>JAJQOW010000018.1:352500-952500 GCA_037975125.1 Latrodectus hesperus | reverse complement strand
TCTATAATATTCTAAAATTATAAAAATGCATTTAAATAGTTATCTAAATTTTAAACAATTTTAAAATCTAAAAATAAAAGACAAAATATTGAAATATTTTAATGGAACAGGTATATAACAAAATTTAAGAAATTCAGTCATAAGATAGTAACAATTTTCTAGGCAATAAATGTTGTATAATATTTTTTGTTATGATTGTATCTCTCTCTCTCTCTCTCTCTCTCTGTCTCCTCCCTCTCTCTCCTCTCTCTCTCTCCCTCTCTCTCTCTCTCTCTCTCTCTCTCTCTCTCTCTTTCTATCATTATATGTACTGACACCAATATTTTCGAAGCAGTTTCTTTTACTTAAAGACAAACAAACCGTAAAGATTCTTTTAAAGTTAATTTCCGAAGTTTTCCGATAAATATGTTATTTATCAAAATATTCTTTTCAAATCTAACTATAGTTATTCTTTTTTCACAGTAACAACTGCAGATATTTAGATCAGAATTATTACTGCTCTTCTGAGCTGGTAGGTGGATAGTCACGCTTCTGACCTCTTCTGTTATATTTCTTAAAGAAATTTACCTTTAACTATTTAAAATTAAGTTAAGCATTTAATTTATGAAATAAGATACATACTTTTTTAGTTAATTAAAAAAATTCCAAATTTTAGTTTCAGTGAAATTATTTCCTTATTTTAGATTGTTAATTTTGTGTTATTAAATTAATTATCTTAATTTCATTATCGAAGTATATATATGCAAATTTAAAATACATGTTTTGATGATTTTGTAATGCATAAAGATACTTAAATTTTTATAACAAAATTATTAACATTTTTTGTATCATATTTTTATAATACAATTTTAGAGATGTTAAATTCTCTATAAAGCACACAATTCTCGTAATCATTTTCTTATAATAAGATTGTGTTTAAGAGTATTAAAATGCGCATAAATTGAGCTCTTAGAAGATGCGAATGAGCACATCTTTAACAAAAAATTATTTATTTCCTGAGAAATAAATAAACAGCTATAATTCAAAGCAAATTACCTTTATAAGTATAATGAGAAATGTTTTTAATGTAATAAAAACTAATAGACATTATTTTTTCAATGATGCACACATTATCATTTCCTATGGCCGCTGTTATTTTATCTTATTGCAATGAAACAAGCCTTTGGGAATTTTTTTATGCATTTCGTGTGTTTCAATATAATATTCAGAACATGTAACTCGAAGAAAGCGTGGCAATTTCCCTTAACTACCATGCATTGCAGAAAAATAATATAAATCAGCTTTGTGGTTAGGAATGAATTACATTAATATCCACTGAAACTAGATCAACTACTGTGGGGTGCAGGGGAAAATGTCAGCTTCCGAAAAACAATTTAGAACATGAAACTGGAAGCAGCCGCACCCACTTTTTGTAATCTTCTTTCACTAATGAATATTAAAAAAAATCAAGAGCTTTTATGAGTACTCAAAAATTTCTTGCATTCGCCGTAAAAATTTTCAATCTCCATAGCAATTAGTAAAGCAGTAGCACGCACTCTTCTGCGTCACAATTCGGGCGCAAGCGCGGTAAGAATCGAATGAAGAGGGAATGTTTCTATCTTCAGACACAACTTGAAGGTATGCCCTCCCCGTACATAAGAACTGAAGATGTTGAAAAGTTTTCTCAAGGGAATAATTTTTCTTATCTATTTCTTTAAAGTAGGGTATGTTTTGCCTTTAATTATTTAAAATTAAATCAACAGTTTGGTTTATGAAATATGATGCAAATAATCTTAGTTAATTTAGAAAAATAACCACATTTTGACTTCAGTTAAATTTTTTCCTTATTTTAGACTCTGTTAATTTTTTATTATTAATTGTAATTAAATTGCTTATTTTAGTCTCCTTATGTTGATAAATTTTTGTTAAAAAAATTGTATCACAAATTTCTTCATTTAAAAAAGAGCAATAAAAATTTAGGAATAATTGTTAACTAAATTTAATCATTATATTTAATTAGAATAATTAAAATTTAGTTAAAAATAATTAATAAAATTTAAGAATAAATTTATGTAATATATTTAAATAGAAATCCTCCTTCGATTTTTTATATGTTTTTTTTTTTTTTTTTCCATTTTGAATTGTAAAATAAAAACATTGAATTCTGTGGAAAGTATTTTTTCCAATATCCCATTTTCTATTTTATATATGTTTGATTTTATTTTTTTAAGTTGCGAATGATTTTTTTAAAATATACCTTGGCTTTTATTTTCATAGAATTCTTGATGAATTAATTAATAAAATTTAAAATTTTATAAATACTTTTAAACAAATAAAAATTTTTTTTACACGAATTGCTTCTTAAGATTTTTATTTTATCAAAAATTAGTATAAAATAATTACTTTGTACCAGAAAGTTTATAATATTTTCAATAGATTTCAAATTTACTAAAAAAGCTTGTTAGCATTTCATTTTATATATAGGAACTTTCGAGAGTAACTTCGTTTTACTTTCTCATTCATTATAATTTGCTTATGATTTTTTAATTTCAATTTGCTTATGACTATTTTTTTCACACAAACTTTTCAAATGATTTCAAAAATATCGTGATATCATATGCTTCAATCGTACACTAAATTTCATCATTATGTATTTTCAATATTTGAAAACTCTTTATTTGAAACACGTTAATAATAATGCAAAACAAATGATAAATTTAACAGTCGGAAGTTTTTGAAATTCATTATATAAAAATGAAAATAAAATAAGGTGTATCTGATATTTTGATAATGAACCGAAAGTTAAGTTTTTTTATACTATAAAAATAAAATTACGAATTACATAACATTTTATAATTTACTTTTGGTTTTAGTTTAAGATGAAAAAAAAACATTTCTTATTATAAAATTTCTGTTTCTAAGATTTCTCTTATGAAAGCAATAGCATACAAATAAAGTATTAGATTTTTTAATCAAATATTTTTCTTCAATTTTCCTTTTAATTAAAAATTTACAGATATATTTTTCTTTTAAAGGTTATTATTTTAGTTTTAAAATACTGGTATTTATGGTTTTATATATTTTTTGAAATTAATGATAAATCGTTATCTAGAATACTTAAAATCGAAATGTTTGTTTTATTGTGCTCGTTTTCATGTTTAATTTACACTCACGAATAATTTTTTAAAATACGACTAGGTGTTGATGTCGTGATCATTGAGTTAAAATAGGCTTTACTTTTTTTTAATTGATTTGCTTTCTTTTCCAAAGCTCATTTAGAATATATTTTAATACTAACATATTACTCATTATATCTTAAGCTAAACTAAGAAATTTATTTTATGAATGTGTAAAGAAGCTACAATATGCTAAGATTTTCTTAAATATTTTGATGAATATTCTATGGCAAACTGCCACGCAACCCTGGAAAAGTATTTTCTACACCAATCAGAATATGGTAACATCATTTTGAGTTTCACTATATAAAAATTGCTTTTGAATACAAATTGATAGAATTAGGCTTTATTTTTATTCTTGAATATAGAAATATTATAGTTATTACATCATTTTCAGAGAACTTAATTTAAAGTAAAATAAAAATGTGAATGAGGAATTTTTTGAGTAAAAATAATAGATTCGCAAAGAATACCGTAAATAATTACTATTATATTTACATCCTTTATTACCTTAAGGTGCATTTTTTACTATTTTTTTCAAATAAAGATAATTTTATTAAATTACTGTGCAAAAATACGAATTTATGCGAAAGTAGATTTCAACAATGATATGAAAAGTATTACTTTTTAAGGAATTTTTTAAATGAAATTTTTATATGAGTATTATATTTAATATCACTTAACAGAAAGAACTCTTTGTGTAACAATTCACATGCATTAATTTTTAATTGTGTACAAGAAATATAAAAAAAGTATTAATCTGAATTTGTTTTCTTATTTAAAAATATAGTAACATGATATATTTTTAATTATATTATAAAACTGTATAATTTTCACATTTAATGAAAAACTTTTCAAATGAAATTATTGATTAAGTTAAATGTAATGCATTTACTAACTATTCTATTTATTACATAATATTATGTATGCTATCATATTATTCCTATTATTCTATTCATTTCGTAATTATTAATTATTTGTTAATTAATATTATTCATTTCATAATTATGCGCGTAATATATTTTAGTGCTTTATGAGTTATAGAGAGTTCTGAGAAAATAAGCTTAAGCTCCCAAAGTTATTAGCGAGCTTTAATGAATCTTAAGATTTTAACTGAAGTACTATGAGCAGAAACATTATATTAGTTAGTTTCGTGTTCATACAATACAATAGTTGTACGACGTAAATTTAGAGAGTCATTTAAAAGACTGAGGAGAGATATTATGCCATCACAGTCAATTTACAGTCTTACCCAAATCTCCAAATAACAGTGGGGATAATAATAACATAAATGAAAGCAAATTAAGACAGGTGAAAAAGTTAAATTATTAAAATTACTTGAGAGAGAGAGAGACATGTGAGTGTTATATAATACTTTATAGCGAATTAAATATTATTGAAAGATATCTTGATGTTTATTCATAGATAAGATAAGAAATCCTTTCTAAGAGCAAAAGAAACAATAATTTTTTACGGTATTTTAACTGATCATATGAGCTGTTATTCAGTTACTTATTATTACTTCAAACATTTTATTCCAAAGATCCTCATTTTAATAACAAATGTTTTTGATTTTTTAATAAGAAAGTAAATTTTAAGAAAAATATTTCTTGAATGAAGTATAAGGTTAAGTAAGAAATTTTGAAAATTTTCACTGAATTCTCTAACTCTATAATTATATTTAAGTTTTCAACCATCACATTTAAAGATGGCAAATAATATATCTTCGATAACTAAACTGAGCATTATTTTATTAGTTTTCTTAGGCATCAAGGAAAATTTTAAAATCCTAAAATAATTCAAAAGCAGATCATAGAACACACTTAGAAAAGTCAACAACTTATTTTATAATGATTGTGGTTCTATTGAATAATCTCAATTCATGTTATTTAATAAAAATCCTAATTTATACTAAACACCATTGTAAGAAAAGAAAGAAAATAATATATATATATATATATATATATATATATATATATATATATATATATATATATATATATATATATATATATATATATATATATATATATATATATATATATATATATATATATATATATATATATATATATATAATAGAAAAATATTAATAATTCTCACCAGAAATAAAAATCATCGTTCACCAAAAAATCGATATAATTTTGTTTTTTAGTTGCTATTGGTAGCTACTAAAATCTCTACTTTAATAAATTTCTGAATATTATGTGTAATTTCTTGATAAGTTCTGTAGTTACTTTTCAGAACCAATATAGTTGCAAGATATGCCCCTTATAAATAAGTTGGGCTGTGTAAAAGACTTTTATAACTGTAAAGTTAAGTATAAAAAATAATTTAAAGAATGGGAAATATGAATAATTTCTTGATCTCAGTTTTATATAAGTTACTTCTGATAGCAATTGCAAGATATGGTAACTAAATATTTTGGACCTGAAAAAACGTATTTTAAAACTGTAAAATTAGCTATAAAAAATCAATGATAAATGTAACTTCTTGATAAGTTTTCTACAAGCTCCTTTTAGTTTTCGTCTTGTTATACAATAAATATTTTGGTCCTGTAGATGTAAAAAGTTAATTTCGTTGCCAGTGAATTACATTCATTTAAAGACTTAAATAGCTGTTATAGACATAAAACGACTTAGAAAATGTGGCCTGGATACTTATACTCGAGAAAAGTTATTTCTTTATCTCTTTTTCTATATCACATCCTTTTTATCTGTCTCCCTGGACATAAATCCTTTTTTAAGTGAAACGTGCTTAAGTAGTTACTTCAATAGATTAAATTTGTTACTTTATTTTTTAACTTGATCAGCAGACAGCTTAAGAATTGAAATAGTCTGTTAAAATAAAATGGAGAACATGAGATTATATAAATAATCTTGATGTAATTAATCAATTATAAAGTACTTTCTCTCATCATAATTTGTCTATGCAAATTGATTGAAAAATTGAAAAAGTTTTGAAAAATGTGCATATGAAATACTTTTTGTAGAAAAAGCTTATTAGTGTTACCCTAAAAAATACTGAAAGGTAAAAGTAGTTTTGAACTGATATTTGAATTATTACTATTTTCCGGCTACCTAGAGATTTCCTATTCAATAATATGTTCGAAATATGCAGTGTTTTGGCTCATCGGGATAGTAATAAAATCAGAGTAATAATAATATTGGTCTAATGATAAGACCAGGCTCTTCAATATGGGTTCGGTTCGGTTCAATTTGGGCTCTTCAATATGGGTTCGGCTGTTGAACAACAGGAGATATGAGTTGCTTTTCTGTTTTCTGCATACTCGTGTCTTGACAGGTGGCAGATTTTCTGTCATGTGACACTTAAGTACGATGCATTGTACATGAACTCTTTACGAATGAGGCAATACGATGAATATATAAATATCTTACAACGGACTGGAGCTGTAAGACACTTAAAGATTTGTTACATTCGTCACTTGATGTCAAAAATTATACATTGTTTATTAAGTAATAATTTTCTTAATTTTATGTAAAATTTTTAATTTTTAAAATAATTAATAAGAGCTTAAAAACATTTAATCTGTTTCATCATGTCAATTTAAATAAATGAATCCATTTTAATTCATAACTATTACATATTCTAAGTACAAGTCATTAAATGCACCTCTTTTTTCCTTTTAATAATTATAAAACTAGCAAAGAATAATTATTATTATATCAAAAAATCTAGACTCCAACTTTTGTATTTGTGCATAGGAGCATTAAAATGATTTAGCTGGTATTATTTTCTTATTAATATAAGCTGTGATTCAATAAATCCCACATTCTTAAATTTCAAATCGTAATTAAAATAATTAAAAATACAAAGCAATTTAGAAGTCGAGCAAATCATGAAATGTTTTAATTTTGAAATGCTAGAAAGAAATATAGTCCAAAACCAGAATAGATTTAATGAAAGTACTTCATAGATACAAAATCTTTATTATCTAAAAATTGGGTTAAATCCTGTTTATTTTCAATCACTGATTAAATATTCATTCTTACTATCTAAATTGAAGAATGTATATTGTTCTATGCATGTTTGTCTTTATATGTCCCCACAAAAATCTACCGGCATTGAATTCAGATATTTTTAGTCCACAATCCTATGGGAATAAGGCCGTCTGCGGAAAATTCCTGCAAAAAAGTGTCTTGTGCAAAAAACTGTTCCTTTGGTAAAAGCTAAAGCATTGATCTTCATTAAAATAATTGGATAATACCTATATACCATGCTTTTCATCCATTGAATATTTTTCATTTCTGGCTAGCAGAGTGAAGAAAAACGTCCATTTCTTTTACGGTTTTTAACATTTCCTGTATCATGGAAACAGGATTTTAATGAAAGAATGTCATCTCTCTGGGTCCAGAAATGTGAAGAAATTTTTGCTTCAATACCTTAACTGTGAATTTGAAAAAATTAATTGAAAATTACAACTAAATAATAAAATTTCTATATTCCAGTCAAAAAACTATCCTGATCCTACTTCAAGACAAGACAATATAGCCTATTCTTTCAACCTTCTTTCTCCAGTAAATGGTTTTATTAACCATTTTCAGCGTAAAATTGTTCTTTATGAAGAAGAATTCTAAACAGGAAAAAAATACAGAGCTATTACCATTTTTACTTGCTTTCGGTAATAACAAAAATACCTTTAGATGCAGAAATTCTGATTAAATTCTATTTTTTTCTTATTTTTCTAAAAGTGTCGAATGCTTTCGGAATTTTATAGTTATAGGGCAACTTTCATTAAGAAAAAATTACACTGATTTTATAAAGGTCACATTAATATTTTTTTAACATTGAGGAACACTTCGCAAACCAATATTTCATAATCAACAGAAATATTAAGTTGATGTCTGCAGTAACAATTGCGGTTTAGATTTCTTTCTTATTTCACGTTTCCATAGTTGCAGTATTATGAAGTTTTGTTGAGCATGAATGTTTCTCTACATTTACTTTATCTGTTTCTTTTCTCTATTAGTCTCCTTATTTCTAGATCTTTTAATTTAATTTTTTTTCCAGAACAGTTAATCATTTTGAAGAATACTATGAGTTCAGAATTTTTAACTGTAAAGAAAGCGCATATTAACGCGCTAGTTTAAAAACGTTAAAAAAATTGTTAGTTACTATATTCTATATTTTTAAATTTCTTATATGCTGAAGGATTTCTTATGCTGTTTCTTATGCCGAATACTTCGTAGAGCTGACAGCCGAATGGTTAGCGCTCTTGCCGTCGGTTCAACAGGGTTTGAATCCCACCTTGGACATGGATGTTTGTAGTGGTTCGGAATCCACTTTAAGCCGTAGGTCCCGGTCTAATTAGCCACTCGTGTGCAAAAAATGACCGTTGAGCGACGAACAAAGCAAACCTATGCCGAATACTTTTCTAGTGTTTATTTTTTATAATTTATCACTTCAGACATTACTTTTAAAGATATTTAAACCAAGTAAGACATAATTTTGAATAATATAATTTTTTTTTCAAAAATCACAAAATATTTATTTTGCGCATTGCCAATCTTAAAATATCTATTATTATCCAGTATTAACTTTTTTATAACTGTGTTCACTGGATGATTAACCCTTCACCACAACAAGACCGGAAACTTCTTCTCATTTATTCATCACAGGTGCCCACCGGGTTCACGTTACCCGGTGGGCACCTGTGAACCCAGTCACGGAAGCGAGTAGCATTACCCATGCCATACCACCACAAACCTGCTTATAGGGGGACTGGCCACATTCATACATTATCTCAGAAGAAAGAACAGAGAAACACCGAGGGAAAGATATATCTATGCCCCAATCGGGATTCGAACCCGGGATCAACAGCTCAGGAGTCAGGAACACTAGCCAGTCAGCCATCGGTCGGCATTATTAATTTGTAATGTGAAAACACTGCAAGTCCTCTATTATAAAAAATGCATTGCATCTTCCTCAAATGAACACAATTAATAATTGTGTTTATTTAAGGAAGATTTTACTTTTAAGAATTTATTTTTAAGAAATAATATTGTGATTCCATTATTGTATTTTCAATGCGTAATTTAATATATTACTGTTAAAAAATAATTCCTCCAACGTTTATTTTTTTTTTCCATTTCATTCAATAAGCAGCATTTGACAAATAACATAACTAATGAATAATTTAATCTCAATTATACATTATATAAATTACACTTTTCAGTAAAACATGCAGTATTATACTAATTATAAGTAGCAGGATAAGTTGGACCGCCGTGGTTTGGTGGGGAAAGGCGTCGTTCTCATTGTCGAAAAGTAGTGAGTTTGATTCCCGACTTAACCAAAGGATCCATCAAATTTCTCTGAACCGCGGTTGCGGAACGTTAAATAGATTGCGGTATTGTTCTCCTTCAAGTGAAATGATACCTCTAGAGGTGGCACATCAAAAGTCTTGGAAATCATCTGTTTAAACCCTGCTTCTAAATTATGAAGATTCACCTTCCTTCATAATATTACTATTGATTGAATCGAGTCATAAAAATTTCTGTCTTCAATGAAAGTTATAAGCCCGTAGCACAAAGCTTTAAAATTGATCACCATTATTTACCTACCTAGCAGTTAAAATTTAAATGCATACATTTAGCACATAGTTTAATATATAATGGATGCCTAAGCAGTGATGTATCAAATAATCCTTGTTACAAATGTACTTACTATTGTTAAATGTTTTTATTTTTATTTTGTAATTCTGTTTTGTTCAATTTTATATTTTAAATGTTAAACTATCGTTTCTAATATTCTTGTGTTTCAAGGTTTTAACTTTTATACATATATAACTTATAGATTATAGCTTAAATGGAATAAATATTTCACAATTCTTTTAAAAAAAATTGCGAAATGTTTGTATGTTTATATTTGTAATGAATGTTTATATTTATAAAGTTTTTAAGAAGCTAGATATTATTGAATAGAAGGTTTTGTTTTCTTACTTTCCCAAATATAAGAATATACTACATCCTTCGAAATATGCCTATAAACTAAACTACTAAATACCGTGGCATGACAACCCATGTGGGCCAAGGCCTACTGTGCCCATAACTGTTTTCATGACCGAAGGCCCTGGGGTGCGAAGTATATATCTCAGTTAGGTGGTCAGCCTAACGTGAGACCCCCAGTGTTTAGTTCCAAAGCATATTTGGTACTCAGTTTATCGACCCACTGAAGGGATGAAAGGTTGAGTCGACCTTGCCAAGACCGAGGATCGAACCGCGGATCTGCGCCTTGGGAGCGTGAAGCGTTGCCCCTTAGCCTCCGGGAATCAAAATATGCCTATACTTCATGCTTATTTAACATTTATTTACCTAACATATTTTATTTTAAAAAATGTGATTAGCATTTATGTGTAAAGAGTATAGTTTGTAATTAATAAATTCATATGGAATGAGAAACAATGTTTCTCCTGAAAATAGAACAAAGAGATTTTAAGCCTTCATTGATGAAATAAATTCAGCATATTTTTCAAAATGAAAATTTTTCTGAAATTAATGTAAGCCAAATTATCATTTTTAATGAAAATATAAGTTGCAATGTAGTTGTTAATATTTTTCAAAGTGCTTCATTGTTCTAATTATAGGAACTCCCACAATTCCAAACAAATCGAGATAGAAAATATAACTTATCTTATTAAACAAATTCTAGTGGACTATGATATCCGTCTACGCCCGAAATTCGGAGGTAAGATTTTTTAATTCTTTTTTGGTTATTTTCCTAATTATTTTACAAGAAAAGAATATGCGTAATTTCAAAGATAAATTTCAGGACCTCCTTTATATATTGGAATGGATTTACAGATAGCAAGTTTTGATGCTATTTCAGAAGTCAATATGGTATGTAACATTGTTTAATTACATTGTTTTCTTCAAATTATTTTTTATAAATCTGTCTTTTATACAAGTATCTTTTTAGTTAGTTTGTACAAGAATTTTTTAAAGGAAAGGAAGTTATCAAAAATTCTGAGTCTCGCTTAAAGGCAAACAGAAATGAACAAAATTTTATGAATTTCAAAACCAGTACTTTTTGGATTTTGAAAAATAAATATGTTATACACAAGGTACTAATTCTGCTCGTGTTAATCATGACGCTATTGATTCAACATTAATTAAGGCCTGAGTAAACCTGAGTTAAATTTACTTAGCAATTCTAAACTCTTATTTGATTCAAATCATTATTTTACTTTCACGCTATATAAACATAGAGTATACAGATAGTTATCAAAATAATGGAAAAACACCTTAAATTTATAAGAAATGCTTTATTAGTATGGTGTATGACCATCTTTGTCACACAGTATAGCTTGTATTAACTTAGGAATCGATTTATACAAGTGATGAATAGTGTTTAGAGGAATATTTTGCCTTTCTTCATAGATATATTGTGAAAGTTCTGGGAGAGATACCGAAGAAGAGTGAATATTCTAAAACAAACAATAAAGATCCAACTATACTGAGATCGAGTAACTGTCCGGGTCAAGGAAAATATTTAATTTATCCTTGTGTTCTTTAAACCCTGATTAGACAAATCCTGCTGAATAAATTTGTGCGTTATCAGCCTTTAAAACTTCTTCTGCCATAAACAAAGTTTGCAACATATGTTGGAGCCGGTCAGCAAATATTTCTTTTTGTTGTTGTTACTAATGACACTTGGACAAGCCAAGCTCGCTATGCCTTGGCTATGCGAATTTAAGTCAACTGGGACTATCTTTCGTTTAATCAGAGCACCATGAAGGTGAAAGTATGACTTTGCTCTTCAAATCCTCTGATAGATGGCAGCATCAGAGGATCTATTCCCTCAATTTTTGCATTGATCTGAAGGGGGAGTAAATTTCTCCAGACATTTGCACCCTTGGTAACTGCTCAACAACCGACCACAGGACTTTCGATTCCACAGATTTAACGTGCACGTATATCCCATGTACTCGGTTGGTCTTTTGCGGCATTGGGAATCGAACCCCACCCTTCCGGATGGAAGGCCGATACCCTAAGCACTAGATGCTACTACGGCCCCATATTTCTTTTTACTTCTTAACAGTGATATTTTCTTTCAATGTTACGATTGGTTCAGCAGAAATCACGATATGGCTGCTCATATCATGACAAATACATGTCCCCACTTGACATATGAAAAGAGATTATCACGATCATACGTTTGCACAGTTTCCTTGAAACGTGCACCCGTCTTATCTAAGAGAAAACTATGAAAGACGATTTGTCATACTATATTACTTTCTTCCACTTATCAACCAACCAAGTTTTATGAGAGTGACATCGCTGTAGACGACGTTTGGCATTAACATCTGTAACAAGTTGGGGAATTGAAGCTTTGCCATAAATGTTCTGTTTATAAAGGTAGCTTCTAATTGTAACCATTGACAGTGAAGAATCCAGTCCGCTTTAATACCTGCCGGCCTCTGTGGCTAATCTTTTCTTTGCGTCCACTAGTTTGCTTTGCCGAGTTTATCTTGCTGTGTTGTGTCTATGCTGTCATGACATTGAACACAATACCTCTATAAGCGTTTAAAAGTGTAACTTTTTCATTCACACTTACTCCAGCTATACGAGCTGGAACAATATAGTATTTTTGAAAAAAAATCCAAGATTTACTGAACTTTAATAAAATTATCACTTACATTACTAGAAAATGTACATTACTATTTATGAGAAAAATTGGTATCTATTATTATATTTTAATGCCTTTGAAGCATATAAAAATATTCCTTTTATTCAAGGGTATTTCCATTAATTCCTGCACTTATCGTTCAGTGTAAGAAATCATCATGCGTAATTTTATCATTTCTATATATTGATAAATATTGTTGGAAGAAATGTGTTCAACTAAATTAATTCAACCAGAAACAGATAAATTTTTATTAATTTTAACTTTTTTAATTTTGGATATTCCAATTGCATATTCACTGGTTTCATGACATTTATCGAAAAGATAAGCCAAAATAGATGACCCTAAATTCATAAAATAATATTCATATATTGATTCTACTCTACTCTACTACTAACCATTTAGTTTAATATTTTGTATATTACATTAAATTATTTAAAATGTTATTCTGATATTTCTTGTGTATTTATCTAAGTATGAATGTATTTTATTCCTTATTACACTAAAACGCAATAATTGAATTTAACACTATTTTGTCAAGTTCACAGCATTCATATCATTGCCCCATCATTTATTTCCGAAATATATAAATAATATTTTTTTAATTATTGAATGTGCAAACTGCCTTGCGTCACAAAACCCAACCAATCAAAGGCAAACTGGCATAAGTTATTTGTATTTGGTTTAATATTTTATATCCTTTAAGTAATGTACGGTTTTAAATGTTAATTGATATAATTTGAGGAATCTCTGTTGCTCACAATCTATATAAGCCGCAGTATTCATTTGAAGTATAAGCATAAATTATTTTCGACAAAAACTTATTTCTGAAATATTAAAGTAACATGTATTTCAGAAATAAGTGTCCGTCGAAATTATATTCTAAATTAAATTTTAATTATTTTTATCTGCAGGGTTGCGTATTACATTACTGAATGATAAATGGTGAGTTTTCTTGAGCAAATTGACAAAGAAATGGTTCGTTGAAAAACACATACTTTTGTATGATGAGCAAACTGTACTTTGTCTACATTGTCACACACTTTGTTAAACAGGGTTATATGCAAACTAGTGACATACACATGTGTAAAAACAAAAAGAGTGAGAGAGGAGTAAAATCAAAGCCTTAGAATTAATCATCGAATTGATTAGATCAGAAATTGATATATTTTCATTGAAAATGCTTATCTGATGCTTATCTTTATACATTGATGAAGACTTTAATATATTCACGCTAAGTAGTTTCATAATAGTATTAAAAATTTTGTAAAATTTATTGCTTGATAGCCAGACTTAAGTATATAGTAAAAAAACTATTTTTAATGCAAAGTTCATTAGAAAGAAAAGCATTTTAATAAACATGCTTATATATATGTAGAGTGTAAATTTAAACTAACTACTAAAATAATTAAGGGAGTACATTGTTTTAACGAAATTATCCAAATATTTATACTAATAACTATCATTAAGTATAATAGAGATAATTTAAAGCATATTAAAGAACAGAAAAAAAGAAAGAGCTTTATCAGGAAAAGAGCTTTAAAATGCTTTAATATAGTAGACTCTCGTTTTTACGAACCTCTAATTTAGAAACACTCACGTTTTTACGAACTAGTGGCTAGTCCCTACCCTGACACAATGATAATATTAACTCCTATTTACGAACTAAAATGTTGAAAAATTACCTTTTATTCGAACTTTTGCTTCTGTCAAATAGTTTGTTTTTCGTTTTTTAAATTTATTTCTTATGATCTGGTAATTTTTTCAATTTTTTTTATTTGATTTCCTTTTTATAAACGCCTGAGAACTTGATTTATTCTTGAACAATGAAGCGACACATGCATGTAGTCCAGAGATTATGGCAACAACAGTCATAAATACATGGACATCAGGTATTTGGGAGGGGAGGGGTAAAATCCAGGGCTAGGTAAAATCTGTGCTGAATTTAACTCCTCCCGTGCGTACAAACATGGAAAGGAGAAAAACTATTTGTTCTCCTCGTGTGTTAAAACATTGAAAGGGGGAGAAATTTTAAAAGTTTGAGCTCAGCTGTTTTGTGGTTGATTTGGCTTCATTTCACCCCTTAATTTATGAAATTTCGTTTGTAGAGAGGGAGATTAAGTCATTTCCGTTGAGAATTTGTCGCAGTTTTTTATCAGTTAAGGTAAAAAAAATATCTAAATGAAGTAGATGAAAAATATTAAATAAGACGAAAATGAAAAAAATTAGGAATTTCAAAAAGAACAACCTCTCTACCATTTTAAAATCTCTGAAAAAAATCCTCGAAAAGAAAACAGTACCAGCAAAAGTGCTTAATCTCAAAAATATTGTATAGGCAAAATACCTAAGTATAAAAAGCTTTGCTTTCTTGGCTGAAAAAAGTGAAAAGAATGAACATTTTTGTTAATAATAATGTCATTATAGAGAAATCCAACTGCTTTGCTATGAAGCTGAACATAAAAGATTTCAAAGCATCAGACAGTTGGCTGGAAAAAATTTAAAACCAGACACAGTTTGAGCTTTAGAAAATTGATGGCGAAAGTAGAATCAATAAAATAAAAGTGTTTTTAAGTAGGAATTTTATTTTGCATGTGTTTCTTAGATAGCATTTTAAATAATTCTTTCTAATGGTATTTTTATTTATAAAGAAAATGTAATTTCGTAAAAAAACCAGATTTTAATAGTCTAATACATTATTTTTCTACTTTACAAACTGTTTAACCAGTAAAAACGAGTATCTACTATTATATGATTTACCAAAATCCATGATTTGATGCATAATTGGAAGACTTGAATATGGACAAAAATAAATTGCATCCTATGTTATTGGAGTAGGTAGAATGCATTTTATAGCAATAGATCATTTATCAGAAATAAAGAATGACAGAGATCGATCAGGACAATATCGTCCATGAGCTCTCAGAGCGAATAATACCAATATATCCAGTTAATATCTTATCGAGATAGTACACTTAGTGTTACTCAGTGGCAGAGACAAATTTTGTTTGGCAGAGGATGAAGAGGCTCAAGTCAAACAATTCTAAATACACGTCATTTGTGCAGTCTGTGCAAGTAAGTCAATGGCCAGTATTTCATTGACTTTAACACACCGTGTGAATTGAAGAAAGGTCGTTAAACAATGAATTTGGATGTACAATGATAGTGATCAAGTGTTATTTCCTGGAGACTTCCTATTAATTTGAATGTGAGTGTGATCTTGTTTTCATATGAAAAAAGGGACACTCGAAATAATTTTACTTTTATACCAGAAAGATAACATTAAAAATGAAGTAGATTAATGATATGGACTAATACAGTATATTATTTAGAAAGACAATTGACAAACCAAATACATTTGATTGGTATACAGATATGATACTTATATCTCATGTCATTAGAAATTGTTAATACATCATAATGCCAGACTTTACAGTGTTTGTTTTGTGAAGGATGCTTGAAGCTGAAGCTATACAAAGTAAAAAATTACCAATGTGTTCTCTTAATTGAAATTGGACTGAATATGTTTGAATGCATTCAAACGATGCTTAAATGTTATTATCCTGAAATTAGTAATGCTCTACTTCAATAAGAGAATAATATTTACCAAAATCTTATCAATAACATTATCGCATTCGTGTAAAACAAACGTGGAGCAGTATTTACTGTCTGGGAGGATCATGAGTTTTACTAAATAGTTTGCAGCATTTTCAAACAATATATTTTGTCATTTACTTGTACTAGAAACACATTTTTATGTTCTTTTTATTTCCTCAAAGAGAAATAAAGTTTTCATAGAGTATATATCATTTCTGTTTCTATTTTGCTTTTTGTCACATATACTCTATATCTTATGCGTGTAAAAAGATGTTGCAAAATGTTTTCTTCACTTTCTTGTTTCGTAAATTTTGAAGCAGTGTAAGAATATGTATTAGCGACGACTTTTTGGTCAAAAAGACTGTAAGGATCCTCCAGAGACCTTTGAAAAGCCTCTGTTTTCATTCAATGAAACTCCTGATAAAAAGAAGATATGCCTCCAAGATAAAGCAGAAAGCATCACTTGACTCTGCTAGTAGCCCATGGGCCTCGCTGGTTAAGGATACACAGTTAATCCCTAATTTCCCTATAAGCTCAACTGTGGCTCTTTTCCCCCTGACTACGGGTCATGACTGCTTGCCCGCATATTTGCATAGGTTTGGACTTTGTGACTCTCCAATATGTATTCTGTGCAGACAACATCAAATTTTTGATGCTACTCATATCGACTCGTGCTCTGCACTTGTGTTTTTTTAATGTAGAGTTCAGAAATATTGAAAGGGTAGAGAAATAATGGCGTAATAGCTAAATTTCTGAATATTCGTAATAAATAAATAATAATAGCGAAATTCCCTTTTAAAGAATAATCAGAATAATTTTGGGCATATGAGTTACTTTTCTAACAAGTTACGAACACAAAATCATGCATTATTGCCATCTTCCCATGAAAAAAATAAACATTTTTCCTAAATTTGTTTTTAATAATATAAGTAATATTCATATCTTTAAAATTGCCAAATCTCCTTATTAGCAAATCTTGTCTGAAATTACCCAGCCATAGATATAACAAATTATAAAATAAGCATTATATATACTTGTTTTTTTTCACAATATATTTAAAATTATTTTGAATAAAATGATAACGATTCCCGTTTTATGATATGCTTAAATAGTTCATTTCAATTCAGTTTCATTTTTCGCTTTTCTCATAGTATAAGCCTCTAATATTCTTTAATAATAAAAAATAGTTGACTTCTATTATTTTTCCTGTTTCTTTTTTTATGTTTAATTTTATTTGTATTAACTTTATTTATAAAATTTATTTTATATTATAAAAGGGAAATGTGTATAATGTTTTGAAGATGCAAATATAACATATAAATTTAATACTGTGAATACACAATAACTTACAATAAAATACAAGCAAAGTCACTTAAAAATGTTAATTTTTCCTTGTAACATATTGTCGACTCAGGAATAACTTTCGTTTATATTTATTAGACATTTATATTTTGCTTTCATAAAATCAGAAACGGCCTTCTCTGTAAAGTCTAGATAAAATGCAAGTCAAAGATGAAGTTATAAATGCTATAATTGGAGATGACGGGTGTGTCACGGTTAATGATTTAAAAGCGGCTGAGGCATTGGTCCCACACTATGCAAAACAAAGTAAATTGATTTTGAATGGAGAGGATAAAACATTGTATAGAAATACAAAAAACTTTCTAAAATCCTGCCGATATGTAACAGCAGCGAATCCTCTTTTCAGTGGTGACTTCATAGCAGCTGAATAATCTTACATTTTCCAAAATCAAAATTTAATGAAGTCATTAGGTCCGGATGGAATTCATGGACATTTCCTTAGTCACCAGGAAGAAAATGTTCCTCTTTCTCTTCAGCTTATCCTAAACTACTGGGAAACTGCAGAGGCAATGGAAATCTACCATAGTCATCCCATTCCCAAACCCAACAAGGAAGCCAGTTCTGTTGATAGCTATCACCCTATTTCTTTCACTTGTATTTCATGCAAACTTATAGAAAGAAGCATCTTGAGAAGATTAACACACCGCCTCTTAACTAATAATTCAATTCCACCTGAGAAGTATGCGTTCAGAAGAGGACATAGTAGAATGGACCAGATACTATTTTCCACACAGAGTGTCAGAAATTCTCAAAGCTGCAAACCATCAAAATACATTGGCAGTTTTTCTAGACCTAACAAAGGAATTCGATAGGGTTTGGAATTATAGACTAATAAATAAATGTTATTGTGATTTTAACATTAGGGGTAGAGCTCTTCCGTGGGTCACAAATTTTCTGAATCATAGAAATTTCTGTGTAAATTTCCATAATCGGCTAACAGGATTTTACAGGTTCTACCAAGGAATCCTTCAGAGCTCTGTTATTAGTCCAACCCTGTTCTCCATGCTTATAGCAGGAATTGAGAAACTAGTGTCTCCATCATAGATTGAGATGTTCGCAGATGACATAGTACTATGGACCAGGAGTACCGATATAACCAAACTAGAATCTTTCCTAAACAGATCTGTGTAGGCAGTTCAGGATTTTCCAGACTCCCACAAATTAAACTTCAATGCTCCCAAGTCGGTTAGTAGTTTCTTTACCACAAATAAACACCTTTACAACCAGCTGAAGTTCCTGCAGAGGGACACAATCTACAATATTTTTAACCGATGTTATGAATCCAGTTGGCATTACTGTATTAAGATATTTACCAATACATCGAAACAGGTTATAAAACCAATTATAACTGTTTTTAACTTAAAGAGGAGGATTTCTATTTCAAGTAAAATCAGTTTTCTAAATTCCTTTTTTTTTTTGTAGAAGTCATAGCACTACTCATGGCAATTTCTGAAATTTGTATTGGGGCCGAAAAGTTAATAATCTTCACAGATTCGTATTCATGCCTCACTTCTCTACCTGCATGCAACTAAAAATCTCCCGAAAAGGAAACATATTATGAAACTTGACATATTCTATTTAATATTGACAGAATCAGACTTTTTTTTTAAATTTATATATTTTGTTTAAAAGTTATGTGTCTGTGTAGAAAATACACACGATTGAAATTTTTTTATCTAGTTCCTTCTTTATTTGGAAAAGAAGACATCTAAGTATATAATTGATTTAATCATCAAGAGAAAAATTAGAAAATTGAAATCATTGGAATTTTTTATGCAATATTAATTTTTCTTTTAAAATGAAGATTTCCAAAGTTTTGACTTGCTATCATCCATGCTTACTGTGATTTAGATTTAATGGAGCCCTAAGTATTGACTGTAATTTATATATGTAAATACTTACTTGTACTTTATTCATTGTGTTTCTCAAAAGGGTAAATCCTAAGATATAGTTTACTTATGTGATAAAATTAGAGATACTATAATTCCATTCTCATATTTTTATATAATATAATCGAAATTATACAGTGAGTAAAATGAGACATAACTTTCATATTCATTCATTTTAATCAAAACGAAAATTTTCGTTAGTCATATGCGTTTCCAGTGTTACGTTTCATCATGCTATTGATTATTAAAGATGCAAATTTTAAGGGCCTCTAATGAAAATTTTAATTTTTAGTTTAATTTTATTCAGATAAGTCTTCATTAATGATATTTCAATTTTAGTAAATTTCCATTTTTGGTAGATATATTTCATTATGCTATTGTTAAAATACGATTAAAAGTTAACATCTTTTATTTACAAAAGAAAATACAAAACATTAAGAATTGGTATTGCTTGTTAAATAAAAGGATCTAAACTCTTATTAAAAAAATTAATAACATGTTAGATAATATTTCAAAAAATTAAAATTTCTGAGAAAAGTTTTTCATTTTGATTTTTTAAATAATAAATAATCACATTCAGAAAGAAGTGCTATGATGTACTTATCAGCCCAAGCAATACTGATTACATATTATATTCTTCATTTTGAATAAGCAAATTATTTGATTAACCAATATTATAATTTTTCATAGGTATGTAACTCAACTTAGACAACCGGTAAAAAAAATAGGACTCGTATAAAAAAATAACAGCTAATCTTGCTAGATTCAAAATATGTCATGTGAAGGAAATAAGTTATATCTCATGAGCTTTCCTTTCGAGGATCTCCTTGAATTATTAATCCATAACTCAAGATTTATAACATCAACATTAAAATAATTTACTATATAGTTTTAAATTAAAATGGAAAACATCCCAAATATATAAAGATGTTTAAATCTAGAAGTGTTGGTAATAAATTAATTAAAGTTTGTTTTTATCATCTTTCTTCCTTTTCCATAGTCATTTACATATTTTTAAGTCTACTAAACTCAGGGATCTTATTATTTTTGGAAGTATTTCATAGATTAGTTATGGCTGATTTAAGTGGATAAATTTCCTAAATGAGAGAGAGAGATTATTTTTTTAATTCCAATAAAAGAGTTTTGTCATTGCTACCAAAATTCAAAATTCAGAAACTATAATTTCTAAATAAATTTTCATGCGTTTATATTTTACATAAAATAAAATGTCAGAATAATAAGAAGCACAATAGGATTATCTTACTTGCGTAATTTGGTGACTTTGCTGTGTGAAAAATAAGGAAAAGTTTTGTTTATTTTATGAACTAGAGTTACATTTTTCAATATGTAAAGGTTGAGCATATTTAAAAAACGTAATTCAAATTTTGGTATTAATGGAAAAAGACAATTTTACCACACAAATTTCAATAAACTAGTTTTAAGATTAAGATATATTTCCAATTAGGTAATGAAGTTAATTTTTGATAAACAATTTAAAAAATAATGTAAGAGATAATATTTTAACTAAGGATGCTTAATTTCTTATTGAGTAAAAGCAATTTAGCCAGTACATTTGGGGGATAATATTTTTAAGGAAATAAACAAGTAATGCTTTTTTATGGGAAACAATGCAAATATAATATACCCTTTTACCTATAATTAAAATTTTGAAGAAGAATTATCATTTATTAATAAATATTGAAATTTATTTAGGTTGAAATTGCTTCAATTTAATTATATAAATATTGTAACTCTGTTCAATGATATGTATGGAAAATTATATACTTATATAATGAATCTTGAAAACTGATTTTTTTAAGTTAGTAAAATAATCTATTTAGTAATTTTTTAAAGTGATATAAATAAAGAAAAAAATAAAGGAAAATTGTATGTGTGTGAACTATTGAATAAGAGAATATTTTTCAAACCTTCATATAGTCAGTCAAGGTGGGTAGCCCTGAAAATCAGAAAATATTCATTATTGTAATACATATTGAGAAAAACAGCTATATAATTTTAGAAAAATACAATGCATATTAAATTTCAAACGATATAGCTATGAAAAGAAAAAGTAAAAATTAATTTATTCAGTATTTGCGATTCAGGCTCGGCTTATATTTTATCTTGTATGTGGAAATAAAGGAAAAATTATTTTCATTTAATGGCGAGAGATAAATAAATTAAATATTTATAACACGCAGCTTTTTTAATAATTTCTATCACTGGGAGTTTCTTTTTCTGAATTTATATTTCATAAAATAAATATTTTTCTTTTAAGAGAATAGTTTAAAATAGATAAAATTTCGTTTATTCAAAAGTAAATTTTAATGTGTTGCTATTTTACAGAATAATAAGCAACACAATACGATTATCTGACTTTTCTGCATAATTTGGTGCATTTCAGAGCAAAAAATTTGGAAATGTTTTGTTTATTTAATGAAATGTAGAAAGATATTTCAATGTGGAAAGGTTGAATACATTTAAAAAAAACATAACTCAAATTTTAAAATTTCTGGAAACAGATAATTTTACCATATAAATTGCAATAAACTAGTTTTAAGAGTAAAATATGCTTTCAATTAGCTAATGGAGCTAATTTTTGATAAACGATTTTAAAAATAATAGGAGAGAAAGCATTTTAACTTGGGATTCTTGGTATTTTATTAGGAAGAAGCAATTTACCCAGTACATTTAGGTAATATTTTTAAAGAAATAATCAAGTAAAATTTCTTTATCAGAAAAACTACTAACGAGATACACATTTTTACCAATAATTAAAATTTTGAAAATGAATTACCATTTTTAAATAAATATCAAGAAAGGAAGAAATATAAATGTATAATTATTTTAATTATGTTTTAGCATATCTTTTAAAAATCATAACATTAATGTATCTTGAAAATTGATTTTTTTAAAGTTAATTAAATAATCTATTCGAGTAATTTTTAAAATGATATAAGGAAATAAATAAAGGAAAATTATAGAGATATGTATATGTGTGTGAACTATTGAATAATAGAATATTTTTCAAACCATCAAATGGTCAGTCAAGGTGCTTAACTCCGACATTCAGAGAAAATTCATTATTGTAACATTCAATGAAAAACAGTTATGAACAGCTATAGGAAATATTAAATTTCAAACGATATATCTATTAAAAGAAAAAATGATTTCAATTTATACAGTACTTGTTATTCAGGTTCAGCTTATATTTTATCAAGTCCTTGGGAATAGCTGATAAATTATTTTCGATTGAAGATAAATAAATTAAATATTTATAACACGCAGCTTTTTAATAATTTATACTATTGAGAATTTCTTTCTCTGAATGTATATTTCATAAAATAAAAATTTTTCTCTTAACAGAATGATTTAAATTAGACAAAATATCGTTTATTTAAAAGTAAATTTGTAAATTTTAATTTTCAGATATAAAAAAAATTATAAACAACTACAAATAATCTTATAATATTGTCAAAAGATATAAATACTATAAACAAGAAAAGTTAAAACTATTAACTATGGTTATCAAGTCAGATTAAATTCATTCAGTATATTAGTTACTATAACTTTTTGATCAGACTAAGGACATCAACAGTTTTTAAATATTGTATAAAATTTGAACTTCAAAATCTACCTTACTCTTATCAAGACGTATGTGTAAAAGAGATGAGTTTAAAAACAAGGATACATGAAACTACTGTTTTCAGAAATAATTATTGATAATATTATTATCACACTTTTATCATTGATAAAGTAAAAAACTGTGTTTATTTCTAATCAGTAAAACGGTGATTATCAATAAATAAATTAATAAATAAAATAAAAAATAAATTTAAAATATTTGCCATGCTTTGGGTAAGTACAAATCTTTAAGCATTTGTTAAAAATAAAAGTTTTATTTTTAACGTAGTCATAATTTCACACTTTATAGTGGTTTGAAACTAAGCACTGAATTTAAATTTGATTTATTGACTGACATTCTATATATTATAGAAATAATAAACTATAAATAAAAAGCTAATTAAATTGATAAAATAAAAGTAAATTATTAATATGTTTTTAACTAAAGTATATTAGAAATAGTTCGATAAATTAACTATTTTGTTTCAGATTTCATTCCGTACAAATTTTATGCAATTCAAAAAAAGATAAATTTTACAATCATTCTGTCACAAAATATTGCATTTGTAAATTACATGAATAATTTGTTAATCAAACATATTTAATCCATTTTATTGAAGAGAAAAAAAATTTTGAAAATGTTATCACTTATTATAATAAGCGATTTTAAGCACTCTTGCATTAATTTGGTTTTGTTTTCTAAAACTTTTTGTTTGCGTTTCCGTTATTAGCCATCTTTTACTGACAAACCCTTTATACCCCATTCGCAATGCCCTTTTTAAATCAATTTAAAGTTAAATCTGATTTAACTTAGGCCCGGAGCAAACTACTTGAGAAATCTCCGGTAAAATTCGGAGAATTTGGTGCTCCAGCAATTGGTCTAAGATTTTTTGCAAGGTTTCTAGCCTTAAAGGCCATTTACCTTAATGTAAAAATATTTGGGAATTGCATAAGTCTAAATGCTACAGAAGTAATGAGGAGTTGAACATAGCTGTCTATTCCTGGAATCACAAAGCTGAAAGTAATGCACTTACCTAATCCAGGCGGCCCCGCTCCAATTTATTGAAAAATTCAGGTTTACAAGTTCTTGCAATGCAAGAGAGAGTTTACATAATAGTTTTTTACATTGATGATTTTCATTACATCACAATTAATTTTACATACCTTTAGGTGATTACAACATAAAAATTATATATAACAATTTGTATAGGTTATTTTTACATTAGTTGATTACATCATTCAGTTGAAGACTTTAGATTATTTACAATTATTGATACATCGTTACATAATGATAATATTTACAGTTTTACATATGGATATTTGAGAAGTACTCCCAGAGGTATTTGTGATTGCATGATGACATAAGTAAAAATTTTTAATTATTTCCTAAGTACAAGTTTATAGTAGAAGTGGCGCCATCTGTCGCCTCAGTTTAAGGTTACCTCTATAAAGTTTTATTTATTTGATTACAGGAGGTTCGTTTAATCGTTATTCATAGTGGGGATCTATCCCTTAGCACAGTTCTAAGTCTGTGTTTATTTTTATTGTCATTTATATCGTAATTTGGAATATTTTTAATTGCACGATTGTCTATAGAGTACAGTTTTTTATAAAAATTGTTTGCTTGATTTTTGATAAATTTATTTAAAGTTACAATACCCAGGTTTTCTCTAATTAATGAATTTCTAAAATACCATTCAGCATTGCTAATTAATCTTAGTATTTTATTTTGTTGTGCTTCGAGTCTTTTAAACGAGGTAATGCAAGCACCACCCCAAATTTGAGAAGCATAAGTCATTGTGGGTCTGATGTAGAGTTTATATATGAGAATTTTATTTTTAAGTGATAGTTTAGAATTTCTTGCAATTAGAGAGTAAAGAGTGCAGATTTTAGTTTTTATTTTAATAAGTATAGTATTTATATGGTGCCTCCACGTAAGTCTACTGTCTAGAGTTACTCCTAAATATTTGGCAGTTTTTTCCCAATTTATTTGTTGACCGTAAAGCTCAAGGGGTTTACACTTTTTTATTTTTCTTGTAAACATAATGGCTGTACATTTATTTGTATTGATCTTGATTTTCCACTTGTTTAGCCAGGATTCTAAATCTTTAATGTGTCCAGTTAAATTTGAGTGAATGGTGTCTAAGTTTTTAGCAGTAGATAGTATTGCTGTATCGTCAGCGAATAATGCAAGCATTGTATGATAATTTTGCGGAATATCGTTTATATAAATATTGAATAGGAAAGGGCCTAGTAAGGAGCCTTGGGGTACTCCCGCCTCAATATTTTTCGTAGCTGAAATACTATTCCCTACTTTAACTTGAAAGGTTCTATTTTCTAAGTAACTTTTGATTATGTTTATAAGATAATAGGGGAATTTATTTGCAACTAATTTGTACAGGAGACCACAATGCCAAACTCTGTCGAAGGCTTTTTCTATATCTAAAAATAATGCTCCTGTGGAGCATTTATTGTTCATTGATGACGTAATTTTTTCTGTAACTCTCAATAGTTGGTGAGCCGTTGACAGTTTTGAGCGAAATCCAAATTGATGAGGGATAATTATATTATTTTCTTTTTCGAAAGTTTGAAGTTTGTTAAGGATTAATTTTTCAGTAATTTTAGCAAGAGAGGGAAGGAGCGATATCGGCCTATAACTGGTGGGGTTTTTTGGGTTTTTTCCCGGTTTTCTAATAGGTACGACTAAAGCATTTTTCCATCTTTTAGGGAAATAGCCAGTATTTATAATGTCGTTTATGATGTCAGTAAGATAACATATTGAAGAAATTGGTATTTCCCTAATCATTTTGTTGTTTATTTTGTCGTAACCGGGGCTTTTATTGTGCTTGAGTTTATAGAGATTATAATCTCTTCTACTTCCGATGCTCTAATTGGTTCGGAGTTTATAGTTGGGCTAGGGTCAGAATTGTTAATTATAAAATAGTATGTTATCGTACTTTTTACATAATTTTGATGGGTGATTTCACCAATTTTATTTAACTTAAACTGAGATTCCAAGGTTTTAGCTATTAATTCAGGTTTTTCCTTGTCAGTCTTAGCTGTGGTGTTTCCATCAGTGATTGCTGGAAAGACTTGTTTTTGAGAGGTAGTTTTCTTTATTGCCTTCCACAGTGTTCCGTCTTGCGATTCTAGATTAGTTATATAATCATGCCATTTATTTTCGTTGTGTTTGCTTATCTCATTTTTGATCTGGTTCTTAAGTTGATTAATTTTCTTTTTGGTTTCTGGTAATTTGTAAATGTTATACTGTTTTCTTAATTTATTTCTTTCTTTGATAATATTGATTATTCTCATAGGGAGACTTGTTCCAGTTTTTACTGTTGAGTTGGTACTACTCTCCTCATGGGCCTCATGTATGATAATGTGCAGTTGTTCTACTTTATTATCAATATCGGTAGGTGCTTTTGCATCCATTTGAGGGCATCTAAATAATTTGATATTTATATTATCCCGGAATTTTTTTCCGGGATAATATAAATTTCGAATTCGGTGCTCCGAAGATTCTTCGTGAATTCACGGAGAAGAAATAATTATGTCTTGTCATGTGACTATGTGACGTCATTGTTCAATTGAACCAATGAAACTAAGGCTCCTGTAAAGGGGAGCTGACGCATGGACTTCCCTACCTGTTAAAAACACTATGGTTGCCATAAAACTTCGTATGTCGCAACATTCTTACATAAGTTAGTTTACATTTGATACGTTTATTTTCTTTCTTTTTTTGATACATTTCTATAGTAATATTTTCCCCCGTAATAAATTTTAAAAAGGATTGTAATGTGCAAAAACTATTCTTAATATATTTTATAAGAATTTAAATTGTGTTTCACTAATAAACAAGAAAAAAAAACAATATCAGAAATATAAAAAAAATTATTTTTGCACATAGTATAAGTTTATTAGTATAATATTACTGACAAGCAATAATACATACTTACAATATATAAACCTATGTTATAATTTATATAAATAATATAAACCTGCAAATAGCGTTATAGCAAAGGAAAGTAGAGAAACTATTTTTTAAATTATTTTATACTGTAAGTAATACATAACAACAGTTTTGTCATACATATTAACAAAAATAAAAAATAACATTTCTTACATATTGTAAGTATATATTATTACTAACTAGAGTAATATATTCTTACAACATATGATTTGAGAGTAATACATATTTAATCATATAATATAATCTAAAATAAATTTTATAGTTCTGCATTTTAAGGCTGTAACAATAAGAATAGCAATATAAAAATATTTTTATATTCTTTTTCAAATTGTAAAGAATAATAAATTTAGGGATAATTTTCTTAACAATGCTTATATTTCTTACTAAAACTAATGTTTTCTCCTGTTATAATTTTAAAAAAGATTGTAATGTAAAGAAACTATTCTTAATAGTTTTTTAAGAATTAAATAAAATTGTGTTATACAAATGTAAAAAAAGAAAAAAAGTTGTACATTGTAAGTAATTCACAATTTTAGTACAATATTACTGACAGGCAATAATACATACTTAAAAAATATAAGCCTATGTTAAAACTAACATATAGTGTTATAAAAAGGGTCTAGTAGAGAAACTATTTTTTATTAAATTATGTTAATCTGTAAGTAATATATAACAACAGTTTTCATAAATATAATAACTAACAAAAATAAAAACTTTTTACATATTATAATTAATATGTAAGCTATACATATTTACAATATATAATTTGAGAGTAATACATACTTAACACATAATATAATCTAAAACAAATTTTAAAGTTTTGCATTTTACTAAGCTATTTATTTCATTTCATTTTTTTATTAAATGTGTTTAGGAGCGGTAAAATACAAAATTTTAAAAAATAACAAAATTAGTGTACAAACTCTGTAATTCAGATACAATTAAAATTATAAACTATTCAAACAAGATACCATGTAATAAGATGTTAATTTTAAACTTAATTGCATTTAAAAAAGGCCTTTCCAGTTATTAAAAATATTATTTTTATTTATCTTAAGAATCGTGATATTATTTTTTAACACGTAAGTTTCTTTATCAAAATAAGCAAACCAAGACAGTGACAAAAGGGCGATTTTAAAGCGAAAATAGCAAACCTTAAGCATCATAAAATAGTTTCGACTATTAATGGTTTAAACTTCCCGTTTTCATTATTTAGTACCTCACAAAATAATCTTATGGGTCTATATCCAACCTTTGGTAGCAGAAAATTCTGAAAAATTTACTTTAAATTCCGTTATTTCTCTAGGCAATTAGCAAAAAACTCCATAGAAATACATTACGGTCACCAAGATTTGGACAGCGGAAATCTCATGCGTCAGCCTGGGTAATTAAGGGGCTCTAAATGAAACTATTTACATTATATTGAATTATTTAAATACATTTTGACTAATAAACAATATCAGTTTTCTGAAATTATGACTGTTTATTTATCGAGACACCTTATATATATATATATATATATATATATATATATATATATATATATATATATATATATATATATATATATATATATATATATATATATATATATATATATATATATATATATATATATATATATATATATATATTTTTAGAATAAATATATGTGTTATTTCTTGATATTTTTTTATATTTTGATTATTTTTTGAAAATATTGAAAATTATCATTATTTAACAAAACTGTATATTTCATTCTCTAAATTTAATCAAACTTATTGTTTTACATCATTGTTTTGAATATAATATAATTATATTTTTAAAATAATTATTTGAGACAATTTTTTATAACTCTAAATCTTTAAATAAAAATATCTATAAATCTAAATAAATGGCAAGCAAATAATTAACACAATTCAAATAGCATTAAAATATTTTTCATGTAAATTATTTTATGAAAAACAAAAAATATAATAATGTATTTCTCAATGTATAAAAATCTAAGCTAATTCTGCTAAATTAATTAATTTTTATTAAATCTTCTTTATATATATATATATATATATATATATATATATATATATATATATATATATATGTATATATGTGATATGTGTATGTATGTATATATGTGTGTGTGTGGGACGGGGAGTGGCCAAGGCGTAATTAACTAATTAACAATTCTTATACAAAGCCTAATATTTAATTAACATGTATTTACAAATATAAATATATACAAGTTTGAGATATTTACAATTAATCATCTTAATAAAATGAAATTTAAAGTTCAAGTTTAAAGTTATGGGGGACAGGAGCAGTCGTCTTGCTGCTATCAAAAAGGAACGTCTTCGCGTCTTTTAGCTTATTTCTCTTCTGCCCCACTCACTGGGGAAGCTGTTGCGCCTCTCGAGCTCCTTCTCAAGTGGGCACTTGAAATAGTGACGTCGGCTATTAAGTGGTTCACCCACCACAGTTCGGCCGTCCTGAAATCGGCTGGCCCTCCAGACGACACTGCAAATACATAAAAAAAAGAAAAACAGCAAAACAGGGAAAGAAACAAGCAGAACAGAATAATTCTCTGAAAAGAAACAAACTTTATATTCATCTTCTTAGATCTGAAATAAAGAAATGAGTCAGTATATCTTTTAGCTTCATTATAGTCAGTTGGACTTCCGACTATCCTTCAGCACAATTCAACTTTAATTTAACTCCAACTTGCATAACATCCTCGTCTTTTGTCATACTATACCAGGGTTTTAGAAATTCAGCACACGTCGTGGTACTGTTAGGTCCTTCAGGACTTCCTTCTTTGATTACATCATAGGTGTTGCCTCCTTTAACTTTAGTAACTCTGTATGGTCCTAAATATTTTGGTTTCAGTTTTAAGTGGGGTCCAAACTGAGTTCTCTTAATAGCGACCAAATCGTTAACTCCATAAGATTGTGGTTCTTTTCTTCTTAAATTATACGTTTTCCTGTTTTCTTCTTGGATCTTGAAAATTTGTTGTTTAGCATGTTTTCTGAGTTCATCTCTTTTAGCTTCAAAATTAGCTTGAAATTCCTTTTCAATCATTTCTTGGAGCTTACCAATACCTCCAACGTTCATCTTCGTACCATAAAGCAACTCAAAAGGTGTGGTATCTATGCTTCGTTGATATGTTGAATTAATCGTCTACTGCAGTTCGTTCGTAAGTTTATACCACTGAGCTGGATTCCATAAAGATAGCTTTGAAAGAACTGATATGATTGTTTGGTTAATCCTCTCAACTTGTCCGTTAGCTCTTGGCAAACCAGTGGTTATTAAATGGTGTTTAATATTCTCTTTAGAGCAATAATCTCTGAATTCACCAGAGCTAAAAGTTGTACCTCTATCAGAAATAATTTGGTAGGGATTTCCCAAGACTGATTTTAGAGTTTCTAATTTCGAAATGACTTCAGCAGATGTTGTGGTCTTCGTAGGAAAAATCCAAACGAACTTAGTAAAAGCGTCAATAATTGTTAAAATATACTTATAATTTTTATGTGTGCTTTCTAAAGGTCCTAAATGATCGATATGGTATGTGTATAGTGGTACGTCATTTTTATGTAATGGGTGTAATAAGCCTTCTTTCTTTCCTCTTTTGTGATTTACAAGAATACAGTGAACGCAATTAGATATGATATTTTCTACTTTCTGTTTAAGTTTGGGAATGAAATAATGGTCCTCAATGCTTTTCTCTGTATATTTGATTCCAGTATGTCCCTTTTCATGCGCACTTCTAATAATTTCCGTCTGCATACTTCTTGGCACAACCACTAACTCCTTACCATCAACAAATTTATAAGGAACTCCGTTTCTCTCAAAATAATCTTCATAACTAGAGATTTTTAATAATTCTTTTATCGTTTTTATTTCATTATCATTATCTTGGGCTGATTTTAATTTCGGTATAATATTATCGCTTGAGATGCAAAATATGTTTACAGGGGATCTGCTTAGTGCGTCAACATGAGTCCTTCTTGTACCGGAGTGATGCTCAATACTATAATTAAATTCTTGGAGCAATAAAGCCCAACGAGCAACACGAGTTGACAAATCTCTTTTATGCCTAGTCTTTTCGAATGCGGAACAGTCAGTGACAATTTTAAATGGAATTCCTAATAAGTAAACGCGGAATCTTTTTAACGCTTCAATAATTGCTAGAGCTTCAAGTTCGTAACTGGAATACTTCTTTTCGGCATCTGTTGTCTTTTTACTCATGAAATAGATGGGATGAAAATTTTTATCATTTGGGGATTTCTGAAATAAAATAGCTCCATATCCTTCTATGCTGGCGTCACAATGCAGTTCAGTTTCGTAATTTGGGTTGTATATATTTAACACAGGTTTTTGAGCTAAAATTAACTTTAATTGATTAAAAGAGTTTCTTTCCTCTTCACCAAATTTAAATTTCCTATCTTTCTTCAAAAGATCACTCAATGGCCTAGCAATAATGGAATATTTTGGGATAAATTTCCTGAAATATCCAGTCAATCCTAATAAACTATGGACCTGTTTCAAATTAAGTGGCTCAGGGAAATGAAGCACAGCTTTAGTTTTCAAAGTAGATGGAAAAATTTTCCCTTCTTCGATGATATGGCCTAAAAATTCAATGCGCTTCTTCAAAAAATGGGATTTTCTAAAATTTATTTCTAATCCATATTCTCTCGCAAGATTTAAGACTTTTTCAAGCCGTTCGACTCCTTCTTCAGTTGAGGAAGACAAAATAATTATATCGTCCATATAAGGTAAAACAATACCATCATTAATCAGTGGTCAGAAAATAGTATTAATAAATCTTTGAAACACAGCTGGGGAATTACACAGTCCAAAAGGAACCTTAAGAAATTGGTACTGTCCTTCATGAGTTACAAATGAAGTGTATTTTCTACTATCCTTCTTTACATCTACATGGAAAAATCCATTCTTGAGATCAATTGTACCTAACACACACGATTCCTGCAATCTATCTAATATATCTTCAATCAATGGGAGGGGAAATCTATCTTTTACAATTACCTTATTTAATCTCCGATAATCTATGCACAAACGAGGTGTTCCGTCTTTTTTCTTTACGATTACTACTGGGCTACAATATTCTGAAGAACTGGGTTCTATTATACCTTGTTCTAACCATTCATCTATTTGGGTTTCAACTATCTTTTTCTCTGAAAATGGTAATCTACGGGGTTGATTAGATATAGGCTCATTACTTTTTAACAAAATATCTAATTTAACATTAGTTAATTTTGTTTTATGTGGTACATAACTCGAAACTAATTGTTGCAACTTATATTTAAATTTTTTTGGAATATTATGTTCAATGTTCAGTTCAACTTCATTAAAAGTTAAATCAACAGGTAGAATTGATAAAATATTAATTTCTTTTACACATTGATATTTATTTTTAATCTTAATTCCGTTTTCATTAATTAAGGTTTCACCCTGCATTAGTATATTCATTCCTATGATGGCATCATATGACATAACATTATTTTCAACCACATAAATATCTTCTTCACACTTAAAATGATCTATTTTAATATTTCTCTTAAAATAGCCCAACGGCTTTACAACACATTTACCAAAACCACTTAGAGAAAAATTTAACGGAAATAACTCTACAAAATTTAATTTATCAAAGACAGATTTACGAATCAAAGTTACTTGGCTTCCAGTATCTATTAATGCATTAACATTCAAATTATTAATAATTGCATCATTCAGTATTGTTTTAACATTAAACATTAACATTCATTGTTGCTACTTCAGGTTTAGAATTAGTTTCTGGACACAATGAAGCTTTATGTCCAAAATTATTACATCGAAAACATTTAATACCCTTCTCTTTATGTTCACAAAATTTAGAAATATGATTTTTTTCACCACAATTAAAACCAATTTCATCTTTACGATCATCAAAATCACTGTATTTCATTTTTCCAAAACCATAATTGTACCTTATTTTATTTACATTTTCATTCTTAGAATTAACTCTATTACTATATTCATATTTTGATTTCGTTTTATCAAAATTATTATATTTATCATGAGAATTGTATTTTGTTTTCGTTTTATCGAAATTATCATATTTAAAATGAGAATTATATTTTGTTTTCGTTTTATCGAAAGCATTTTTACTTTTAACAGAATCACTTTTTATTACTTCATAAACTTTGAGTTTTTCTTTAAATTCACTTATATTCTTACATCCATACAAAATAATTTTGTTTTCTTGTCTATCATTTATTCCATTAATAACATAATGCATTAAGGCAGATTCTTCAATTTTATCGCAATTGCACAACTCCTTCATTTTTAAAAAATACTCTTGAACAGATTCATAATCACGCATTTTCCTTTTACGCAAAAGATCATGTAAGTTAGCTGAGTTTATTTCAAACGAAAACTCATCGATCAAGGCTCGTCTCAATTTTTCCCAAGAATTTATCTGTGGTTCTGTTCGAACGAATAATAGAGCATTTCCTCCTAACGATCTTTTAGCCATAACAAATTTTTGTAAGTCTGATAAATTAAATAATTTCGACATATCCTCAAAATGATCAATCCAGTTAATTACATTTTCATGTGATTCTGCACTAAATTTAGTAATAGTGCTTTCGATATCTTCATAATTAATATTAACACTTGGAATAACAGTATCTGCATAAAAAACATTTTCACAAACATTTTCATTCTTCTTAAAATAGTCAGATGCACTTTTCTTTTTACTTATATTGCATTGCATTGAAAAATCATTTCTACTTATTTCTTCTTCCACTTCACTTTCTGAGTCAGCAGTTTCCGAATCATCTTTAGTGTTTTGAGCTAAGAGTTCAAGGTCACATAACAGAGACAAAATTCTTTCTGCGAGCTCTGCTTTGGATCCTTGAAAAGAAATATTTAAAATGTTCGATGCAGTAATAAGTTCGCCAAGCGAAAACTCATTGTTTATATTTTTTAATATGTCTCGATACTCATTACTTTCGATATCAAAACCATCAAAATTTCTAATTCTTTTGCGATTTAATCTATCTCCATCATGATCAAAAATTAATCTATGCAAAATTGTAATTTTATCTGCTTTAAAATTTTTCAATGCAACGCTTATTTCTTTTATATCGTTTAATATCATCATGTACTTTGAAAAATGTTCACGTACCTCTCAAAGATGTTCGATGAGGATCCACGTCTTTCTCTCGTTCCAAACCGATACTTAACGTAACGTCTTCTTCTAATGAAAATCCTTCTAACCATCTGATGCGATAATCATTCAAACACAGTATGAAACTTTTTTGTAATTCAACTAATCATCTCAATCCCGCTTCTGAGTTTTGTGGGACGGGGAGTGGCCAAGGCGTAATTAACTAATTAACAATTCTTATACAAAGCCTAATATTTAATTAACATGTATTTACAAATATAAACATATACAAGTTTGAGATATTTACAATTAATCATCTTAATAAAATGAAATTTAAAGCTCAAGTTTAAAGTTATGGGGGACAGGAGCAGTCGTCTTGCTGCTATCAAAAAGGAACGTCTTCGCGTCTTTTAGCTTATTTCTCTTCTGCCCCACTCACTGGGGAAGCTGTTGCGCCTCTCGAGCTCCTTCTCAAGTGGGCACTTGAAATAGTGACGTCGGCTATTAAGTGGTTCACCCACCACACACACACACACACACACACATATATATATATATATATATATATATATATATATATATATATATATATATATATATATATATATATATATATATATATATATATATATATATATACTAGGTAGTTTTATGGATGTATTCTAGATGTGCGTAGATTTTGAAATAATCCCTCGTCTATCTTAGTGGCTCATATATTTTTGTCCACTAGACAAAGAGAAGATTATTTTTAATTAGCTTGTTACTTATGAAATTGCTTTAGCATCACATTTTTCTTAATTTTCAGTCAAATATCCTAGATTTTTGACAGATTTACTGTTCAAGTTTAGTTAATGTAATAAAATTCTCACAATTGATAAATTAGTATTATTTTTATGCTCATTATTTTATAGTTAACCTTTTGAAAATTTAGTTTCTTATTGTTTAAAATAAAACTTTTTTTTCTTTGGAAAAGTTAAAAATTACTTCTAAGAAGTTTCCAGTGAATGCATAAATTAATGAATTACTATTATAACTAGAGAGTAATAAAATAGTCAAGGATATTTTTATTTGTAGAGTGTAATTTTTTTTATTTTAATGTCAGACAAATTATTGTTCATACTTTATTTTTTTAATTAATTTTGTAGTAAGAGAAACTTATAAGAATTATTTCTCAGCCAAATATTTTAACTAATTAGATATTATTTCAACAATGTCTTTTTTTGTAAAAGATAAAAGAGAAACTTTTATTTAATTAAAGTTTTCCACTCAATTGAATATTCCAAATTATTATGACAAAAATTCTGAAAATTACTTATTTCATTGTTTAAAAGCTGAATTATTTTCCTTTGTAAATGTTAAAATTTGTTTAAGAAAACATTCTAGCAAGAGTGTAAATCTTAATTAATTCAAGAAAAATATAACAAACTAATAGAATTTATTTTTAATGCACACAATTTTTATTCTGATTATTTACATTATACATAAATATTAATTAACTGAAATGTTTGATTCTTTCATTGATAAATTCTATTTCACCATCTGTTGTCTTTGAATTCTGTGGAGTTCACTACACAGCATCTGAAAATAAAGTACATTAAAAATAATTAGCAGTAACAATTAACATTTTCAGATGAATAACCTCAGACAAAATAGTAAAAATCCAGAAGACAATTTTCATCAATATTTAATTTATTTCTTATCAATCTGATTAATACATTAAACATTAATGATTAATACATTAATGATTGGATGTAAATCTCATTATTAAAAAACAGCGTAAATTAATCAGAAAAATATCAAAAATTTCCTTCACTAATTTAAGACATTAAGTAACTTTATAAAAAACATAGTTAGAAATATTTTTATTTTAATTCAGTAAATGTTTTAAATATATATTTAGTAATTCAATTTCTGAGAAATATCAGCTTTGTAAATATGGTAACCTTTGTGTTTGATTAAATAATTAAAATTACAAAATGTTTAAAGTATGTTACAAACACCTTCAAATTATCAGATAGAATTGAACATTACTTTTATAATGAAAACAGTGCTTAAGTAATCAAACAGAGAATTGAATTTATATATTAGCGCGTACATAAATATATTTCATTAAAAAAAATTTTCATGAGAAAAGTGTATTTTATCATCATTTCTACAAAAGAAAACTTTCAATGACATGCTTATTCAAACATTGCACTTACCTAAAACTAACTGCTTCATATTCAGTCCATTAAAGGATTTCTTATCCCTAGCACCAAAATAACTGAACTCAGGTGCAAGTTTATTGGCCATCAATTTTTTTAATGATGCTTATGGTGCAATTCCCGGAAGAAGTTCCCCCAGACAAGCTTAAAAAGTGGCACTGAAACAAAACAAATAAAAATATAAATATTTTATAATTAAAAACATTTTATAATTTAAATTTGAAATTACTGTATTAATTTTGGCAACATCCATACATTATGTAGTCATAATAATAATTATTATTTACAGCATAAAATTCACATAAGTTTTAGAAAAATAAATCTAATATATATTCCTATACATTTAATAAAGCATATATATAAAAAAATAATTATTTAAACAATACAAAATCAAATCAACTATAATATAGTAACAGCGCAATACAACACAATTTCTTCCAATAGACGTCGATATGACATCAGGTGGATGTACTCTAATCCAGTAGACGCCTCATTTTGGTCCAGTTTAGATACATGGCACGTCAAATATCATAATACCAATTTTAGAAATGTTTATCTTTTTCATTACATATATGCTAAACCTAAGGGACTAATTTCTGGAAAAAATATACTATTTAATCTTTTACCCTTTGGAATTGATTAAATAACTGAAATTACAAAATGTTTAAAATTTGTAATGAATCTTCAAATTAGCAAAACAAGAGTTAGATTAATAGGTAAAATTTAACATTACCATTAAAAGAACAGAACTTAAATAATAAAATATAGAATTGAATTCACATATTAGTGCTAAATATAAACAGAAATGTTATTTACTAAGGAATATATTAAATATTTTGATTAAACATTTTTACAACAGTGAACTCTTAATAAAATTTAATACATGATATATTTATTTACAATTTGCACTCAGTAGAAACAAATTGCCATGTTTTTAATCCTTTAAATGATTTATTTTCTTTTGCTCTACATTAATTCCAAATAAGCATAAATAATATAGAAAAATTAAATTTTTTTTAATTTGCTTATTTTAAATTTAATCTCATCCTCAGGTATATAAATTTGTTATTCTCATTTAACTGAAAAGGAAAACAAAATTTAGAATTTATAAATGATGTACATTTTATCTCTTAAAAATACAATTCAACTTTATCAACCAAAATAATTAAAGCATAACACAATAAAAAAATTTAAAATCTTAAATATAAAAAGCTAACTATTTATAAAACAAATTATTTATTCAATTTATTTGAAACTAGGTTCAGCCCATCATAAGCAATTTTTCATGCAAAGCAGAGCAGAATATGAAACACTATAGAAAAAATGAATTTCCAATCAATATTCAATAAATAAATGATGTTTACTGTGATCAAATGTGTACATCTTTTTTAATAATATTCAAATTAGATTAATAAAGAAGACATATTTAATAGAACTAAAAATCAGGTTATTGTGTGAAACGTAGATGCCATTCAGCTTATTTTTGCCAGTAAAGTCTTTGAAGTCTGTAGAAAAGTGAACTACTACAAAATAACTTTAAAGGAATACAATTAAAAATAGAAGAATATTGATATTTCTGTTTAAATCTAAATCAGAGAATCATTTATTAAATCAAATTAATCAACAGAATTTGAATGGAAGTACACATATAATATTCATTCCAGAAACTGTTCGTTGCTCTGTTTACGTAATCATTTTGCTTTTTAATTTCACTGAGAGCATGCTTCTTAACTTCCTTTCAGGGCATACACATGCAAGCAAATGGTTTGAATTTCAGAAATTTCAGTTAGTTACTACTTTCATTTTTTACAATAAACTAAATTCTTCTCATACAAAAAGGTTTTAACTATATTGACTTAAAAATAACTTTAGTGAAAATGAAATCAATGTATTAAGAGTTTCATTTGCTATTATAATTTATGATTTTTTTCCTGAAAATGAGCATTCTTATATTAAATTACTTAGATATTTAAAGTGTGATTAAAAAAATAATTTATTTTGAAGATATTATGATCAGATAGTTTTTGTAAGAGTGTTAAACAAAATACAAAATAAGAATATAAAAAATATCCAGCATCACAAGCATTATGGAAGTAGGAAATTTTGCTACCAAATTAAGTGTACAGAAAATATTATAGAAAATCACATTCACAGTCACATTCTAAATGCTTAATCACTGAAGATTTAAGCATTTCATACTAAATGATTTTACATAATCTTAAACATCATTTTTCCTTAAAATAAAATAAAAAAATGCTTACTTCAAATTCTAGAACCTTTAATAATTAAGAGAAGTTCTCCAGAAAAGTAAGAATTCCAAATCTGGTATGGGAAATAAACATATCTTCCATTTAACTACAAAATGCAAAAAATAATTTTCAAGTATACATTTTAATAGCTCTTCATTTGAAATATTAGTCCAGCATACATTAAAATAATTGGGTAATATAATTTTTTCTAGCTAAGTAGCAAAATCTTGAATTATTGATTTAAAATTTGATATTCAATAAAAAAAACACTCAGATTTTTAATTCAACAGTAAAAAGTATTTTAATTAAACATTAAATCTTTGAATCAAATCCTAATATTGATTAATTTTTATCTTCTTGAAATCAAGATATAAATACATAAGTCTTTGTATGACAAAATAATAATAAATTTAAGTAATTTTGGAGAGAAAAATAGTTTTTACTAAAGAAAATTACTTTGTGGTATTTTCATCCAGCAATTTTCACCCTAATCGCAATGTTTGCATTTTTAGCCTAAAAATAATTTTAAAAGTTAAATACATAAAAAAATTATTACATTCTGCTATCAAGCACAATTTATAAATAAAAGCAATATTTACCTTTTAACGTTAATTTAAAATAGTTACAAATGTAATTTTTTAAAGTAAAAATACACTTTAAACATGGTTTTCTACACTTAGATAAAACTACTCAGTTTTTAAACCTTATTTCTTTTATGACTTCTCTGGAATAAAAATAAGTTATTTAAAAAAAAAGCAATTATTTTTTAACTTACTTCGTTAAACACTTCTTAACGTAGCAATAAACGACTGTAGACTGTGATAGACTGTGAGGCAAACGATAATTTAAAATTATGGAAGGAATAAACATAAATAATTACAATTGCAGTTAATTACCTACTTTTAATACATGTCACGATAACATCCTTTATGAATGTCTTAAGTACGTCCACCATGCACGTCCAAATTACATCTATCATGGACTTATAAATTACGTCTGTTACAGATCCAAATGCTAATAATCCAAAACTCATCCATCGTGGATGTCAATCCGACGTCGATAGAAGACCATCCAGTTCACATCTAACCATAGACGTCTTTATGACATCCAAAAGGTATCCAGGACGTCTTTTGGACTCTATGGATCTTTAAAAGACGTCCAATAGACGTATATATATATATATATATATATATATATATATATATATATATATATATATATATATATATATATATATATATATATATATATATATATATATATATATATATATATATATATATATATATATATATATATATATATATATATATATATATATATATATATATATATATATACATATATATATATATATATATATATATATATATATATATATATATATATATATCGTATACTTTTATATATGTATAATCAAAAATAAATGATTGTTACACATACTGACTTTAATAGATACTTTCTAAGACCTTAATCCTCAATTAAAAAAATGCCTACATTATTGAATTTTTATATTTATACTTAATTTGGCTCAGCAATATATACATGAATTGTTAACAAACATTACTTTAATTAAAATTTAATATTGAATTAATTTTATTAAAAATCTAATACATCTAAGCAACATCAGCAACAAAAAGCATATTGCAAAATTACTGTGTGTTTCAGTTATATTTATTAAATACAATATAATCAATGTTTTCAATAATATTAAATACACAGATCATTAAATGCAGAATATGTTTTTCTATGTATTTTATCTAAATTAATTTAGAGATATATTTAAATTTAAAAAAATAAAATTTTGAATTTAATTCTCATAAAAAAATCTATATTTATTATGAATAGAAATTGTAACCCATTTCAGATTTTTCATATGTTTTGTGAAACATGAGACTTATTTCCTAGAATAGAACATTTTTTATATTTGTCAAAATAAGCTCTATCTCTTGAATCCCACAGATATCTTATAATTCATAAAATTATAATTTCATAAAATTAATAAATTTTAAATTTTACAAAATACTTTTTTTATTTTTTTATTTAATAAATTTTATCATTTTAATAATAAAATTTATTGTAAATAAAGAAAATAAATATTTTTTGTTTTTTCTTTATTTAAAATAAATTTTCTTCATTTTATCATTTATTTTATTAATAAATAATTCTATAGAATGGAAATATTTAATATTCTAAAATTAATTTAATGATCTTTGCGATGAATTTTCATATATTAAACTTATCAAAAAATATTGATAAAAGTTAATCGCAATCGAAGGGTGAAAAAAAGGAAAAACAAAAAAAAAAGTTATTAATTTGCTGGTCGCCGGAACCCTGCCAGATATATCTAACTTACTGGAAAACTTATAAGTTCTCTCTGAACGCTTATTTTGTTACGTTTTCTGACGTCACTTGTTCGCCGGATTTTTGCCGGCGTCAGTTTTTCGACGAATTCTTCCTCGTTTGCCCTGACCTAAACATCATGCTGAAAACAGCGTTCGCACTGCCGAAACTGATTTAAGAAATATTGGTTTTTATTCACCATATTTATCGTTTGTTATTACAAATAATTAATTTTCGAATATTTTTATAGTTGAACACGTTTATTAAGTAATAACTGACCAAAATGACATTATTTAAGATTATGATTTTTCAAATGAAGAATACGAAACCAAAGAATGTCGTTGACAAATTTATTTCTTTTCAAACTTAATATAATTTTTTTGATGTTTATACTTATGTAAATATTTCTGTGTTATTATTTTTTTTAAATTTTGCATTTCTTGCATTTATTTTGATGGGTTTCATATATTTCAACAAACACTGACAACAAGATAGCAGAAAACAAGATGGCGCTAAATCAGTTGAAATATATTTAAGTCAGTTTCCCAAACTGATTTAAATCAATTCGAAGTCACTTAAACACAAGTTGCAACCGAAAGAAAATTCTGCCGAGACTTAAAAGCGCTTAAAAGTGCAGTGTGAACGGGGTATTAAGGTTTGTAATAAACATGGAGGAAAAGGCATAAATGGAGCCGCGCTATTGCTAAGCGCTTGAAGCATCTGCTACACCCCCTCTGCCTTCCAAAACAATACACTAAATCTATTGTTTATTAATAAGCATCTTATTGAATTCGTAGTATTTTGCAATTTATAAAATTATAGCTACGTGTCGTGCTTATGGATGTACAAGTAGACTTTCAAACAATTTCCTGAAGTAACTTTTCAAGGTAATTTCATTAATTTTAAGAACTTTTTGCTGACAAAAGTTAATTGTAACTAATCCTGTTGCAAGTGCATCAGACTGTTCAACTTTATATGCTTGAGAGATCAGTAATATTTTTTATAGCAATTCAATAATTTTTCAAGTTCAGTAACAATATTTCAATTTGTAATTTGTTGTGTATGATAAATTTATCTTAATATTTAGATCTATATATTTTATAAGTTTTCCCTGCATTGTAATTTATGTAAATGCTCATAGTGTGAACATTTCAACAGAATCTAATGTGTCTCAGTTTCAAAGTTTACTGATAATTATATATTTTAATTTTACAATATTTGTATGTAAGATATGCACAATTTTGTATAAATACTGTTGATGTCTCAAGATCAGTAATATTTTTTTTAAAACAAATCAATTTTTTTTTCAAGTTCAATAACAGTGTTTAAATTTCTAATTTGCTGTAAATGAATTAAATTTTTCTTTAGATTTATATATTTTTTAAATTCTCTCAATACTGCAATTTATGTAAATGCGTTAGTCTAAAAATGTTAGCAGACTCTTTAATTTACTGATAATTGTAAAGATTAATTTTCTTAATGTATTTGTTTACTTAAAAATTGGAATGAGTTTTAAGGGTAGAATACCTCTGGGTATTAATCAATTAAATTTTTAAATCTCTCACTTTTTTAAATTAAAATTATACTGAGCAAGAAAGAAAAATAAAGTTCATAACGTTTAAAATAAAAATAATAATATCATAGTTTTAGACATTATAATTGCTGATTAATTTAGTGATGTTAATTAATTAAGGCAACATAAATAATGGTTGATTTGATAATGTTTGAAAAATTATTTTTTGCATATATGTTGTTTATTAATTCAAATGAAATTAAAAACAACTTTATTGCCAAATACTGCTGTAGCAACTCAGCCACAGTAAATCCCTAAAGGGGAATGAGGTGCATCTTCCCTATCCGATGGGGAATCTAGCCCAGTTGCTATTTGGATGCGGTCGAATGAAGACCGTATTGGCACCAGAGTATTATGGTGTGGAATTAGATTTTTATGGAATAATCATGAAAATTGTTATTTGTTAATTGTTATTGTTAAAATAAAATATTAAAGGCAATAGGACTTATTAATGAAAGGAAACACACACGCAACAATTCGTAACGCAACAACTGCAACTATACCAATCTGCAATAATATAAAAAATGTACCAGTATAATATTACTAATAATGTTATTGCTAAATAACTATATTGTAGTAATGTTTGAAGAAAATTTTTACATATTTCCTTCTAACCTTTTGAGTCCGGCGTCCCCGTTTAAAAAAACTGCTCCTAGGACGGCGCGAGAAGATGACATTTCCACCCCCTCGTCCGAAAGGAGAGGGTCATTTTCACCCCATTTAAGTGCTGAAGTTTTCACCATGACGAATCTTAATCTTTTGAACAAGTGTCTCGAGCCAGAGCCCGGAGCCTCGGCTCCCAGAAGATTTTGGCTATGATTCAGAGACTTGGCGATGTAAAGAAAGCGATAAGTTTCTCTGGCTAGGAAGTTTATTCACATTGTTAAACATGGCGGATTTCACAGCTACGCTTTTCGTTTTCCTTTAGAAAAATGTATCGATTTAGTATTGATATATTTTTATAAATATAACAAATTATTAGTTAATTAATTCATCGGGAATATAATTTCTTTGTATTATAAAAATAATGAATGTGGGTGTATTGCGTTTACATGATCTTTTCCTCTCTAAAGATTAAACGACTTAGTGTGATTCTTTTGTTTGTCTATTTTCTGACAATTGTCTATTTTATATTGTCTAGTGATTCAAAAATAGACAATTGTTATATTTTCGTAAAAACAAGAAAGAATTTGTTTATTAATTCATTGTGAATATAATGTCTATGCATTATTCGAACTATTAATTATTTATTCATAAATAATTTACTATTGCTTATAAATACGTAAGTTGTTATGTTTATTAAACAGATTATGCATAATCAAGCATAAACCCTTTTGACATTATTGCAAACAAAGTAGCTGAAAAATATTTTATACGAAGTTTCTACTTAAGATTTTATTTTTTGAAATTTATTTAGCTTGATATTTTGACTTATCTAAAGGAAGAGAAGAATTGTAGTTAATATTATATGATTCATTGTTTCTTTACAAAAATGTTTCTCCTAATTCAGATTCTTTATTTTAATCACTGTTCAAATTCATCACCATCATGAGAACAGTATATTTTTTCATCAAGTACATCCTCACTGAGTACCTTCTGTTGAAATAGTTTGCTTCGAGAACTCATCTCTTTCATTTTCAGTTAATTTTATATTTGTACACTATTCTTTAGAAGTAAAATGGCTAACAAGAATAGGAAAATATTCTGGAGCTCAAAATTGAGCTGCTTATGAAAAAAGTTTTGAAGCAATATTTGTGACTTTGGGCACGGAGTCATCCCAATGTTATATGAATTCTGAGAAATTTAGTGAAAAAAATTTATTTAGTTTCACCCTCAGTTTTTTACATACGATATTTTATTCCCATTTATATTTATAATATCTTTATTAAAACACAAAAATGAATGAAAACACAGAATGAAATGTTATACTGAGTGTCTTTTTATTCATATAAATGAAATTTATAAATTTTCCCTTTTTTAAAAATATAAATCTTTTTGTATTTCAAATAAATGAGTCGCATTCTTAAATTGAACTACAGATGTTCAATATTTACAACTTGTGATGTATCTTATTTTGAATTTTGAATTTAAAAAATAGACAATGTACACACTATATAGCAAAATATTTTTTATTCAGCGGTTTTTTATTGAAATTTATATTACATACAAAGTTTATTAAAACAAATCATGTGTGCAAAAAATGCTTCAAACAATTTTTATTTTGAATTAACAGATACTTTAATTTTGGCTTTGGAAAAAAAAAACTTGAGATGCTAATTTATAATTAAAGCATGATAGTGTCAAAAACAATTTAGTCAAATTAATTTTATCATGGGAATACAGAAATAAGAAGGAAACGTGATAATGCAATTCACACTTCTTTGTTACTTTCATATTATCACATCCACCTTATCTGCGAAAAAATAAATGTCTTTAGCACCATATAAAATACAAATAAAGTTGTTATCTATTTCTATTTTAAATATGGTGCTAAGATATAAGCAAACTATTCCGCTTTTCCTTCATATTTCGAAAAAATATTAAAACTTGCAAACATATATCAACAAATCGACTAACACGAACCTCGTTTCAAATTAGACCGGGGTAAAACATAGGGTTACTAATATTAAGTCTGAACAATAGTCACATTTTACACCGCCAAATTAATGCAACTACTCTCTTCAAGTGCGCATGCGTTAGAATTCCCATTTGGAGCCGACGTTCCGGGCCCGGTCTCGAGACGCTTGTATCTTTTGAGGGAGATACGCCGCGCTAGGTCTGCCGTAATTCTCATGAAAATGTAAATGTGGTTACCATAAATACTGTACTTATCGACAAGCTATTGATTTTTTCTCTTTGTTGTTTTACATACCACATTAAGAAATGTTATAAGAATTTTAGAGATTATATACATGCATTTGTGAAACAAATCTAGTCTGTTTCAAAAACGATATGGCGTATATTAATTTATTACAGAGAATTTTCTGAAATAATTATTTAAAATAATTACAGACTTCTTTAAAGTAATGAATTTGCAATTAGTTATAATAAAAATGATAAGCAATAAACTAACTAAATATTTCAAAAACATTCATATAAAGCAGCCTGCCTAATATTAATATAATAAATTAATTAATAAATGAAGATATTTTGAACAAATATTTTCTTTTATGAGTAAGTACAAGCAAACTCTGCCAAAGTTGCATTTGAAAAAGATTAAAGGTAATCTGTGTGTTAAATACAATAATGATTCCAGTTTTCTTTTGATTTAAGTATTTTTATTTATGACAAATTTCTTTATTGAATTCATAAAAATATATGCTTTTTTATCTGTCACTTTTAAGGAAAAAACTTAAAAATAGAATTTTCCTTTCTGCGTGTTTCTGTAACTAAGTATGAAACGTTTTGTACAATAAATGTAGCCAGACGAATCTTGAGTTTCTCCTTTAAATGTAGCATTCAGGTTGATTGTTTAATAAAATTACATTTGATATACAATAAATAGTAATATTCGGTTCATTTCTCAATGACTGAGAATTTGAAAATGTACATTTAAATAGTACATTCCAAAATATACTCGTATTCGTCTCAGAAAATTTTTTTATAAAATTCTTATCAAAACATTAGCAAGAAAACATTAACTTTATATTGAGAATAAATTCTTATCTTCAGAGCGTTTTAAACTTTTATGAAACTATGCTTATTAAATTATTTTTAAAAACCAAAATCATGATTAGTTTAATTTTATACAGAAATTAAAACCATGTAGAAGACTGATACAACTAAAAGGCAACTTTTTTAAATATCTACCGCATCTCAATTTATGATTGGAAATATTTTCATTTTTATATTTATTTTATTTCTACCAGCATGTTTTTGTTGTGAGATTAAAAAATACAATGTGGCCGTGGAATATTTTCCATAAACAATACTTCGAAATGAAGAAATCAAGAAAGATGTCTAGCATCTATTCCGATATTCGTGCACGTCAGATAAAAGAGACGTTTAGTATTCTTTAAAGAGAGACGTTTAGATTCAACAGTGAGCAACATTGAATAAAATATATTTCACCTTGAAGAGCAAATTTTTAACACTAAATCAAAATTATTCCTGTGTAAAAAATTTATTTCATTAGTTCATATAAAAATCCAGAATATGAAAAAAGCTCTTATATTACAATAAATACAGTTTCTTAATGAAAATGTTTCTAAGACTATTAAATCTTTGAATTGGGATTTTCCTAACACATACTTTTTCATGTGTAAATTATTATGAAAAACTTTTAATATTACATTAAGATTTTCTTATTTTAACTGATAAAATATCAATCTCAAAACCAGCAATTTTGGTCAGGGTTAAACCAAAAATAGTCATGTTTATAGGGATTATAAATGTCAATTGATTTTCTTTTCTAGCAGATCGCAGAAAAGTTCCGTTGAAGAAAAAAATTATCCATACATAATTTATGGCCTTTATTCTTCACGGAATTCGTTAATTTTGATACCACATTATGGGAAGCAGAAATTCCTGGATTCATTTTATTTCTGTCTTTACCTAAATACACTTCCATATCAAAAGAATAGCCATATTTGTCTGCTAATTTATAAAGTTTCGTTCCCCACTGTTTTCTTTTTTAGGAATATATTGTTTGAATATCACTCTTACTTTGAATTTCATAATGACTTCATCAACTACAAGTTCTTCAGACGGATGATAGTGCTCCTTAAAAGATTTATTTTAAAAAAATCAAAAATCGTTCATAAAATTTCCACAATCTGTCATATTCTTCATCAAGTTATGGTTTATTCTTATTGTCTGTAAAATGTAAAAAACTCTCAATACATTAAAAAATCTATCACGGGACATAATTTTTCTAAAAACAGGAGTTTCAATCAATTCATCTGTCGACCAATAATCTTTGATGTTATTCTCTTAATGGGTCGTATAGATAAAGATGAGTCTTAAGATTTTTTTTTAATTCTTGTGCATCAATATTAGTCCACTTTGTCCCATGCTTTCTTTTATTATTTCCCGGATCTAATTCTAATATTTGGGAAGCATATCTATTTGTTTCATCTGCAATAAAGTTTAAAATTTCTTCTGAAAAAATAAATAAAAAAAATCATGTTTTTCAACTAAATCCTTTATTTTGGCTCAGAAATTCTTAAATCCCCTTAAATTTAAAAATGATGGGCTTATCATCTGCTTTAGCCTTACGCCAATCAAAATCAAATGACACAGAGGAATTTGCATCATTATTGTCGTCAAAAAAACTAATACCCTTGCATTCAGATTCATCACAGCAATCAGAATCACTGTCTGCAAAATATTCTTCTTCTAATTATTCCAATAAATTTTTGATTTCTTCATCAGTCAACCCTTTACGACGTGCAGCCATCAAAAATTTTTTTCTGGTGACGAAAAAAGTAACTCATTACAATGAAAAAATTTGCTAAAGTGAGGATGAATATACTTCCGTTTTAAAAAGAGGAGCCAATAAAACCGTTTTTCGCCAAAATTCGCCGCTCAGACAAGTCCCCAATTTTTACGACTTTCACACACAAAAGAGCAGCAATTAAATCACCCTCAACTTCCCGAAGAAAGTTTAGCGGGAAAAAGTCAGGCGCTTGAAAGGGGAAAAAATCCATGGTACAACTGTTGTACCACAGCCGTCTTCTGGGCCACTCACTTTCGTGGTACAACAGTTGTACCGCCGGAACGAAAAAGGCTAAAAATTTACTCAATTTTCATTTCTTCACATTGTGTGTGATATTAAGCACTATAGTGTTCTTCAACTTTACAAATGCTTTCATGTGTGCATACTAAAAGTAAAATTAAAATACCAAATAAGTGAGCAAATCAAAAAATTAAACTAATCTTTCAAAACCTTAGTAATTTGAAAAATATCATATGTTTTTAATATTTGTTAGAAAAAAAGTTATTTTTTACTCACTGTGTCTTTCTAAACTTCCAAGAATTTAAAAATTATGTAAAACAAAATACAGTTATTTTATTTTCAATGTTTAAACAGAAATAATATAAAAGAAAATATTTTAGTGAATGATTACTGAATAATCATTAAAAATGAAAATTTTCGTATTGCATTAGGAAACTTAACAGAGTAAAAATAATTTTAAATGAAATTAATTTCATTAGTTCTGGAATATTTTTAATTACTTTTTAATTAATAAATTCCAATTCTTTAAACAAGTTTAATGAGTTTAATATAAACAAAATTAAAATCTCATACTTCTTGAGTAAACATTTTTATCTCTTATAATTCTTTCTAAATTATCTTTTAAATCAAAATTTATTGGAATTCCATTTTATATAAAAGTATATATTTTATTTAAGAGTTTCTAGGTTTCTTATAGCTTATATTAGATTTTTTCCTTTTGCATTAATCAGCGAAATTCACTTATAAATTATTGATAATAGAAACTTTTTTTATAATATTGAACTAAAATTACAACAAAAAAAAAATATTTTTACTATATTGATATAATCCAATTTCGATACAAAAGTATACTTCTTTCCGACAAAGGAAAAAATTATTTTGAAATAAATAGCAAGATATTGCATGCTCAAATAAAGTGACATGGGTTGTAAACTTGGCCAATAAATATCAATTAAGAAAAGATTAAGAAAAGATCATGATTCTAAATATAGTAATATGATAGCATTTAATTTAGTTCATAATATTCAAATGCTTATCTCGAAGTCAATAAGGTGAATAACGTGCCTAAAAGTTCTTTATTGAAATACATAATAATAATATTTAACAAAAATACGAAAAATACACTTAACTATCATTAAAAATAAACATTTAGAAATCGTAAATAATTTAAATGAAATCAACGCTTGTCGATATAGTGTCCCTAATATGAAAGTATTCCTTTTTTTGGTAGACAGAGTGGGGGTGGTCTCTTCTGCTAGCTGCTTCACCGGCGCGTATGATATTTTGAAGTTAGAACAACTCCTCGTATGTTCTTTTCTCCATGGTTATAAAATCCTTGCCAAAATACATGAATTAAGGTTACAGTTTACGCTGAAGCCACAAATTTGGGAAAACTCTCTCAAACATGACCACAAGATATATAATGGAGAACCCCAACATTTCGTTGGCATCCCATCGTTGGCATTTTGTCGACTTGTTCGTGGTTGTCTTTCCATTGTTTGGGTGATCAATCTATCATTTAGGTATCAGTTAATCATTTCTTGTTATTGAATACATTTATGAGCTATTATCGTTTATATTGTAATTCTGCAAAATTGTGTACTACCTATTTTGTGTCGAAATTATTTTAACCTTTATTGTTTTACCCAATCATTCTTTACAACCTTTTATTTGGTTGTATTTCATATATAAACATGCATTCATATTTTATTCTATGTGCTTTCTGAATAAAGCACAAATTCTTTGTGTAAAAATGTAACTATTAATACGAAAAATTTTCCATTGTTAGTGAATTCTACTTTGGAGAACTACTTATTTTAAATGCCATGGTTTTGATGCAATCTTTAATCGGTCTTGAAGGCTGTAGAATCCAGTTTACAACAAATGAAGGTCCATACGAAGGAACAATTTCAAGTATCAAACCTGCAATTGAACATTTAATGATTCGTAATCTAATTTGGCTTCCTAAGAACTCTAAATTGGGTACTTTAGCTTTTCGTTCGTATGAAATAAAAAAATTTAAAATTATTGAAACATCACAAACACCAAAACCAGATTTCGCATATTTTACTCGTGCTTATCAACAAAATTGCAGGAAGTATACATTAGCTGATGAGGAATTTTCTGATTACACAACAGATAGTGAATCCGTAAAGTTTTCTGATGTATGTCGTGAAGAAGAATATGAACTAAGATTACCTTCAAATTTAGTTGATGTTTTACCAATAGATTACGATATAATTGATTCCATAGAGTCAGATTTTTTCCTTGCTATTAAACACATAAAAAAACAAGATGCCATTGGAGTATCGTTAGAAAGTCCAAATATTATTCGCTATGAAAAGTTACATTGGTTGTGCATTTCTAGTGTAAGTTGTACATTTTTATTTGATATTAAGAAACTAGGGAAAGATGCCTTTAACAAAGGTTTGCAGTCTATCTTAGAAGATGCTTTAATTTTAAAAATTATTCATGATTGTCGAGAAATGACAGATTGCTTATATCATCAGTTTGATACTAGACTTGTAAATGTTTTTGATACTCAAGTTGCAGATTTTATTATAAACATGCAAAGAAGAAAGAAAGAAATTGATTATCATGCACGTCCTTTGAACTCTTGTCTTTCACAGCATTTAACTGTTCCTGATGAATTTTTGTATTGTCGTAAGCGAAGATCTTATGAAGATGATTTGGTATTTTTTGGATTACGTCCTCTTATTAATGAATTCAAGGATTTATTTATTAAGAATGTAATATATTTGAGAGCTCTTAAACAGCAATTAGACAGTTTACTCATGGAACCTTTATATGAATGTTCTGATGTTTATCTTGATTCCCTACGGAACAAGAACGAAGAAGAATTGAAATTAGGGCTCTACCACCCAAATTTGCTTCCATATGAATTTTTGGTTTCTGATATTCAAATGTCATATTTTGAAAAATATGTCCAAATTCCTACCATTATTTCATCAGGGCCACCTTATCGAAGAATTGAAAGTATTTTTAATGATTTCTTTGATTACTGTGAAAAATTTAAAAGTGAAGAAACAAGTGATGAAGATGAAAGTACAAGAATGGCTGATTTTGATGACATCATAGCCAGTGAAAACAAGTCTATCACCATTGGGGATGGTAATACTAAATTTTGTGATTCAAATACAGAAGATTCATCAAATGTAGATCTAGATGATGAAGATCCATGGGCAAAATTACGTAAAGCATTTGCTGATGTGAGACCCACAGGTCTTGAAGTAAAATATAAATTTATACCTGCTGGTATGGAATAAAGAAATACATTTTTTCTTAAGGTAATATTTACATATTTTTCTAGTAAAAATATTTGGTTTACTTCAAATTTCTATTTTGCTTACTAATATTATTTACTGATATTTTCAATATTTTCCACCTGATTTATTGCCAAATATTTTATTAAAATTTCTGTGAAATTACATCACTTCATCAGTTTCCTTTACTAGAATTATTGTTTACAAACTAAATTTAACTGGAACTTTTATCACAGATATGGAAATAGTGAATATCTCAACAATTATTTATATGCTATTATAATAGTAGGAATAAGTAATTATATATTCTTTAAACTATAAGATATATACCTAAAAAACTGGTCTTTCACATATGGTTGGGCTGTAAGCCTTTTAAGGTATAGTTGAATATTCCAAAGTATTAAATAGAATATTGTAGCATAGCAAGGAGGGAAGGCAGTTGATGATGATATTAATTTAAATTAATTCAATTTATTAAAGAGAATAAATTTTTCACACCAATCACACACCCACACTTCACAGTTATATTACCAACCTAAAATACATCACTTTGTATAGTATCTGTTTTTCAAAAAGCTTATAGTACTCAAACTAGAACTTCGAATATTGTAATTTTGCTATTTCTGATTTCAAATATTTTATGAATATTTACTGCAGAAATATATTAAAAAACTAAACTAATTTTACAAAGGCTATATATTACAAAACAATAGTCACTTCTATTCTTACTTGGAGCATGAACTAAACATAATCAGTTTTTATAATAATGTTTCTTCATTTAATCAAAAGAATACAAACACTTTACATATATACTGTATATTATAATATCAAGCTGTTATTAATATCAACACAATAAATCTAAATCAGTAATGTAAATAACATACATTTTTTGGAAAGATTTAATTTTAAATTATTAAAATTTATTCAAATATTTTAGTTTTTGTGTTTATTCCATTTTATCAAGTAATTTATAAATCTTCATTGCATTTAAATGTTTTTAATTTTTTAGATGTTGTTATTTCTATTCTTACTTTGATTCTTTTCTTCTAAGATTGTTCTTTAGTTAACTTTCTTGGATTAATTATTATGCAAATGTATAAAATAAGCAGTTATATGCTAATAAGTAATTTAAAAATTTTTCATTCATTTATACTTTTTTTAAAAGAAAAGTATATTTTTAATCAAGAAAATTGCATACAATGGAATTAAATTCACTGAATATTTTATTTTTGTATTCTATATTTTAATACTCTGGAATTTTCGCAAAAATTTCAATAAAAAGTATTGATATCTTATCAACATATTTTGCTAATGTGTCATAAATTGAATTCAGTTGAGCTTCAATATCTAATTCAAGTTATTTGCTGATTTACTAAAGTGAATAATAATTGCAAAGGGTATGTACTATAAGAAATATACTAGGAGGAAAAAATAGCCTCTTTATTTTCCTGCTTATGTTTTAAAAATTTGTTATTAATGCTATATTCAATGAAGAAAGTAATGTCATGTTGTATGTTTCTGTATTTGCATTTTTTTTCTAATTGGATCATTTTTTGTATACAAAAAATTTTTTTAATTTTGTTTTGATTTATGATAGACAAAAGTAAATGTGTTTTATAAATCAAATATTCTTTTATAGACTATCACATTATTCCATGGAACATTGTATAAAATATTCAACAAAATTAGATTTCTATTTTCACAAGAAGTCAAGAACTAATTAAATATTAAAATGAAAGCAGAATTGTGTTTTGCTGATTTCAGAAATGTTAATTATCAACTACTAATTGAAAATTATGATAAATCCTGTAAAGTTTTGAAGATGATAATAAATTTAACATTTTTTATGTGACTACTTTTTCATACTTTGATATTTCAAATGCTGAATTAGTTACATGCTTTGTGAAATTTTAAAATAAATGACAAAAGCGTATTTTTAGTAAAAATCTCAAATTCTTTAAATACACTGTACCAATTAAAATAATAAAAACTTGACCACTGACTATTTGAACATCTTTATAACACTCTAAAATACTTACTATTGTTGGTGTATTAATAATGTGCTTGTCAAGGATGATTGTTTGCCATTGAAAAATAAGCAAATTAAAAATCATTTGTATTCTTACTTGATTAGAATCATAGAAGTAAAATCAAAATTTTAAAGATTTACTAGTGCTTGCTTTAGTTTTGATCCATTTAGCACCCCAGAAACAGAAATTGTATAGCTTACACTCTTTTAAATAACTACAGTCATTTCTTAGAAATCTGGTAAGTGAGTTACATGGTTCTGTTATCCACATATAATACTTAAACTTTAATTAATATTAAATTAACTAATATTGATGTTTAAGAAAAACTTCCTTTTAGCTTTAGAATTCAGTGTCAAAATTTTGTTCTCTTGATAATAAATGAATCATAAATTCATAAAACAGCTTGATTAAAGTAATGCCTTGGTTCTTTATGAAGCCATGGAAATCAAAGAGCTCTGTATGTTAGAACAATATTTCCACTGATTCAGCAAACAATGTTTTGCTGTGTCATTTCTTACTTTGATAAATTTTTATGTAATAAAAATAAAAATCAAACTAAAAATATTCTTCACTACATTATCAATTAAAAAAAAACATTTAACATGGGTGAAAAAAACTCTTATATTTTGTACCTGACAAATAATTTCTGTGTTTAATATAGGTCTAAGAAATTTTCTTTGATTACATTCACAAAAGAAAATAAAAGCAAATTTTTATCCATATTTAATTAAACAATAAAACAGTTAAAGTTTCCATGTGCAATATTTTTGCTAGGTTTCTTTAATATTATTATTTAAAATAGTTACTGTAAAATAGGAAATAATTATAAATTCATTTAAAAAATTACGAAAATTTATAATGGAATGACTATATTGATTATAATTTATTCTTGTAAATTGTGGTAAATGAATGTTAAGTAACTAAAAAACACATGTAATCAAAATTTTACCCTCTGTACAGTTCTCTATTACACAGTTCTTCTTTTATCTCTGCTTTGCTTGTTTCAGCATTAAAAAATAAGCCTAACTAAAATCACCGTTGCTTGAATTGTTCTCAAAGAATCCAGATTTGCTAAATTTTGTGAAATAAAATGCTTATGTTCCTCCTTTATTTGTTTTTAGTTTTCAACATATTTCATTAGACTGCAAAATTAATTGTATTTATTTTACTGTGTATTTTTGTATAACCATATTTCATGTACAAATAAAAATTTATATAAAAATAGTATAGAATCTTTAATATTTAAACTCTTGTTCAGAATATTTCCTTATTACTTTTCCATTTGTAGAGTGAAACATTTCAAAATATAAAATTGTAAACTCACTTTTATTCTATTTTCTACATTGTAATTCTAAAGTCTATTTTTATCTCTTAAGTATAAATTACTAGAATTTAATATCTGTTATCTTTTCTAAGAACAAAACTTGTTAAGAAAGTTAAATCAATTTAAAAATTACAAGAACTCTAATGATTATTTTCTGGTAGTAATTAAAATGTCTTATCCAGACCCCTGTAGAACCCATTCTTCATATTGTATGTTAATGAAACTTGGTCTATATGTTACATGGACTATGAGGAAATAATTTCTGCAATAAAAAATAGTTCTCAGGTTTTGACTACTGGTTGCAGTTTTCAAAATTTTCTTATAGAAATTTGTCAAACCTGTAAAACTTGTAATAAGAGCCAGCAAATCATTCTGCAAGTCTCATTATTAATCTTGAGCTTTACTGGTAAAGCTGTTTTATCAGAATGCCAACAATAGCCTAGCTGGATTGTGATATGTTATTAATTGAAAGGAGGCAAAAAAGTCTCCTCAAAGAAGTTTGAAAATAATATGATTTAAATTAGTCTTGGGTGTGCTGTCGGAAAGAGGGTAAAATGTGATTTTGAATGTCAAAGAAGTTGCTACTGCTATGTTTGGGACAGCCTTCTGTTCCCCTTATTCATGAAATGATTGAGCATTGCCAAGGTAATTGATGGCCCCTTTGTTGATAGTATGAAAAATTCAAAATAATATTTGTATAAAGTATAAATGGTGAAAATACTGCATCTCCAAGAGCTTCAGACTCCTATTTTGTATGCCAATTTTTGGTTACAATTACTATTGATGATGTATGGATCTTGAGAAATTCTAAGATGCACATTTTTTCGGCGTTGTGAATAATCAAAGTTAGCACATATATAGGGTGTTTCATCAATTATTTTTCTGTATTAATAACCACTGCATTTTGATTACTTAACTCTGTGTGGATTCAGTGATGATTTTATTCTTGGACCATTTTTTTTAAATGTCCCTTAAGTTCCTAAAGTGTGCTAAAATCCCTCAAGAGATTTTTGCTCTGCCATTGAACGTGATATAATTTTCTTTTGACACATAAATGATGTTACTGGAGTACATGTTAAGCACGTTTTTTATTGAAAAAATTCTTGCAATTCTAACCATTTTCTCTTTATATTCGATATCCTCTAATATTGAAATCCAAGTTAACCCACAAATTTCAGAGAGTTACACCCGAGTTTTCTTGTAAATAAACATGACAGAATTGTGGGTGTAGTTTGATTCTACGTCATCAGGTTATCATCTAAGATTTCCTGTGGATTATCATTAAAATCATGACAAATTTGGCTTCCTAATTGCAAGTAAGTACATGAGTAGCTAATGCATATCTTATTTATAAAAAACTATCAATAAATTCCTCTAGTTTTCTAACTGAGATGCCCAGGTTGCATATCACTAATCTCTTATTAAATTTTTTGCATATAAAATATTTAGGTTTTCAAATTAAAATGTAAAATGCTTTATTTTTACTGTTGATATTTATAATTTTCATTCTAAAAATATCTGGATTGATATGTTGAAATAAGTCATACATGCTGTTTGTAAAACTGACTGCAAAATTTTATTCTCATTTGTTTTGTGAGTGTTATTCTCTATTTAAATTTACTTTCTATCTAAACATGAACTTTAGTTATTGCCCCTAATCTAATATGCAATAATGCAATGCATGTATTTATTTAAATTTACACTCTTACTTAAATATAATACAATAAAATCACAAAAGTAGTAAACTTTTATTTTTTTATGTTAATAGTGTAAAGATGTTTATTTTGTTACTAATTTATGTAGACTTTTGGTGTGAGTATGATATCCCCCAAGAGTGATTTCTCACCAAATCTGTATCCTTTGTTTCGATTAGAGTGTTGCCAATTTGAGATTTTGGTACTTCTCTCAGATTTTTTTTTGTTCCCAGATTTGGTTTTTCTCATGTTTTATGTCATATATATAGTTTTTTAGTGGCTACAGCATTTAAAGTTTTCATTTTACTTTCAATTTGAACTTATTGTTTTACATTTCAATTCAAACTTTTTGTTCTAAGTTTCAATTTGAAGCTATTTGACCACTGTTTGCTGTTGTGTTTTGTTGTTACCAGTGTCCAAACGTTGTAAACTGTTCTTTTTTACAATTTCTTTTTGTTTATTTATTATATAGTTTTCTTACATACTTTTTAATTTATTATTATATTTTTCTTTTATATTTTCAACATTATAAACTGTTATTTTTTATGAGTATGTTTATGAGTATTTATTTCTTTTTGACATATGAGCTTAACGTCATACCAAGTAAGTCCATTATTGTTATTTACTTATATATTTTACTGGGTGTTTTGAAGAGAAAGTAAACCCAACAAAAAAGTTTTTATTCATTTTCCAGTAATACTCTTTTAGTTTTTTATACTATTATGTGATTTAAAATTTTCTAAAATGGGTAATTTTGGAACTTCGGGAAAATTCTTACGTTTGAAAACATGCACTTAATTTGGCGACAAAAAAGTGGCAATGGTTGCCTTTTGGGGGTGGGGGATATCCTACTAGTTCCAAATATATGATAACCTATGATTATCGTAAATTTTATTTTAATGAATTATATACATTATTGTTTTGTTATTTTGACTGCTGTTTTTAACATATTAGAAACTTGACAACTAGTATGCAAACTTCATATGCAAAAGTGATCATAAAGTGAGAAACAGTTCCCAAATCCCTGCTATTTGAAAGGTAAATATTATCATTTTTAATATTTAATTTACTATTATCTAAGTTAGTGTTTTTAAATCAAAATTTCACTACAATAATTTTCTCACATACTTAGCGTGTATCTCATATATTCAGTAATAAATCAGGAAAAATTGTCATAAGGTATTATGTTTCTTTACAAAATGTTGAAATGTTCTGTGCTGAATAATATATATTGTATAACTATTAAATTTTGTTTATGCTTTCCCATTGATTTCCCATTGACCATTTCTGTAAGGAAAAAGTATGTCATCAAAGTTGTGATTTAATGTTGCATGTTGCAATTTAGTGACCATTTCACTTGATCTATTTCATAAACATTTTACATTGATGTATGAAAGATTTTTGGTATTAAACATGTGATACTAGATTATGTATTTTTTTAGTGAAAAAATTTATGGGTTCATTCATTATTTTGTTTTACATTTGTTATTTATATAATTTAGTTTTTTTAGTACGATTTCTTCATATAAAGTTATATCTAATATACAAATTCAAGTATAATATATTTCACTGTTAAAGTAAAGTCAAAATTTTATTCCTGAAACTTTTGTTTATAATTTAAAATGGTTATATATTTGTTAGTTTCATGAAACTAAATATTGGGCATGATAGTGTATTTTTTCTTTAAAAATGCACCTTAAGGTTAATAATAAAAGAGCTTAAATTGATTACTAAACACAAATGATTATTAATTTTATATTAATAACATTGTGGGGAACTTAGTTTTTAGAACAGTTTTTATTTAGTTTTGTACAAGTGCAAAACTTCCTGATCATATTTTAGATAACATATTTTCTAATATTCTGTTATTAAAATAGACGTGTAAGTGGTATTTTATTTGTCCAGACCTGATATAAATCAGACCTGATTTTACAAAGTCATTTTTAAAATATATTGCAGTAACAGTATATGCTAATTAAAGCTATGTAAAATATTTCAATATTTTTTTATACCAAGTAGTTTGGAAGCTGACTACTTCGATGTTTTGAAAACATGAGAAATCGAAATCTGGTTCATCCATTTTAATCTAATTGTGTCAACAATATTTCCCCCCATTATTAAAAATTCAAGCTTAATAAATATTGTATTTCATTATTCATAAAACATTAATTCATTAAATACATGTGTATTTTATTTGCATGTATATCTTATTTTAGATTAAAATCAGTTTAATAAATTAGAAGCTATTTAATCAAAAATGTTGGAAATAAATAAAGAATAAATTTAATTCTTATAAATGTGCAATTTAATATTTTTTATGCTTATAAAATTTAGTAATTATGTGATTGACTTACAACTTATATATCTCTTTATTTTCATAGCTATTACATTTAACCTGATGTGAAATGTTTGTCAGCAGCTACTTATGGAATTAATTTTGAATTCAATTCATGTAAAAATGATATCAATATTTTTGCATTCTTTTATTATATTGTATGAATAAATTTTTTATTATTTTGCTTACTGTTTTCCTGCATTTTTTTCCCACACATACAGAAATATACTGTACCTTACAAATTGTGCTCAGAAATTTAAACTTGATTGGAAGCTTAGTTCAAAATTTTATCCTAATTTAATCTAAAAGCAATCTAAAAACTCTGAAGCGTTTATTAATTATGTTAGTCAATATAAAATAGATTTTTCAAATCTACCTATCACAATACTATTTTTTATTTTAAAAAATTTAGCAATTAATTGCTGATAAAAAGTGAAGGGGTTAACTGCATCAACAATTAAGCAAACTTATGTATGTTGTAATGACTTGAAAGGAACTATTTTATATGTGAATACAACTCTATATAATTGAAAGATTAATATTAAAATATACCTACTAATGAAATTATTTTTGAAGAGAAAGTCTGCAGAATAAGTTATATGGAAAATTTATCTTTACTCACATTGTATATGTATATATATATATATATATATATATATATATATATATATATATATATATATATATATGTGTGTGTGTGAATATACATTTAGCTCATTTATATATATGAATGTAAGTTAGGAACCAAAGAAACTGCTGTATAAAAGAAATTTGTTTCATGCTAACATTAAAAATTAAAAAAATAAATGAAAGGTATAAAAGAGAAATCTAAAAATAAAAAAGTAGAATATAATAAAGCTTTTATTTTCCTAATATTTTTTAAATTACACTGTTGGAAATAGTTTCTAATCTAACAAGATAGCTATATAGAAATATTTTGATATAATCAAATGGTTCAGTTGGTTATAATATGTATATATATTTTTAAAAATAGCTCACGATAATATTGGTAGTACCCAGCTTTCATCTTAGTCACTGTTGAATATTGAATAATTATTGCTTGGGTAAGACAGCTGAACGTTAGTGCGTAAAGTTTTCCAGATTATCTTATGCACTGCTATGCCAATGTAATCCTCAGTTATAAAAAATTGTCTTAGTCATATTGTACATATTTAATTGCTTTACAGTTTTCAGGCTGTTTGCTTTATTACTGGGAGTTATTCTTTCTTGTCCACTACATATTACGACCACAAAAAAAATTTCCAATTTCCTTATTCATGTGTCACAAGTGAAGAAAACTAAAACTCCCAAACACAAATTCAATACATGTATAAGTCGAAAAAACATTTATCTTCCATTTTTACTGTGTAAAACAATTTACAATTCATTTTTTAAATTGTTATAATATTTATATATTTTTTATTGTTTATAAAATTTATCAGCATAAAGCAACAATTAAATTCACTTCATAATTTAGAAACATGCTTTCAAAGAAGCATATAATAAACATGTACGAATGCAAAATTTTCTTAAATCATGTTTTCAAATGTTTTGTAGAATTTCTGTTGAATCTCTCAAATAATCCATTGTTAGATTTGTAGGAATGAAACTGAAAATCTTTTCATAGATGATTGTTAATACAATAAAAGTGTTTGATTGATATAACTAGGTTTCACGTAAATTAAACAATAGAAAAGCCAAAGGTTTCTAATTTCTTACTACTATTATTTTAATATATATTAATAACAAGATGGCTATATATATTTAAAACTACCATGATTGCTACATTATGATTACTCATAATAACTAATCTCATTTTTCATTAATCAATCTACATATTCATTATACTTGAAATTAAAATACTTTTAAACAATAAACATTGGATCAGAGGACATGCAAAAATGTAAACAATTACCCAAGACACAACTCAAACTAGCAGCCAATAAGAATCTTTATTTATAATGCTGGTGTAATACTAGAGTAGTGTAACACACCTTCGTCTTACTTTGTGAACCAGAATTTGCGAGTCAAGTGAGAGTGTTTGGCAATTCTTTAATTATATTGTGTTTGGTGAATACAGCCATATGGTATTAGTGTAATTCCAATGTTATAATAATATAGTTTACTCTCTGAAATGTTTTTAAAAGTAGAGTAGATAAGAAAGTTAACTATATCTTCTTATCCAATGGCTTACTTTACTCTAGATTTACAATAGATACATTTTTTGAGTGAAAATTTTTTATAAAGTAGAAAACACTAAATTTGGTATTACTAATAAAGTATGGAATAATCAACTTAAAAAAAAATCTTTACAACATCCATACAGTATTTAGGCATGCTATAGGAAATTGAATTTGTAAACAACATTGCATCCCCATGAAAATGCTAAATGTTTTAAAAATTTTTAATACTTTTTAAAGGAATTTATTATTATTATTTTGACAAATGCATTTTGGCAGCAGTAACAAATTAAATTACATTGTTTAAACTTAAAATTTATTTTCTTTTAGGAATCAACTTGTTCATGCTATTTAAAATGAACAGATCAAATTGAAACTAATTTTGTCTTTGACTTACTGGTTCTAGATTCCTTTTGTGAATAAATATTATTTAGAAATTCACAATGCAGTTTTTTAAAAAAAAAAAAAAAACTCAAACCTTGTAATAATTTTTTAAGTTTCTTTCTTTGTTTAAGATTTGTAGCACTATATATTTTGCAAATGATAAAATAGCTTCATTTTTTCTTATAAAATTTCTGAGATGATAGAATGTCCAGTTCTATTTTCATACATTTGAGTTGATTTTTAATTTTAATTGATTTAAAAACCACTTGCATTGATGCTATATGTTAATTTATGGCTCTACTAACTTACGGATCTTAGAAAAAGTAAGCTCTTGATATATAACTTATTTATGTGTGAATACAGTAAAATATTTGCTAAGTTTTTTATAACTTTTTTCTAATTTTTTGATAGTCTGAGTCAGGATACACACACTAAGGAAACATTACAATAATATTGATTACAACAAAAAAATCTTCAAAAAAAAATACTATTAATATTATTTTGGCTGACAAATATAATATTAGTAAATCTCTGAATGTGATTATCACTAATCATACTAACACTTATTAGATACCTAGTTTACCATAGCGGGTCAAATGACCCGAAATTTACGTTTCCTACTTTTATGTATGAAATATGGATGTTGGAAAGGAAATAAAAATATAATGATAATAAAATATGTATTATAATTATATGAAATAGTATTTTTACAATTTCTATTTCAAACGCAAAAAATAAGAGTTGTTTTTATACATCACATTATTTGCTCCATATGCAGCTCGTGCATATAAAATTGCAATAAATGCAGCAAGTTTTTCTTGAGATAAACTCCAATCGGATCCTAACACTCTGTTTGCTTCTTCTATTGTGCATGTTCTTATATGGTTCATAATATGGTGGTCAATTATCAATGAAAATGCAGTACTAACTTTACCTTTCATTATATGACGTTTAGCATATCCTGTTGGGCCTACTTCTTGCCTGAAAATGTTATGAAGTGGTGGTCTTCCAGGTGTGCCACCTATTTGTATTTCTTCCCAAACAGATCCATCAATTGCAACATGTTGTTCATTTATTTCTGCTTCACTTTCTTTAGAACTTGAGAGTAATCTTCTTCTTTTTCGTGTGTAACCGATATTCACAATATTTTCCTCTTCATTGTCAGTATCTGTAGATTCAGACTCATTTTCGTTTGTAACCAATATATCTTCGTTTTCAGAAAATTCATCTTCACCGATTTCCGAAAACTCTTCTCCAATATCATTTATATCTTCTAAGAATTTGGACTGTCTCGTTCGTTTCGACATTTTATGTGTAAATAGTTACCTGTATCACTAATAAAGCTATCAAAATAAAATAAAAACTTTATACTAAACTTTTCTTTTTTTGCTCCCTTTTTTACACAAAAATCTAGTTTCAATCTAAAATTTTTATATTTTCTTGAGTTATTCTCAGCTATTTCGATTGAACTACTTTACGTAACAGTCTTTGCATACATTTGCAGTTTACTGAATACAATAAGATAAGCAATATGTATTGATAAGCTTATAAAACAAAAAAAATGTTCTCCGGGTCAAATGACCCGATGTGGTAGACAACGGTATACGACAGTTATTACTCAAAATAAATAAAACAAAAAATTATAAAAATAGTATAAGAACAGTAGACTTAATTAGTCAGAAAAAGTCAGTAAGTTAAATTTGGAGAAGTAATAAGATAATACGTGCATTATCAATGCAAAAGTTCAAAATGGGTCATTTGACCCGTTATTGTATGATTAGTGTTATTATATATATTGAAAAATTCAATGTGTAAAAAATACAGTAATTTTATTATTTTTAATTATTTTTCATGATATTAATTTTCTTATAATAAATAATTTCTTTTAGCTCTGGTAACATGTTAATATTTTAAATTCATTTTTATGCATAAAAGAATGATGTTTAAATCTTATTTTGACTAAATAACGTAATGAAAATATAACTCCCCCAAAAAAGAAATTTCATACAAATGAAAAATTATTAGTGGATACTTATCAAAAAACAAAATTTTAAGAGTTCTTTAAAACTAGCATCTTTAAAAATCAAAAATATATATGTATGAGATATGTGTGTGTGTGTGTGTATATATATATATAATTCTCTTTTCAAATATATGCTAATGTGTTCAAAGTATTTCATGTCTCATTTCTTAATAAATTGCTTGTGTAATTGCTATAAATACATCAATTGTTTCATATTTTACTCAGTATAATTTTGCTTCGTTATAAAAAAAAATTATAATTATTATGTGAATTTTCCCAGATAAATAAGCTGTGTATTTCAAGGTTCATCTTCTTAAGGAACTCCTAAATTATGAACTCCTTAAATTATTATGCATATATATTATAATGCATATTGAATACAATCCTAGGAATTGTTTTAATAAAGTACAAATAGGTAATTTAATATGCAGTTATGTTCACAGTAGCTTAAGGTCTTAGAAAATCTAAAACTGGATGATAGTGAGAAAACTACAGAAACTTATTTTAAAGAAAATAATCATGTAAAAATAATAATATAACAATCAATAAATAATTTAATGATTTCTCCTTTAAAATTTTCACCTGCTAATTAAATTAAGTCTCCTCCTTACTTACTAAGCAATAAAGAAACCCAACAAAGAGAAAAAAAATGTCAAAAGTAAACAAATACTTAAAAATATCAATTTTCATATCATTTCCTAAGTATGTTGATATTTAAATATGTTGAGATAATATCAGAAAAAATTATTAAATTTTATTTCAAGAAGCATAATAGAAAGAATGTTATTGAGAGTTAAGAAAACTTAACTTATTACTCATTACTCCTTAATAAAGAAAGTTTGTATGTTTTTGAGTTCCAGCTATGTTTTAGCCTATTAGTCTAATATCCTTATACTCTTGTGAAAATTAAAATTGAAACATGTTTCTCACTAACAATCTTCTTTATCAAAAATATTTGTGTTCAGCAGCAGACTGACTTGCAACAAAAATAAGAGCATTTCTTCACAAAATAGCTCTACAATGTCCAGTATAGAGAATTGTTTTCCTGAAAGCAAAAATTGATATACATACGGGAATTCAAAAGTACCCAATTGTCTCCAAATTCTAGAAAATGCGTAAATTTAGTTCTCATCCTCATTGTACCATTTGCATATTTAGTTTATCATTATTTTTTTAAACATTACTAGCTTAGCTGTTAAATTTTGTTTGAAGCAAATAATATTTTTTCTTCTAAAAAGAATGGATTTTGAGGAAAATGGAAATTTTTTAAATGTGAATATCTCACTTTTAAAAATCTTGTCTATTGACAAATATCTCTTAAGTTTTATTTTCTATCTACCACATATTTATATTTTCTTAACATTAATTTTCTGGCAGTATAAATATTTATTAAAATGGATGCATAGTTTCAATAAATAAAATTTTCATTATTTAAAATTATTTTTTAAAAAGTTAAGTGTTCATTTAATATTAAGTGTTTTTATTTAAATATTTATTAATATTTATATGTAAATATTTATTATTAATTATTTACTATTTAAATCTTAATAAATATTTAAATATTAATTATTTTTATTTTTTAACAGTTATTAAATATTTAAATACTTAATAAAAATGTACGTATAGTTTTTAAAGATTATTTTTTTTAGTATTTAAAATTATTCATTTATAAAATTAAGTTTATGGAGCATTTAAATGTTTTTAGAAATAATTTTTATTTGACTTGTAATTTTTTAAACTTTATATTAAGTCTTTATGTTGAAAGATATTTTTTTCCTGAATGATAGAGATTCAAACTGTACTGTTTTTTATTTCTTTTTTATATTATTGAATATTCATAAAATGTTCCTTAATAAATATTTTCTGAATTAATAATTTGCAATTTATATAAAAGTATATTGTTTAACTTGAAAAAAATCATGCATAATTATTCTACATAGTAAAATTTAAAAGTATCTAAATATTTTAAATCTGCCAAAAAAAAAAAAAACATTGTGTAACAGTAGTTTTATATTAAATCCTTATAAAATACTTATTTTAATGTAAATAAGCTTTTATTTTAATAAAATAATTTATTTCAATATCTTAAAAAAATAGTTTTGTTCAACATTGAAAACACAAGTAAAGGTTTTTCACTGGTAAAAACTGAAACTTTTCAAAGTAAAAATCATGAGATAAATTTTAAATAAGTTAATGTATAAATAAATGCTCTAAACTTCAAGATTGAAAAGCTATGGTAAAAAATATAATTGAGGAATGCCCAATAAAAATTTTTTACATTTATTGAGAACATTTTCAATAAATAAGTAAATTCAAATATTTTCAATCACAGAAAACAGAAAATTATTATTTTATATTCTTCTTCTTCTTCTTCGAGTTGGGTTTGTATGTCATTGAGCACCTCTGCTTTATTTTATATTCTTACTGATGTATGGTATAAAATATATTTAAGCTTGTGCCAAAAGTATTTATTTCCTTAAATAAATCTTAATTTTTGTAATTTAAATTGATTGCAAAAGTTAGTCTATTTAATAAAGAAAAATATTTTGATCTGATAGTGATTTATTTTAAATAATAGATTTCTAATATAATAATAATAACGTACATATGTAGGTTCACCATTTCAATGTATGTACATGTGTCTCGTGTAATGTCATTTCTAATGTAATGAGAATAAATATATTGAATAGTTTGGTCATTTAAGAAATGCAAATAAGATTCTTTAATTAAACACATTCCACTTTTTTACTTTTTGAAGCAACTACAAAATAGTGTGTTTTTGACTGATGAATATGAAATGGATTCAGAGTGCTTGCAAAAATGAAGTGTCTTCTGTCATATTCCTTGAAAACATTGAATGTTTGAAGTTTACATATTTTAATGTTTGATGTTTCAGCAGTTTTTTGTTTATATTAGTTTTTAGAGATATTAATGAGTAAGCCAGTTTAAGAAAAATTCAAACAATATTGTTTTCATTTAAATATTTTGGAACTCATTAGAAACACACAGAACAATGTGAAGACAGACTGAATTTTTCAAGTACATTAGTTTCCAATCTAGTTTTTGACATTCTTTTAAGATACTGGATGTTTTTCAGCATTTCTTAACTTTGACGTTTTTAATTTAAAATTAAAAGTGTTTTTCCTATGTGTACACACACACACACACATATATATATAAGTACTACAATATATGATAGCATAATTTTAGCACAGTATTTAAAGTGTAAAATTTATCAGTTATAAGTATATACAAGTTAAAAACGTTAAAGTCTCTCTGAATCTAGATTTGTGTTGGTCTCAATCAATATCATGAATATTTGCAGAGTTTTCATAATATGAAAAGTAAAAGATTTTCAAAAAATTTGATGTAATTTTATGTAAATAAAAACCTGTTAATTATTTTCAAGTGAGCCAAAAAGCACATTTATTCGCTCTGAATAATCTTATTTTGTTTTACATTAGGAGTATTTTGTTTTTCAAATTGCTTAAAGATAATTAATAATTTAACCAAATTAATAAAAATGTTAATTTTACTTTGGTGGACATAGGGTTGATGCATTTGAGCTCGGCACTGGGTATAACCAATTCACATTATACTACTGAATATGGCATCAAGTAATCTATTTGTATTAAATTCTGTATAAATTTAATACATAAAAGTGTTATTGAGTATGTGGGCGAATATTGGAGATTAAAATAATCGATTTCAATCTATTTAAAGATATTGATATTTAAGCTTTAATTATCTCACCAGATTCATATTTTGTAACCCTATTTGATGATTTTTACTTTGTTGTAAATAAGGTAATTTTTTGAATACAGGACTGGAATTTGAGTTGTTTATTTGATTGGCAATTTTAGTTATGTGCAAAATAATTTACTCTAGAAAGTAAACGAAATTTTATAAAATTTTTCCCCTCCCCTTTTATCAATTTTTTTAAATGAGGAAGTTTGTTAGATTCTCTGCAAATTAATTTTAATGATACTAAAAATTGTTATCTCTGGAATTTTGCTGTCATATTTCAAAATTTTTATTTTTAAAATTAAAGAATTAAGTAAAAAAATTTCTGTCATATTTTATGAAAATTCATTTTTTTAAGATTAATTTTTCAGATTGAAATATTATCTTTGTGTAAAATAAAAAAGGCTCTTTTCTTAATTAAAATTAATTAAATAAAAATAAAATTTAAAAAAGAAATTAATGAAAAATTTTAAAACTGAAAAATGAGTTATCTTTTGAGTAATATGAACTTAAATTTATTTATTTGTGAATAAAAATTTTTGAATCAATTTAATGAAATTTAATAACAATAATGAAAATGAATATTTTTGTTTTTATCAAGAAAAAATGAGACTAAAATTTTAAGCTATTTCTGCATTATAAGTTTCAATTTCTAATGAAACAATGATGGAAAAATTACTTAAGTAATAAAGTAAATAAACTGAAAGTATATTTTCATTATTTAAAATGATGATAAAATAATAATCTACTTGTGTATACATGTGTATGCATGTATATATAACATATCTCTAAACTGTTTTATTTATATAAATATACTGCATACAAAATGTTATTGTTTATATAACGTATATGATTAATAGTATGCATATAATTTTTATGATTTTTTAGTTTTAATCAAATAATACTGTTACCCTTAAATTGGAATTCAAAGAAATACATTTTTATTATCTAAATTAAAATGATATTACTTCACATTGTTAAATTTTAATTAAATAACAAATTGTATAAATTTAACTTGTAATAAAGTAGGAGATTTCAGAAAAGTTGTTTTGAGCATTTTCAAAAAGTTATGTCCATATTCATTTTTTATTTATATTAAAACTAAATGGATGAAAAAGTTTTCATTTCTTTCTTTATAAATTTTTTATTCAAACTGTTGATTTGATGACTTAGTAATGGAAAATACTTGAAAAGCTAATTTTTAAAGGCTTGTTTGCAAACAAATCATGAAAATATGAATTTAAAATTTATGAAAATTTTTAATTCATAACTTTTTTCATCAAAATTTTTATTGTAATAATGAAAAAGCTGTCACTTAGTTAAAATATTTTTTTTTTTAACTAAGTGACAGCTTTTGTAATTTGATAAAATATGACTCTAGCATTTGGTAAACATTCTCAGAAGTTTATTTGAAATGTTATATATTACTGTATTGAATTAGAAACGACATTTTTATTTGCTGGTGTACTTGCTTTAAATAAAACCATTTTTCAGTATGGAGCATTCTTATGCTTTTTTGAGTCAACACCAAAATTAAATTATTATTTAGAGTTATAATGCCTTACTTTTTTGTTTGTAGGATTATACCCTTACTTTATATTTAAATCAGTATTGGCAAGATGAACGATTGGCCTTTAGCAGTGAAACATATGAGCTTACACTTTCTGGTGAATTTGCAGAAAAAATTTGGGTACCCGATACTTTTTTTGCCAATGACAAGAATTCATTTCTACATGATGTTACAGAGAAGAATAAAATGGTTCGATTATCTTCTGATGGTAGAATAAAATATGGAATGAGGTTTGTATAAAATGTGTTTTACATAGAATTTTTTTGAAAATAGAAGTTGGCGTTTTAAATTGGCTTTTCTGTTTTTCATTAAATTTTTCAAAATTCTTATGATTAGCAATAAAGCATACATTTCAGTTTCATAGAATACATATAATCTTTTTAGTTATAAAATGCAACTTTTAGACTAAATTTATTCCTGAAAATTCACATTTGATAATTAAATTTTTGTTACAGTTTTCATATTTATTTATTTATTCTTATAAAATATTTTTTTGAAACATAAATATACAAAATTTATTTATGAGTAATGTTTTAATTGTAACTTATTATTTAAATTTAAATAAGGGGGAGAGAAAACTGTATATAATTTATTATATATTTTCAAACCTATATTCCTCTACATACTGAAATTATTTTAAAATTATGAAAATTCAGATTGTATTTTCTTTTTTATTTCTTTAAATTTATTCATTGGTTTACTTATTACATTTAATTTAGGATAATGATCTTGCTTGTATAATTAGTTTCTCGGTTTTCTCCCATCCATTATTACCAATTTGATCAGAATGCAGTTTTCATTATAAACAAATAGTTTAGAATTAAGACTCAATTCCTATATCACATTTTTTCTTCCAAAGCGTTTTCCTATCTTATGTTTTTTCTACATTATACTTAATGACATTATAACAATATACATTAAACTACACACTTATTGTGACTTTGTAAAATTATGATTTTACTGTTTGTAGCCTTTGTTCCTAATGATGTTCAAAAAAGCAAATTTTAATGGAATATTTTTTCTTTTTTGATATTTACTGGAAATTAATTGCATACTGGTGTGTTATTTGACTCTAAGTTTTTAGAAGTTTCACCAATAAAAAAAAGTTTCATTTATTTTTATATGCATTTCTTTCCCTATAATTGTATTGCTACATTTTTTTCAAATGCTATTTTTATGACAATACCTTTTCTATGAAACAATGGTTTGTTTAAATGTTCCTTATTAAATGCTACAAGATTTTAATTTTAATTTGTTAGCTAAGATTTATTTTCTGGAGTTATTGCATTCAAGATTAAATTTTAATCTTCATCTAGGAGAAACATCAGATTGTTATTGTCATCGGAAATCAAATATCTTTTAATACAGGGAATTCTGTTAAATATTTATATATTAAGTGTCATTTATTTTTAATTTTTTGACAGTTAGAAAAACCTTACATGTTGATAATGATGTTTTTTTAAATAATTACCATATGTATTCACATTCAAGTGTGCATTAGAATTAAGATTTTATGCTGAAGTATTTTATGAGAAAAAAATTATAGAATCATATCATTTTTAAAAAGCGAATAAAATATAATTTCTTATAGTATTTCCTCAAGCACCAAAAAATTTTTGCAGGCATGAATATACCGAACAATGGAAATATGTAATAATCCAGCAACTTGATGCAGTAGACATTGCCTATATAAAAGAACAGGTGTCATATAAAACTGTTAGATTAATTTTTGCTGCTACAATGATTATCATTATTTAAATGACCTTGAATATGGCTTTATAATCAGTGCATGAAAGATGGGACATAGCATCTTCACAGCAGCAAAGTAATTTAGATTTTTACATGTGACCATTTCACAAGTGTGCCATGAATATTGATAATCCAGTAAAAGATCAAGTTTCATACTACAGTGTGTCTAGAAAAGACCTTGAAAAAAAGTATCATTGACAATTTACAAGAATTCTTAAACAAGATAGACTTGCAACAAACCCTTAAGCTGCTGCGTATTTTAAAGCATCAATATATGTCATCTTATTAACTGTTCACAAACCATTTTTGATACAGGTTTTTATTCATTTTTGAAACCAAACACAGACACATATATTAGTGTTGACTGTATTGTACAAAACTAAGCACTTCGTTTGGGCCTTCAAACGTTTGCTGTGGACTTGATTGGAAACATGTATTTCAATCTAATGAGTCTATTCAAATTTTATTAAGTGACTGGACATATGATAGTATAGAGAAAGCTTCTGTAATACTATAGGGTATAAGCAGTTGTCATTTTATGGGATTACTGTTTTATCTTGAAATGAATCTAGCATCCCATCTAATTACCTACAATACTTATCCATTATGCTTTCTGATGGACTAGGTTGACTGTAGCAAGACAGTGTGATGTTCCATATATTGAGGGCTGTTTCTGAGTGAATTGGGGATCACTTTTTTGATTTCAGACTTTTCCATTAACTGCTCACTCTTGAGACTAATATTATTGTGCATATTGAGATGCCTTGCGATATACTGTTCAAAAATATCTCCACAGTCTTTTGTATTTGTAGGATTCGTTACAGTAAAACTGAGGCTTTCCAAATCTTTAAGAATATCAACTACTGAGCCTAAGATGAATTGGAGACTCTGTTGTATGTTGCAGGATTATTATTTCATTTTGTTCATGGGTAACAAGCTAATATTCATAGAATGTGATAAGATTATTATTACAGTTATTATGTTATAATATTAATATTATTAATTTGGCAACAAATTTCTTAATGTGGATATATTATGTCCTCTGCCTTCAAGCCTTGATGTGTTGTAAACATAGTGAGAACAATGGAACTTTAATTGCATTACTTTAATTATTTAAAAATGCTCTTAAAGAAGATTTCCTAAGAAATCAAGTGGAGCATTAATAAAAAAATGATATATGATGAGCAGCTTAAAAAGTACCAGCTAGTAAATCTACTGTTGCTTTCCTTCTCAGTACTAAAATATTTATTTCTTCAGTTGGTAGAAGAAAGAATAGAATCTGAACCTATTAAGTCCTTGTTTATAACTTAAAAATTACATGACAGACTGCCTGGTTTTTGTTTTTCCCTTCTATAGCAAAAGTTCTAATTTCATATTTTTAAAAAATTATAATAATAATAATAAATAATAAAATTTGACAAACTAGTTTTTTTATCTGTTGATTTGATAAAATTTGCAAAATCCTACTGCAACATTTTATATTACCTAGAAATTTAAATGCTATGTTCTCTTGTAGCAAAAGCTTTATCTATGGATATTAATGCTTTTAAAATTCACAAACCAGTTATGAATGTATTAGGATTAATATTTTTTGCAATAAAACAGATCAGTTCTTGAATGCTTGAAAAAATTACTGACCATCAAATTTTTTAGAACGAATTGAAATATTTTCATAAATGTATCAAAGTTACTTGAAAAATCAACACTTCTGTACAGATTTGCATGCAATTTATCCTGCTTAGATCCTAGAAATGTAGTTGATAAAAAGAAATATTTAAATAAAGTGAATCATGTCTTAAAAGTATATTATTGAAACAAAATAATGAGAATAAATGTGAAGAAATTTTGATGTAATTTGACCACTATTTGAATAATTTTGTAATTTTGTAGTTAACATCTTTCTCATCCTCTCTCACTCTCATTGGGTTTTTTGAATTTTCTGTAGAAATTTTGGAAATTTATGAATTTTTATAAGGTTATGACTATCAGAAAATGCAGAAATTTGTGGAATATTACTCATGAGCAAATATCAGTTGAAATAGATTTCATATCAGCAAGAAATTGGAATTTAAGAATGTGAAAAGGTATTTTTTTATGTTGCACAATAATTTACATAGGATTATATTAATTCAACTAACGACAATATTCATGATATTAAAATGAAAAATACTTTTGCTTGGTATTTGAAATATAAGTGATAACTTAAGAGATCTAAGATTACTATTATCATAAAATAAGAAAAGTAAAACCCAACTTCCGATGAAATGCTAAAGGTAAGAAATACCGGCAGAAGTTTATCAAGATGAGCTTGCAAAAAAAAAAAAAAAGCTGCAGAATATGATGATATGTGTGTGTGACTTAAGTTATAATATTAATCTTTTTTATTTAATCATTTTAGGATATGTGCTAAATTAAAAAAAAAATTCTAAAACATTTTTAGTATTTAAAACAGAAAATTTAGAAAGTTTACTAAATGATTTTTATACTTAAATCGAACTTCTTATTTATAATTATAACCATTGTTATAACAAAATCTTTTCAGACATAGAAAGATACATTTAATTTGTTTTTCAACTTGTGTCAGTATTATTGATTTAAGTTTTCCATATTTAAAATTTCTATGTTATGTAAAAAATTTGACTTTTATTTAAATATTTTTATATTAATTCTAAAATCGAAACATGTAGTTAGCTCTAAACAAGTAAATATATGCATTTATGTCAAATTTATTTTCTTGAAATCAGTATTATTATGATTAATTATAAAATATTATTATTATGAAGCAGATAAATATTATATTTCTTGCAACATTTAAGTGAGCATGTGCTATTTCTGTGCTTTATAGAATATTATTTTCCTTAAGATTATATATTTTCTGTATACAAATGAATATTATAGAGTTTAATCATGATTTTTTATTTTTCTGTGTGTATTAATAATTGATTAAGTTGATTTACCCTTGTAATCAGTTTTACTTTTGTGTTATTTGGAAAATAATAAGCTTAATTGTTAAAGTTGGCTTAATAAGCTTCAAAAAGCCCTCCAGGAAATAATCTGGGCTTTGCAAATGGAAGAAACGTTGAACGGCTTGTTTCACTTCAGTATTGCTTCCAAAGCGCCTTCCCCCGAGATATTTTTTCAAAGCCGGAAACAGATGGAAGTTGCATAGTGCGGCGAGATCAGGACTGTATGGCAGATGGGGTAGGCGCTCCCAACCAAGAGTTGCAATTTGGTTTTGCGTTGCCGTCGCCGAATGTGGTCTGGCATTGTCATCCTACAGCAGAACGCCAGATGTGAGAAGGCCATGCCGCTTTTTCCGAATCGCCTCTTTCAATTTCGACAGGGTGTCACAATAGCATGTAGTATTGATGGTTCCAACCTCCAAAAAGTCCAGCAACAAAACTCCTTGGGCATTCCAGAAAACTGTGAGGAGCTATTTACCTGCAGAGGGAGTTGTCTTGAACTTCTTTCGGACAGGTGATGATGGGTGTTTCTACTCCATTGATGCGGCCTTCAATTCTAGCGTGAAATGGTGGAATCACGTTTCATTCCCCGTCACAATCCGAAACAGAAAGTCATTGCCTTTACCCAATTGTGTAACGGTGACTTGCGCATTTTCCTGCTGTGTTGCCTTTCGCCCATAGCCGTTCAACGCTTCTTCCATATGCAAAGCCCTGATTTTTTCCTGGAGGGCTTTCTGAAGCTTATTAAGCGATATGACAAATGTCTCAATGTACTTGGTACCTATGTGGAAAAATAAAGGTGTATCATATCTTTAATGTCTCATTCTATTTTTTGACTTTCATACACAACACTGACCACAGGCGACAGGGGAAACTCATTTTTCAACTTACTCTCGAATTTAATAATGGAAGTTCTAATCATGGCAGCGATTTTATTTGATGCTAACTGCCATATTAATATATTGCACACAAATCAGTATTTTTATTCGTATTTTATATGTAAAAGGAGAATTCTTCAAACATTGGGTCTCTTTTTACTGTCGAATCAATTTATTTTGCAAAAAGTTATTTTCATGAATTCCATTACTAGTTTAGGAAATTGATTGCTAAAATTTTTGGTAGTAAATATTTATTATTCCTGGCTATTTCAGTTAGAATAATATTTAAAAAAATGTAATAAAATTAAATCTTGTGTGCGTGTCTAATGCTATTAAAGCTTGATGGAATTACTTTTAAACAGACTTTTCATGAGTCCTTGAGAGAAATCTAATTAAAAAGTCGTTCTCATTGAAAAAGATTGTAATTCTCTTTATTTGATTTTATTTGCTCTATTTTATATATTGCTCACATACTGCTCCAAAAACTTTTTATCAAAAACTTTCTTTCATCTTTCAGCAACTTTTCAGTACAATTTTTTCTCATGGTTTGTATCCTAGAACTAGATAAAACAATAGGTATATTGAGGATTCTATATAAAAGAATTTTCCACTTTCTGTTTAAATGTGACAGTCTTAACAGTTTTTGTAGAGCATTATAACAATAATTTCCTGTTGCCATTCATTTTCTGGTTTAGATAAATATTTGGTTTTGGTCACAATAAATATAGCACCAAGGTAATTGAATTCTTTAATTCTTTCATAGATCTCTGCTATATTCAAAATTCTTTATAGATAAACATAATTTTTTTCATATTTATAATTTCATTTCTATGAAGATTTTAATTATGTTGTGCATGTATATGACTAAAATTATAAGAGTGTGATTATATATATATATATATATATATATATATATATATATATATATATATATATATATATATATACTATGGTTGCAACTTTTCCATCCATTTGCTCCTAGCAGTATTGGGTCTGTTTATCTCTGTCAAATGGCAATTAGTTCTCTACTGGAAGAAGGACGACAAATTGTGCTGCAATGGATACCCAGCCACTGTGGTATCGCCGGAAATGAGGCAGCTGATAAATTGGCAAAGGTTGGCTCAAATCTACAACAGCCTTCTCCAGCCTTGGAGTACCATACTGTTAAAAGGCTTATTAAGTCAAATATAGCCTCCTATCGTAGAAATATTTACAAGATGTGCATAAAGGTGAAAGCATGGGCTTCCTTACTAACAAAGCCTATTCCGTGTAACCTCCACAGAGCTGTGGGAGTGGCAAATTTTCGCCTTAAAACTGGGCATGATTATCTGCAAAAACACCTTCACCGTTTGGGTTTGAGGGACTCTCCAATCTGCCCTTTTTGCGGACTAGAGGATATGACTGGTGACCACCTTTTCACTTGCCCTGGACTTTCGGACGTCGCAGATAGAAATTCTGCGGAAGATGACTTTTCATTCACCTCAAGATTGTATTGGGCTGCCCGACAGAGACTGATGGTTGAAAAACCAAGGTCGGGCGTAGGATAAAAAAAAAAAAAAAAACTTTTCCATCCAAAGAAGTAAAGGTTTTTCTTTGCTGAAAATTTCAGAAGTATATTCTTTTACCCAAAAACTTTGTTTTAAAAAATAATATTGATTATTTTAATTTCTATAAATACATTTCAAAACAATATTCTGGATATATATAAGGTTTTGTATGCAGCTCTAATTTAAAAATAATTCAACTTAAGAATCTATTGAAAGTGATGTTAGATCAATTCGACATATACAGGGTGGTTTGTTCATCAACGAAAACAAACAACTGTATTAGAAACCTGTCTAAATTTGATATGAGTTTATCTTTTAAAATTTGTAAGTTTGATCAGAAACATGCATGACCTTTTTTCTTTTTTGTGTAATAGTAGAAATATATGACTTTTTACATATGTACCCATTGTTCTTTTCTTTTCCTTATGAGTGAAAATTTTGAATCAGTATTTTTAAACTTATAAAAAACACAATATTAAGTTTAATACTGAATTGAAATTATTACTCTCTTTTTTCATAATGTTATGAAGCTTAAATTATGTTGGAAATAATAAAAAAAGGTTGAGTTGTTGTCAATGTAAAGGGGACACTGTCTATTAAAAGTCTGGTTTTTCTATTTATATTGGAGAAAATGTTATGGTAGAAAGGCCAAAAAATTCATTAAAGTAATGTATGATATTTTATTTTTAAAATAATGTCATTTCTAATTGCTAATGGGAAAAGAATTTCATGTTCAAGTAAATGATAACTTTGTCATAAATTGAAATGAGATCATAAATTTGTGCTTTTTATTTGTAAAGAATTCAATGTCACGGAAACGTTTAAGAATAAATTGTTAATTGCTTAAAAACTTGTCACATATCGAGAAATTACTGAGCTCAGAGTGACTTCTTTCAGCTTGCTTTGCTTTTTTTCTCTAACTGTCTTGTTCTTTAAATTTATATTGTGGTAGTTCCTGTAGAGTGTCATCCATATACAAGTAAGTATATAGGTACACATTGTGACACATGTACAGACATACACGTTTCTATGTGTGGACCAAATTACTATAATTTTAATCATGTACTTTTATAAACTTTAACAAAAATCTATGGAATATTAGTTTCATGCATTTATTGTTTAATATAAAGAATATTTTTATTCAGATAGTGCAAGACAAATTTCTGAGTGAAAATATTTGTCGTATTAATGTATTAGAAGAATCAAGGATTCATGATCATTTATGTATGTTTTCTTGTAATTATTGTTGCATGAATTATTTATCATTGTTTTCAAAATGTTATAAAATGTGATATATTTAATTAGAGTGGAGCAGCTGTTGGTTAAATGTTATCCTAGCTTCTTAACACCAAGTCTTCATTGTTGTAGTTTCATTATATTTCTTAAACCAATAGTTTTCTTCGTACATTTATCATATTGCTGTTTCTTTGATAGGATAGGAGATATTTTGTTGGGAAATATTTATAATTAAATTTTTGTGATAATATTTTAACTTAAATTTTTTATAATTTATATGGTGAATGTTAAATAAGTGATTTGATATCAAAACATTTAAATTTTCTTGTAACTTGATTTTTATTTTTAATAAAACATTAAATTTAATTAGGTTTACAACCACTCTTGCTTGTATGATGGATCTACACTACTATCCACTGGATTCACAAAACTGTACTCTGGAAATTGAAAGTTGTAAGTTTTAACATTTGATTTCGGCTTAAAGTTTAAGTGAATTTATCTGATTTTTAAACATGGTTCTGTTAATTATAATCAAGGAAATAATTTTGTTAAATATTTATTTATAATATGCATTTTATTGAGAGAAATATTTTTGATTATTTACAAACGAGGAATGAAATTTGCAGGGTATGTTGTTTTTATTTATTTAAATGTATAATTGTAGGTATTTATTGTTCCTTTAGTATTTTGTTATATAACCTTAATGAGATAAGACATTTTATCATTTATTTTATTATTAAACTATATAATAATACAGAATAAATAATTATATATAATAGTTTATTATTGAATTTTGTTTGTTGAAGTAAGATCAGCTTAAATTAAATTTTTAAATAATGTTTTTATTTCATACTTGTTTTTTAAATATTGAATATCCTAGTTTATTCTTTGTTTCCATTGATATTTTCACACAAGATTAGTTTATTATTTGGATTGAATAGTTCTAACTTGTGTAATTTGTGCAGTTAATATTTTTGGTTTAAAAATTTATGCTAACCTTTTTCTTGTGTTTGTGAAAGCTATGCTTTTACTTATATTGATTTGTTTGCTACTTTATGACTTTGTTTTTTAGTTGATAAGGTTTATTTTTTAAAATAATTGCTCATAACCCATAAATATCATGTGAATTTACACATTTTTAGAATTTTTCTGCAGTCTTACTGGAAATCTTATAATTTTTATGTTTTGTTAATATAGAGTTTAAGTGTTTTTTATCATCATAGGTATTATTTATAAGACATTGTTTATAGCTAAAATTGCTTCATTTAGAAATTTTAAAGTTAAATCCTTTTTGCATTTAGTTTTTTATTCTATGCTGTCATTAAGGACATCACAACGTGTATTAAGTTATTTTTATCTGGTTCAAAAGTCATTCCAGATGTTGTAATTTAAAATAAAAAATTATCTGGATAAAAATAATATGTTTCTTATATTTGTGTATTGCATAAGATTTGCTGATATTACATAACAATTTTCTGGACTGATATATGAAGTGAATATAATTTTTGTTGTATAGTAGACTCTTAATTATCTAGCCTAATATAGTGGAAAGGCAGACTGGATAGCAAAACAGTTCATAAGCAAGGTTTCTATGAACTCATTTTTTTCCCTCCTAATACCAGAATACAAAGTTACAAAAACTCATTATAATATGTATTTTTTTCGCTTGTTGAATACTAAGTCTTCCATTTTTACACGTGATGTAGAATATTGAGGTAGTTTCATGAATTATAGAAGCAATCACAGGTAACATGTTGGTTAAAAATAGAAGGCTATGTTCTGGTAGTTTATAAATGTTTTTATATAAAATAAAACTTGTGATTTCCAGTTGCATTGCTTCAAGCCAAAATGTGACTTATTCCTTACTTATCTTATATCCTGGTACAATGGATTTTCAATGTAAGTATTTTTTCAGGGGGCATCTACACATTGAAATGCTTATAACTGCCCCCAAACATTCATTTTCTATTAGTTTGAAAAGATGGTCATTGCACATTGGTACAGTCTCTTTATCAGCAGATCCCTAATTATGGTAATCTCATGGCTGATGAATTGTTTTTACCAGTGATATAAGCATTCATCATTTGCAATAACTCCTGTGAATCCTTTTCTTCCATTTGTTATTTAAATTCCAAAGCTGTTTCTGCAATATTGCCAATTTACTCTTTTTTTAAAAAAAAAAAAATTAGATCATGAAAGGAAAATTTATTCAACTTTATGCTTACCTTCCAGGATGGTTTTTCTTATTTTTATTCCACTTCTACATACTTGTGTAACACACCATCTTTCAATTTTTACTTGATTTTTTTGAGTCCTCCATTATATTTTCCATTATTCCTAAGTTCAAATCTTATTTCCTCTTTTACACCAGATTCTAGCTGCTGTTTAACTTATTTTCTCCTCAATAGTCATTTAAATTAATTTTTATTTGTTTCTCATCTTGAAATTTTCACTGTGTTACACTTAAAAAATATCAAGCATATTCCAAGAATAATTTACATATACTTTACATATTATACAATTATAATCGGGAATAACGGCAACAATTGAAGGCTGCTACACATTGTAAAAACAATAAACAAGCAGAATGCTACTCTTTTTCTGGTTCTTTTTCTGCTTCTGATGCTTTGACAATGTGGCCAAGGCACTGTCTTTTCTTTAACATTTAATTATAATAAATGAAAATCAGGCTGAGTAGTACAGAGTGCGCTTTGTGAACTGGATGCTCTGGAGTGTTCTGTACACTAATTTGAATATTTTAAATTTGATTACAGCTGGAAGCTCTGAATCAAGGTTTTTAAACTGTCTTGGTAGTTTTTAAAATATTTTATGTTTTTCATTCCTTCATAATTTTTAAGTTTATTTTATATTATAATTATGTCAACTGATACTATAACTTGAATTTTGTATCCAAAACTTTTTTTAGTTTTTTAAGTATTTTTTTAGTATTTTTTTAATCTTTTTTTAGTAATTTTCTTTACATTGCCAATTCAATTAGTTATTTTTGTAACTTAATATAAATTTTTTCATAAGAATAGAAATTAAGCTTGATATTGCAAATGACTGGACATTTTTTAAGTGATTAAGAATATAATCATTTAAAAAATTCCTCATTGTTTTAATTCACTACTGATTTTGAAAATAGCAAAAATTCTAATCTATCCATATTTAAATATCGATTGAGCTTTATTTAAATCTTTAATAAACTTCTAATTACAATATTTCTGAATCTTTTAGGTATTTTTTGAGGATATTAGTAATTATATTAATCCTATCAACCACTGATTTTTAAATTTATGAAATTTGATTTTTTAATGCTCTATACATTATCACAAAGAAAATGAAAGTTGGTTTATATCTGCATGGAATTGAAAAGTTAATTAAATATTTGTGGTAAGTGACTGGATAATTTGTGAATTTAAAAATGATGCAAGTTATTTAGTTGCACTGATTCTATATAATTTTTGTATATCTTTATAAGTATTGTAAAATTGACAAGCTTTATTAACTCTTTCTTTGAAAAACACCAAATTATACCTGTTGTACATTATTATCACATCCTTATCATGTAACATGAAAAAATTTTCTTTAGGAAAATTTTGAATCCAATGCAAAGTTTCCATCTATAAATTGTAAAGAATATTGTTGTTCTTATAAAAATACCTGCAATATTGCAGAAGGGAATTTCTTTATATTTTTGAATATCCTTATGCAAACATTTTTGTCATTTTCATTTTTGTTTCTGAAAGGACAAAAAATGACTTTTTTGTCCTTTAAGAAACAAAAACATCTAAATTGCATTGCTTCCAACTTGTATGGTTTTGAATAAAATATATGTTTTATAGCTGAGTGGTAAAATTGTGTGGATTGTCAAGTTACTTTAAAATTAAAAAGTTTATTCTCCAGTTTTTTCAGCATAATTGGTTAGCAATCATGTGATATGTATGTAAAAAATGAAACAAAAATGTTTCGTATTGTGTATCATATTACTTTCTTTATTTTTAAAATAGTATCTATATGGTGTTGATTTCCCTTTAAACGATTAATAATCCTTGGTTTTAAAATCTATTTTCATCCCTTTTTTAATTTAATTTGACTTTAACTTTGATTATTAAATAATTGATTGACAGTTATTGAATAATTGGTTTTAGCTACCAAAGATTAATCAAGTATTATTTAAAGTAAATAGTTTATTTTAAAATGAGCAAGTTTCCTAAATTGATATGGCAATTTGTTAGCATCCATGATACTCTAATTCCTTAAGTTTCATTTTTTGAAATTATTTTTTAATGTAAACATTATATTTTTTAGATGTTTGTATTCACTATAATATATATTTTTTCATTTGTTGAAATGTAAGTCATTGCATTCCTAAGCCAAATGTCTTATAAACGTTGGCATAATTACATGATTTAAAAATTTTAAATTTTGATAGGTATACAGATAGTTTTTTTAGCAATGTAGTTCAATACAGTTGCAAAAATTACTTTACAAAACCTTATTGGAATTTGTTAAATTATTTAAATTGCATAGATTTAATAGTATCTGACAGTTATTTTGACGCTATTTCCAAAAACAATAGGCGTTGAAGGAATCAAACTGTTACATTGTATTTCAAATTACTCTAACTTAATTTATTGATTACTTTTCAGGATTATATTATTTGTGTATTCATATTATATTTACAATTTATTGTGTTTGCTATTAATAGTTTTATCAACCTACTGAAGGAATGAAAAGCTGAATCAACCTTTGCCCTGCTACTGTATTGAAACTCAGACTTGTGCCTTGGAAGCACAAAGTGCTACCACAGCACCATGGGGTTGTTTTTCAATAAAACTTGTAACAAAAAGGCATATACCAAATTTTAGATTATTGTGTTATCAACCCATTTGTAATGAGATATATTTTATTACCATTTTTAGTGCATCTGTGGGTTTATAATCTCACAAGATTTGTGTAAATTTTCTTAAGGATATCACAAAAATTGTCAGTAGAAATGGTTGTTATCTAATAGAAGTGTTATTAGCTAATATTTGTTTTACAAATAATACATTACTTGCGTAATTAAGTTATAAAGATAAAAATTTACTTTCTTGCTTATAGACAGTACCACAATGCTGTAATTATCCAAATGGTTTCTAATGTTGGTAACTTCTTAAGTTATTTTGGTATTGTTGAATATTTCTACATTAAAGTATTTTAGAACTTCCAGAACTTAGTAGAGGTTATCTTTGTTTCTAAATTTCTGGAACTTCAAAGATGTTATCTTTGTTTAAAAACTTCTGGAATTTTAAAGAATTTATCATAGTTTTGGTGCATGCAAAAATTTAAAGAAGTTTATATTGTTTTATTTTCTAACGTTAAGTCTTTGAGATATTCAGGAACATATTCTAAATTCTTGCCTTTATGGTATATTGCTTAGCAATTAGGGAATGTGTGGCCTCTACTGTCTTCTATGGAAAGATTAAGTTAACATAGTTGAAAAGAAGGAAGTGGATTTATGAATAAATTTCGTTTTAAAAATAGTGAATGTAAGAGAAAGATACATTTTCTGCCAATATTGTGGGCATGTGATATTTAACTTCATCCTTTTATCGAAAATTTTATTTTTCTTATGAATTTTAGAGAAAATTTTATCAAGCTGGAATATGTTTTACAAACTCTAAATTATACTCAAAAATCTAAGCAAGTATGAAATATTTTAAATTTAGTGTCAAATTTCCAGAAAAATTAATTTTTATAAATTAAAATTAATTTAAAGAAGATTATATACTTTTTGATTAAATTTGAACTATAATTTAAAAATTTATGGTATCTAAAAATATTTGTGACATTGTCATTTTATATTTGTTGTGAAAAGCATTATCATAACTATATTAAATAATATAAATAAAATATTAGTTATTGTATAAATAATATAAATTATATTATTGATTATATTAATAATTTTTTAATGTATTTACCTTATGGTCTCTAAAGTCCAAAAATAAGTTTGATGTATTGTAATCAATGAACTGCATTATGATTTTTGAAAAATGTTATTTATAAAATTTGTGTTCACATAAAAATTATAATTCTACCTTTCATCATATACATCACTAAATGGTTTGTTAAGTAATGAGTTTAATTATTAAGAAGCATAATAATGCAATGTACAATTATTTTAAATTAGTTATAGTAAATTTGTAATCTATTGTTGTATTAATTTATTATTTGAATATAAAACCACAGTAAAATAAATACCTTGTGTATTGTTGCAGCAAAATCTGAATTTCCATTGTATAACTTTAAAGATCTGATAAATATATTTTAATTATGACTCAAAAATAATTGTTCTTAGACTGACTTATCTTAAAGTTTTATTCCATTCTAATGTCAATACAATTTTTTAAATGTAGATCTCCTTAAATATCTTCTTAGAGATATTATTTTTAGTATTTAATTCTATATAACTATAATAAATTACCTTACATTTAATTCTATTAGCACAAAAACATTCTGAAATAGCAGTTAGTAATTTTGAATTATACTCTTATGAGAATGTTGAAAAATTGATAGTTTAATAATAGAAAATATTTAACAATGTGTTTATCAGAAGCATTATTTTAATCATCTTCATTTTCAAATTACTTTTTTTCACATACGATTTATAATTATGTTGCATAGAAATTGCAATAATTAGAAAGATTATATAATAAGTAGATAATTATTATGTATGTAATTCTCAAAAATTATAAAATATGGAAAATAGTAACTGCTTTCAGCATATAATTAAAATATTGAAAGAAAAAATGTCAAATGTGATTAGTTTAATTAAATGTGATTAACTTAATTTAAGAAGAATTTTATATCAAAAACCACTCGGATCTTTAATTTTTTGTAAGCATTAGTTGATTACTTACATAAAATTGCATTGCAGACAAAACAATAGAAATTAAAATTTATCAACATATAAAATTGTATTTTTTTGACAAAATTTTTATTTTGTATCCAAAAATTAATAAAAATTGTAAAATTAATTATTTTGTCAATAATAATAAACATGGCATCTAATGAGTTATTTATCATAGTAATTTGTTTATCTATTTTATCGAATCAATTTTCAAATAGTTTCTTAAAAAATACTGTTTAATTGCAAGTATATTAAGTTAATTTATTAATGTCATATTGTTCATTTATTTTTGTTTGCCCATGATGAGAAATGTCTAGGAAAAATATTGAGGAAAATTTTACTGAACTATCCTTCAGAATTTAATTTATTAACAATTTAACAATAGAAAACTAGAAAAATAGACATTAATATTATTAAAATTTTAAATTTGTCAACATAAATAAAAATTTTTTTAAATTATTGTCTAACTTAATTATGAAACGTCACCAATTTTTTTAATCCATCACTAACATACCTGTATTATCAGAGTTTTTGATTATTTTTGATTTATCAAATGGAGTGAATTATGGAACTAGGAACATGTTAAAGAGAAAAAATAATAGTTTTAAGTAGTGACTTTTTTATTTTAATTCTTTTTCTTTTATTATTATGTTCTCACAGAGAATTGTAATAGTTTTTTTTTAACCAGATGGTTATACTGTTCAAGATGTTGTTATGTATTGGATGAAAGGACCAATAAGTGGCGTGGAGAACACAGAATTATCACAATTTTCTATATTGGGATTTGAAACTAGTGATAGAGAAGAAAAACTTGCTTCAGGTTGTGTATTTAATATTTACATTTTTTAGTCTTAAAACAAAAATTAATTTTCAAGTGGGTATTTTATGTTTCAAATGACTTTCTAGTAAAAATTAAAAGCATATGTATTTAACTGCTGTAAACATTTGAATTATGTCATTTACTTCCATTTTGCAGTAGGTCCTGGTTGAATTGGCTTTCGTGTGCAAAAAATGACTGTCGAACGAAAACAAACCAATCCCATTTAGTAAATTCTACCATTTTAGTGATGTTTGTATCATTTGCATTTCAAGTTTTAAGCATGATTATTGAAACTAATTTCTATTCCTTGCATAGCAAAATAATTATTTTAATAAGGAAAAATAATATAAAAGAACATTATTCATTAATTTTCTTTAGATAACAAGTAGATAATATTGAATGTTTCTACAGTTAAAGTTTAACCACCATCAGAAGTCATGATTGTTCACTATTAGTAGAAAATTATGGATGTCGTAAAAAAGTTCAATATTAGCACAGATTTGAAACAAATTTTGTTTCATTGTATTACATTATAAAATAGTTTTCAAAAGTTTGTTTTAGCTGATTTCAGTGTGTTGAAAACAACTCATTTGGTAAAACTATCTTGAGAATGCTCATTTTCACTGATGTTTTCAAAAATTTCATTGATTTACATAAAAACATTGAAAAAAATTAGCTTATATTAATTTTGAAATCAAAATTCATCAATAATATTAAAAATCAGAATCAAAAATGGCTTCGCACTACACATTAACTGCAAAGCTGTTTATTGATTAGGTGCTTTTCTGCTCAGATTAGTTTTTTTTTTATCTAAGTACTATCAAATGTAATTTAAATGATGTTTTTATAATTTGCAATTACTGCATTTAGTACAAGTTGAAGCATTTATTTGTTATTACTAATAATTATGTTATTACGTAATGAGAAAGTTTTTGTTTTATGTGATAATTTTTCTGTGTTTAAGTGTGTTACTGCACCTTATTCTTGACAAAAATTAGTTTCAAACAAAATTATTAAATTACTATTAGGATAATATTATTTAATTAAGAAAACTTTTTATTTCAATCAAATGCAAAAGTGGTAAAAATGACTGAATAATGCAATCAACTACTGTTTGTTCTATCTACAGCCATATAAGATGACCAATCAATAATTTCTTTGATTTGAAATACTATTTATAAATGCATATTATTTTAATGCTTGTTAAAAATAGCAAAAATACTGATTATGTTTGATTGAGTATTTTGGAATCCTTTTAAAATCACTATAAATATTTTATTTACAGTTACAAAATGTTATTGCTTTATTGTAAGTGATTTCTGCTTACTAAGTATACCTTAGAAATGTGACCTAATGTCAAAAATGTATTTTTAGTTTTACATATTTGTAGTTTGTTCAGTAAATATAATTACCAAACTCATTTTTCTATTGAAAATCACAATATTTTTGTGCTTCTGGCTTTTACATTAATATTTTGAGCTAAGTAAAGTATTTATTTTTAAATAAATGAAATGTGCTTATATTCTGAAACTATTTTTTTATAGGTACTTATCAGCGACTTTCATTAAGTTTTGAATTAAAACGAAATATTGGATACTTTATTTTTCAAACATACTTGCCTTGTATCTTGATTGTTATGTTGTCTTGGGTATCATTCTGGATTAATCATGAAGCTACCTCTGCTAGAGTTGCTCTTGGTAAATTATTTTCATAATGAATTATCATTATTTTACCTATAAAACAAATCTGAAATGATAAAATGTGCATAGAAAAAATTGCTTTTTATATGTACTTTCTGGTAAATAAGTAAAAAAAAATTTTTTTTTAATTTAATAATTTATATTCTACCATGTAGAGGAACTTTCCATTCCAATTATTCACAGCATTTAGAATAGAGATAAAAAATCACTATAGTCCAGAGAAACTGTATATACATTTGATTTGTTTTTAACAAAAAATTTAAATACTGTATTAAGTGTTACATAATCTGCAGAAGCAACCATGGTAATTTCTCCCCCCCCCCAAATAGTCAAAAATATATACTACTGATAATGTGGGTGTTGTAAAAAACAAAAAGAATATGCTGTGTGATTAAAAATATAATAAATTGTACAGAACAAAAAAAACATTTACTATGAAAAAGATTTGTTTGACTCCACCTCATCACAAAGTTTGATAAACTTAGAGGAAAATACGAGATAGAGACCAAGTTGAAAGTTTTGAGAAGCTAGTAAAACTTGTAAATTTTTTTATCTTTTAAGAACTTTTTAAACAAGTTAGACATATTTTTTAAAAATAAAATTTATTTCATTAATAATTAAATGAATGAAATGGATTCCATTTGAATTGCACATTGGGTATTTTTTTTCTTTTGTAATGCACATGCTTTGCTTTTATTATAACACGTTTACCACTATTTTTTTTATTTGCCTTCTCTATAGCTTTTAGTTTAAAATCTGCTATGTAGCTCAAAAGTTTTTGCTTCAACATGATGGTATATGAATTTGAATATTTTCAGAATGAAGCTACTCAGGTCAAGATAAAATCCAAATTCAAAGCAGAAACTTTTTTTGCAACTAATCTTTTACACTGAACCAAGTTCGTTCTTAAACATAATTGGGCAAAGCTGATTGTTGATGAAATAAGTTAGCAGAGTTATGGCCATTTGTTATTTATTTTATGAAACATAAATGTCATTTTATTTCAAAATTTCACTGTCAGCTTTTTTGATGGAAAATGTTTCTTTTTTATCAGATTATCCGTGGCACCTTATAATACTCACAATGAAATTTGAAACTTTTTTTAACTCATAATCTGTGGATTATATACAGGAAAATATGGTCTATCATTTTCTTCATATTCTCCAAAACAAAATTTATGTTTCTACTGTATATTCTGTGTTGTGCTTTATTGTAGGATGAAAGATTTTTTCTTTTGCTGAATTAACAAACATTAAATATTGCAGCAAATAATATAATGATAAATACAAAATAAATATTATTCTAAGAAGTAGAAATTTAACATTGGATAAAATTGCTGTATAAATCAAGACAAATATTAATGCTTTTCATAAATTTTTAAAATTATTTATCTATAGGGAAAGAAGAAAAATACTCGTAAAATTTTGTAAAATCTATCTTAATTTTTTATTAACTTTCATATTTTGCTTTTAACCCCTTAACTGTGACATATATTTCAGAAAAATGGACCAAAAAAGGAAAAATTGTTTGACTGTTTAATTTTGTTCTTTATATTATTATAAGAGTTAGAAAATGGTTTTTTATTACAAAAATAAAATTTTAAATGCTATAACTACTATATTTATAATTTTTCATACACATAAAACAATAATGAATTACATACACATATTACATAACTAGAGCAAATTAAACAAAATTTTGAAGCTAAATATTATATAACTAGTATAATATAAAAACAACAATGTGATTTTCAATACATAAATTTTAAAAATCTTTTTCAGTATGATATGTCCCAAAACATGGTACTGCACACAAGCCCATATGGCCCCCTTTGCAATAAACTCATATTTTACATTGTATCCTCTTCCCTTTTTCATTTGTTTTATGGCAGCATATGAAACACTGTTTGTTTGGAGTAATTTTAATACCATTGGTGTGATGTGTTCTGAAAAATGTCGACCTGTGCGGTGCAGCACGCTTACACTAGCACACCCTGGTCGCAGTAGCTGATTATTTGGTGTAATTTCTTCACAACTATTTGTTTGACAATTGATATTCTGAAATTCATATTATTTTTTACACCTCCTGCTGAAGTATAAAAAATGAAAAAGTTATATAAAGCCTAGTCTAGGAGATGGAAAAATATCTTTTGGTAATATTTTTAATCTTGTTTTATATCAATTGGGTAGTCTGCAAGATTTTATCAACACCTCCTACTGTGTTGTTATTGTCAAGGGCTACCTTTGATTTAAATTTCTTTTCTTTTTTTCTTATCTTCAAACTCAATGATTTCTGCAATATTGCAATATAGACTGAAGAAAGCATATAATCCTTTTTATTGTCGCATTTTATAGCAGTAGATTTTCCGCATTGAAAAGCGAGAATATCACCTTTCGTAATATTTTTTAAATCAGGTGACAAGTCTTTCATAATCATGTGTACTGTGCCGTTTGTATCAATGGAGCACTGTTGCATTTGTACATCATTCAACTGTGGAGAAATAAAATAGTTGTTGGTGATCAGACAGTAGTCTTTTCCTAGCAGTGGTTTCATCAGTGACATAATCTCTTGACCAGACATTCCAAGATGTTCAGAGTCAGCATTAAGTTTTGTACCCTGTTCAATGTAAATAATACTAGAAAAAATGCATCTCGTTTTACTTTCACATAGCTTAAATGCCTTTATCCCAAAGGGAGATCTTTTTAGTGCCATGTACTGGATTTATCCCAGTCTACAGCATCAGACTTTTGTTTACAGTCACATCGTGATCTGGAATTAATAAAGAAAAACCTTTTTCATATAGGTGTTGAAAAAGTGGTCAAATTTTACTTACTTTTGTATTAGGATCATTGAGTGAATCAATTATATTCATTGTTCACAAAATGCTGATACCTCTTTATTAATCGAAAACTATCATATGTCATAATGTTTTAGAAGAACAGGTTTTCAACGTATTTCTTTCTTGACCAAAACATCTCTACAGTTGGTTTCTTTACAATATCTTGCAAAATATGCAAAGTAAGAAAAATCTTAATTTCATTATTAATTGGAACCCACATTTTCACTCTGCTTTTTGATTTTATTGTTTGATTTTGAATGCATTGTGCAATCTGTTGGTTCCTGTGGTAATTGTGTGCAACAAATAGCTATCAAAAAACAGATAAAAATTTTCAGTTTCTTGCATGAAATTTGATGGATAAATTTGTGTTGGCTGAAACAAAAACCTTGAAGGGGCAGGAGGAAGATTACCCAAACATAATGGCTTCCAATCTCTACAAGACAAAATATCACAATCATCATCACTTTCAATCTAATATTCATTGGTAGAAATATTGGTATTCAAACCAAAATTGCACTCCTAATCAGTGTCTGAATCCTACATTGCGAAAAAAAATTATTTGCAAAAAAAAAAAAAAAAAAACATCACTGAAGAGCAATTAAAACGAAATGAGAAAACAAAACTTTATCATTGTTTATTAACCCAAGTGTGTCTTTGTTTATCTGAGCAGCTGTCAACACCCACATTTTCCCTCTCCCGACCAGGAAAAGAAGTCGGAATTGATGAAAAACTAGGACCACTAATGCCATTTATTTGAAAAATAGGGAATTAAGTATCCTAAAATGGAAAGAATACTCAGGCTTCACAAAATAGACATGTAATTTTTTTCCTGCCCAAAATCAATACAGCTCTTACAAATACTACACATAGTAGTTGTATGAACTGGATTCGGTTGTCACTGGCAAGGGTATAAATTCAGTGTTTTATTAATTATCTGCACTATTCAGTGATTTTTGAAGAGCACTGTCATTCAATGCTGTAAACAATCGTATGTGAGCCAGTTTAAGAAAAAAAAAAACATTCAAATGTTCTCAAAAAAGTGTATGTTTTGTTTTGAATAATGGAATTCTGCCCCCTTCAATGATGAGAATAAATGTCTGCTGTTACAATTCCTGCTGAATGGATAATGGTCATTTTATTTAATCACTCATGGATTCAAGACTGACATTGGACTTTGATGTTTAACACAGATGTTTCAAAATCAGTTTTAAACTGTATTTCCCAGTTGAGTTAATCCTTGCATCAAATTGTGAGTGAGTCCTTTACAAATAAGCCAAAATCGAATAGAAATATCTAAATCGATGTTTGATTGGCTGTGTATATTATGATCACAATTTAAATAAAGTTCTTTTTAAAAAAATAAAAAAACACATGACCTGGGGATATGTAGGGATTTAGTCAATTGATTTTTAAGAAAAGTAAAATTATTTAATCTTAAAATACAGTCAAAACATTATCTTATTTGATATACTGTTAATTTTCTTTCTATGTGTAACATATATTTGTTAAAATAGTTTTATTTTTCTCTAAGTTAATCTGACTAAATGTGCTGTTGCAGTTATAAAATATTTCCCATAAGTAATAGTGAAGTTTAGACTGATTATTGAAGTATGAGACTTCACTATCAAAAATGCCTATTGATACAATGATGGAAATTTGCAAGTATGAACTTTAATTTGTTACAATAAAGTATTTAAAGAGTTATATAAATGTAAAATTGGCAATGAACCGACAATGCTTATTTTACACATAGCTTAAAATTTTTTTGTGAGTATGCTAAATAGTACATTTCATTTTAAGAAAAGTTTGTTTTAGTCATAACAAATTAGGTTAGATTTCTTGCAATCAATAAAGAGAAATTTTCTTATCATTTTGTTTCTTTTGAAAATAGTACTGCATAAAACATTTTCATTTTATAAAATAATTTATTATATTTTTATGAAATATAAAATATTAATGTCATTCTACTAATGGTCCATTTTGCATTAAAAATTTACTATTAAATTATAAAATTTTCTTCAAGTACTCCTAAGCATGTTGTCTACACATAGTTCTATGGCTTTTTGTCATCCATGTTATACATACTTTTGAGCTTGTGACTGAATGGCCAACAAATTATAAGTATTAAACAACCATCTCTGGCATGAATGCTTTAATTATCTCTTGTATGCATGAAATTGGTTCACATTAACAATTTTAACTGTTTGTATACCTAATAATCAGTTTTATAATAAATGAATAAGTTTTTTTTAAAGAAAATGAAACACAACAGAGGTTTTTTTGTGTTGTAATTATATATCACTATTATCAGTGCAATAAATCATGCATAAAATAATTATTTCAATTGTTTAAGAAATGTACGTGAATGTTCTTTGAAATTTTGATTATAGACCAAATGTTTGATGTCTGTTCAAATAATGGTGTGCCAAGGAATACAACTTTCAAACATCTGTAGATATTGATACGTGTTTTGAGAAGAGGATATTTCATTTTATGGTTTTGTGTTGTGTTTCTTAAAGAGAAACTGGTCAGAATCCATACAGAGTGTCAGAGATTACTTCAAGAAAACATAGTAAATCAATTTATGCATGCTGAAAGGGTTTGTGGAATAGGTATTTATTGTGAATTATGAGTAGCTGTGAGTATCCCACATTAATATATTTTTAGTTTAAGAATTCTTTTCTGTATACAGCAAATATGCAATGATCCATTCAGGTTCACATAACTGTCATGCAAGAAATCATTAGTGCAGTGCTGTTCCTTATTAATCATTAAAGAACATTCTGGAAGATTAGATATAGGTTGTCTTATTGTTTAGGGACACTGTTCATAATATTTTCCATTAATATTTGCTTTGTAACAAAGTATGTGGCACTGCTCCCAAATCATCTAAAGGAGAGCTAAAAGTCTACAAATGTTTTTACTTCCAGTATTTTTACATTATAAAGTAAAGTAAAAGAACTTTCCATTGTACTGAGATGAAACATACTATTATTTTTGTCTATCCTGCAATGTGTCGTATGAGCAAGGAAAATCAAAATCTCAAGTCTTTGTCTGAAGAAGTCATTCAATTGAGTTACTAATTAAGGCATCTATTATTTTTAATGTGAACAATCATTTGCTGCTAATTTCTTGGTACAGTTTTATTTTCTGTTATGACTGTATACTCCTAGTGATCAAAACTATAATTTCTTAGAACAAAAAAATTGATTACTTGGATTTTGGTTAGGATTGCTTGATTTTTGTAACTATGTGCCTTGACCTACTATCTTAAGAAAGTTTAGAATCTCACATTATAGTGCAGCTTATTTTTAGACTTTGACTATTAAGCAAATATATCTTTGAGATAAAAATTATTTTCAGAAGTTCCACTGAAGATTTTAATCTACCAATTAAAATACTGATATTGAATATTTGCTATTAAATTGTTTTATGTCAAGTTGACTCGAACTTTAGCTTTTCGGTGATCTTTTTTTCTTTTTAAAAATAGTTTTTTTCCATGATTGTCTAAAAAAATTACTATTTCTTAATAATAGTATTACCATATCAAAGTTCTAGTTCTTATGTTGTGAAATTAATTTTACTTATGTATTTAGTTTATTTGCAAATAGTTATAACACATTTTAATTCATGTATATAGCAAATAAAGTTGCTTATAAATAACTCTGAATTTCGGAATTACTGACTGAGGTCATAAAATAAAGTTTGCGATGTATATTTTTATTTGTTATTTGCTTTCTATTTGTATGAACTCTTCTTCACTTGCATAACAGATCCAAGTGGGTCTTAACCTTCCTCAGAATTTCATTCCATGTTGTCTTGTGCTTGGCCAAGGTTTTTCCATTTGTCATTCTGTTAGTTTTTAGAATTTTTTCAGACAGTCTGTTTGTTTAGCTTAAAAAGATCTAGCATTAGATTATCATTCAATCTAATTAGGTTTTCTGTTCATTTAAATTTGTGTATTACAAAAAACTTAATAATTTCTGCCTCTTTGAGTGACTAAATTTCTTAGTCCTTTCTCTTATAATCATATATCATATTTTATTTTTCCAACTATGCTTCTTGAAATTATTCTTTCAAGTATAGTAAGTCCCTTTAGTTTTCTCGATAATAACCTACATTTTACCACAGATCTGAGAACATTATAAAAGAATAATTTGAGTTTTCTGCTTATAAAATCAGATTTCAAATATTTTAATAAAACCATTAGATCATCTGTTAGCAGCTTCCATTCTGTTGTGAATTTTTATACTTATATCAATACATTTTTCATTTTAGAGCTTAAATACTTGAAGCTATTGATATTTTAAAACCTGTACTCTTCTATTTCAAGGTTAGGACTACTAGAACCAATACAAAGCATGTAATTGATTCTCCTTTATAACAAAATGTATCTTACTTCTTCTTAATGTATAGGCATCCAAAGAAAGGAAGACCTACTTAAGTGTCATCAGCCAGGCTCTGAGAGACAATACAGATCTTATGAGCAAATTTGAAAATTTCCTCAGATTTGAGAAAAATTGTTTTTGTAGATCTAATATTAGCGTCTTTGTTAGTTTTCTGTACAGCAGTATTAAAAAATAAAAGTTTATTCATTTCCCTTTTAAAACCATTGAAAAAGCAGCCAGTTCTGATAGATAATTCTGACCACAAATTCTGATTGATAATTTTGTATCTTTTCACTTACTGTAGTTTCACTTAAAGTGACCATTATGATCAGTCTTTTGGATATGTTAAGCTCTTTCTTAGTCTTAATGCGCTATATTCTGTTTACTGAGACAGACCATTTTAAAATCTAAACAAATAGTGTGCCTTGATGTCAAATTCACATATCTTTTCTATTATTTAAAATAAAGATCTATTGCAGGGGTGGGCAAAATTCTTGGCCTCAAGCTACTTTTTATTCTTTTATTTGTCTCACGATCACCTTCAATGTCTACTGAGAGGTTAAATATATTTTTAAATATGCTGATCATAAAAATTATCCCAAAATGTCTTGTCAGTCTACCAGTCCATGGTGATGCACACCTCTGATCTATATTGCATTGTCTGACCTCCTTTATGAATGCCATATTGATATTTTGCAATGTGGTTATTGTATGGAAATAATCTATAAGATAATATGTTGGAAAATAATTTATAAATTGGGCAAAACAACCTAATGACTCCTTTATTTGGGATGAACTTTTGTGTCCATAAAAATTGAACAAATTGTTATTCAAATTAATGTTTCTTAAAGAATAAAAATATAATATTAGTGTTTTCTAAATTGTTTCCTATTTCAAGGTGAGGTGTGTTTCAGTGTTTATCATTTTCATCACTTGTTTTAATGCTGTTATTTGATCTATATTTATATTTAATAGCTTTATTTGAACAGAGAGTTTTTATTGACATTAAGTAAAGTGGCATGAATATAATGAGTACAAAAAAAAACAACTTACTGAATTTATACATTTTGTGTTTATTACTAAATGTTAATGTGACGAAAAAATCAAATGGAATACCTTCATAAGCATTAACATCATTTATTTGAAATAATGTATTTTTTAGGCTGTTGCATTTGAGAACTGTTCATTTTTTAATTAATATTAAAACTAATCTTAACAAATGAATAATTAGATATGTAGTTGCAAAGTGAATTGATATGATGATCAAAATAAACTGATTATGATATTTATTTTTTCTTTTATTTAAATGCAATGACTGAAGTATGGGTTCTTTTATCTGGAATAATATGAGAAGAAAAGTTTTGTTAACAAAAAGTAATGATAAATATTTTAAATTTATTGTAATAATTTATAAGTTAACTTCGTTAACTAATAAAAAAATATTTTCCCGCTTATTTTTAATTTTTAATTACTGTAGACTGAAGTTTATGTGTAAGAACAAAGCAAATGATGTGCCATATTCAATTTCATTATTTCAAATTTGCTGAAGGAAATAATCTGTGATGTCCCAACTCTTATGAGGAAAAAGCAGCAAATCTCACATTGTTTCAACTGATTGATGAAATGATGGTAGGCTTGATGTGTGTTTTTTTAACTTTATTTCGTCTTCAGACTTTATTGAAAGTTCCTTTTATAATATTGAAAGCTCATTTTCGTTGTATAAAATTTTATGTTATTTTTAGATATATAGATACAAACTACTTTTCATAGACATTTATATGTATTGTAATCATGTTTCTTACTTTTCTATATTTCTTAAAATTTTATTGTTAGTTTAAAATTTCAAAATAGCAAAAAATAGTGATGCTTGAAACACGAAAAATTTATGAAATAATATAATTTAGGAGACTCCAGGTAAATGATCCCATACTGTTATTTTGATGAAGTTTTCTTTAGATATTTAGATATTTCGGAATTTATTTTCTATTTCACCAGTGGAATGTCTTCATTATTAAAACACATGCTTGTTCAGTTATTAAAGATGCAAATGAAAATATATGCCACAGTTTCTATTTTTTAAAATTTTAATTGTGTTTTCAAATTTTAATATTTTAAGAATACGATTGCTCCTTAGATGTTTTCATTGATTTCTTTTCTTTTAAGTAATAAAAAGAAAAAATAAAAAGAAATTCTTTTCTTTTTATTAAAATATTTTTATTGAGCTTCATGAATTTTATTACTTTAATCGAATATCATGCTTCATATATATATATATATATAAAAATTTACTAATAAATATATATATATATATATATATATATATATATATATATATATATATATAATAAATAAATAAATAAATTTACTAAAAATATATATTTTACTTTTATATACTTCACATTTTCTGTAATTTAAATTTACAATTGATTCATTTGTTTCCATTCCTAAAGTTTATTTATAAATTTTATTTTTATTTTCATAGGTATAACAACTGTTTTGACAATGACTACTATAAGCACAGGTGTAAGATCTTCCCTCCCAAAAATATCATATGTTAAAGCAATTGATATTTATTTAGTTATGTGTTTTGTATTTGTTTTTGCTGCTCTTCTTGAATATGCTGCTGTAAATTACACATATTGGGGTTCAACTCGTGCTAAGAAAAAAGCTAAGAAGTTGAAAGAATCAAAGTCTACTGGAGTTGTAGAAGCAGCTACGGTAATATTGTAATTTCACACTGTGATATTAAGTAAAAAAGATTTAGTTATTAATTTTGCTCATATTTGGAAATTTTAATTTTAAATGAATGGTAGCTCTTTTTGATCATTTTCTTTTAATATATCTTTTGCTGAAAACTACTATTGCTTTTAATGTAATACTCAATTCATTAAATTCTTAGAAAGCTTTTTTAAAAAAAATATTTGAAATTAAATTAATTTTTATTAAATGTTTGTTATTACTATGTAAAAATATTTTCTGATTATTATATTGTTGTTTTGTGGCACACACACACAGTCATTTCAAATTTGTCTGCATAGGAAATAAAATGTTTTATTTAACTGAGCCTATCAGAGTGAAATTGATATTCTGAGTAGTGAGCAATATGAGATAATTTTATAAGTAGTATTGATCTCAGGCATAAATAATGATTTTATTCCAATATTTATTTCAGTATAAATGAATTTGAATAGAACTAATATCTTAAGCATGCATTTTCGAGATTCCTAATTATTAGATTTGATGATAAATAAATATGTAGTTGTGTAATGCCATCTATGCAAACCATCTCACTGAATATTTGACTTACTCTATTTCAATTACCAAGTGTTTTGTGCATTTGAAAAAGGCTTGTTTAAATTTTGTTTGCCATTCAAGTTCTAAATAGTTTGTTAGTAATTTCCTCTTCATTATGAATTTCCTTATACCTATTTTATTTTATGAAATGATTCACATATCCATTTTAATTTGCAAAAATAATTTTCTAATTTCTAATTTAATTTGCAAAAATAATTTTAATAATAATCATAATATTGGTTCATATATATAAAGTAGTAAATAAAATACAAGAGGATGTCCGAAAAATTATTATTAATTGATCTTCAGTGTAGACACCAGCAAATATGTATTTGGCAACCTAACCAGCACAAAGGTTACTTAAGATAGATGTGACAAGAGTGTAAATATGAAATACAATATTCTGAGCCAGAAATCCTTTCTATGTTTTGATCTTGATGAATTGTTTAATGGTGAAATTATTTTAACTTTTCTATTTTTTTTGCAATTCTTTTTTTCTTTCATTCTAACAGTCATAAGCTAAAAGATTCAAAAGAGTTGGTCATAAAATCTATAAATTACTTTAAAAAGGATCTTAAAAATAATTTTGAATTTTGTTTAGTTAAAATTTACAAATTGGAATCTTTTTTAGTTACTTGTAAGATTGCCTTGCAAGATTTTTATCATCAATTTTACTGTTAGAGAGTGTAAATTCTTATATTATTCCTTAAATGATGTTCATTTGAATAACCAGTACGTTAAAATTCTATTTTATGATTTATTTAAATATAGATATACTAAATGAAACTAAAAAAATCCTAACTTTGATAATATTTCTTACAATAGCTTTATTAGATTTATGTAATTTTTCTAGAGGGAATGTTGTTATCTTAGTATTCTCTTTCAACATTTTTTAGATATAGAATATAATTATATATATTATAAGTTTGTAAAAATATTACTTTCTCTATAAAACTCGTTAAAAATATTTGATCTGATAATGAATCAAAGATTCTTGTAAATCCCTTATTGGTCACTTTACAGTTGATATTAATACTGTTAGAGATTTGAAACTTTGAGAAGTTCTTAGTAAGGACACTAAATACTGACCAATTTTTCAAATAAAAAAAGTTATAAACAAACAAACATGTTCAAATACAAACATGTACATGTACAGACATTTTCAAATAAACAAACATGTAAAATAAACAAAGTTATTTTACATGATATTGATTCCTTTATTTTTAAAATCTCAAATAACTGTAATTCACTTTTTGTATTTTTCACTATTTGAAAATCTAAACTCTAATTGAATTAAAAACTTTTATTTTTGATAATAATGCATCATTTCCAGGCTGTAAATTTAGCCCTTTAAAGCCATTATTAAGAATCTCATAATTTTATTGTTAGTTCTTCTGATAAAGCCATTAATAATTACTCATTTTTATGGAAACATTTTTACTGAGATTTACTTGATAAAAAGACATTAAATTTTTATACCTACAAGCTTTTAAACTCTACTACAACATTATTAACAAAAAGTTTGAGCTTCTATAAATTTTTAAATGTAAAAAAAACTATGAGTTATAATTTTCTTACTTAACAGTAATTCCAAAATTTCATAAACATCCTTTAAAATTTAGATATATTACTTTCAGTGTTAAGTTTTCTGTGAATAAACAAAGTATTCTTTTTGCTAAATATAATTCTGTATAATATTATTTAATCTGAAGTCGGTTGGCTTTTCTTCAATAATCCTTTGGTTTAAACGATCTTTTCACTAGTATGCCAATTAATATATTAAATGATATATTATGTTTATACTTTATAAGGATTATAAATATTTATTAAATGTTAATTTTGAATTTTGGAATGACTTAGTAAAATTCTACATTTATAATGGTGAAAATGTTTTCATTGAGAGTTTTGGTATTCCACAGGGTTTTAATTTTTCAAGTCTGCTCACTGACTTATTTTTATTATTTATTTAATATACTGGCCAACTTATTTCAGGATTCATACATTTACTTGAAAAACTTGGAATTCAGAAAATTGTTCTTATAGTTTCTTTAATTTTGACTCCTTAAAAATCATGAATCAATCTTGAAATTTTTACTTTACCTTGATGCATTTATTTTTGTTAGAAAATATTATAATTTTTTTTGAGATTCATTAATTTTTTATTATATTAAAATTTAAAAATAAATTGTCTGAGAACAAAATTGAAAGTTAGCTTTTAATGTTATCACTGGATGTCGGCATGATTGATGTTAGATTGTTTGTGTATTTGTAACTGTTGACTTAAATAATATCCAGTTCAGCCACAATAGTTTCATGATTATCGAGTTCAATCAGGACTGGAAGTTGTATTTAGATTTATGTGTCTGAAGTTATCTCTAATAAGAGCGTTATGTGGTGTAGTCAGGCAGGTGATTTTAATTGATTCTTTTTCTATTTGTTTCTCTTTTCTTTATATTTTTATTAAATTCACTGAATATTAAGATTTAAATATAAAATTTAGAGTTAAAGTATACTTTCCATACCTTCCTTGGTGAAAATAATGTATAATTTCAGTGAATCAGGATGAATTTTTTTGTGTATCAATGAAATAAAAGCTTATTTAAATTAGTATACCTGGTGGAAAGTGTCTTTTCAATGACCTGTGGACTCAGGGAAAAGCAAACAAAGTTTGTCTTTTGTGTGACTCAAAAAAAAAAAAAAAAAAAAACCAGATGCTTATTCTTTAATTTGCATGAAATATTTCTGTATTACAGATATGAGCTACTCATCAGTCGAATCCTATGTGAAAGGAAAAAAAGAAAATGTGTGAATTTATTAGAGCTGGCCTTATCTTCCAAAATTATGTCTTATGTTATTATTCCTTATGTCTTTAAAATAACCCTAGATTTTGTTCCAAAATATACATTTATTGTGAAATACAATCTCTTGAATTCCAAATATATGAGTATCTTAATCTTCTATTTTAATGAAAGCTTTATGACTGCCTTTTTGGAACCATTAATCAAAGATTCTTTCAATTAAATGAGTGAAGTTAAATATGGAAAATTATAAGAGTGTCAGTATAATTAAACATTTTGGGAAATCAAAACTTATAAACCAAAGATATTGATAAGTCAAAAATTACCAGCTTTCTGATTATTATAGCAAAAAATAAATTAACGTAACTCCATACATAAATTATTTATGAACTGAAACATTAGGAAAGAGATCATCAAATTTTGAGTCTAATGTCAATAAATGTAGCTGTGCTAAAGACTTTGTTTTTCAAGAACAAGTACACTGTTTTTTTAAAAAAGCTGATTTATAATGCAAAAAATTAATCATGTTATAAAACTAAAAAAAAAAGATCAATACAAATTTTAACTTGAAATTTTCCATCTTGATAAATTTTGCAGTGTCACCTTAGCAGATAAATGATAAAACATCCTTCTTTCATATAGTTCTTAGCTACAATGGGTTGTATACCCTAATTTTTCTAAGTAAAGTTTGCATGCTATATTAATTAGCGTGAATAAAAGAATACAGGTTTTTTTTAGAGTGAGACCAAAGTAAATGCATGTAAGAATCAATATCTTTTTTTGCTATTAAATTAAAAAAGGATTAATTTGTTCATAGATTTTAAATTGTATAAGTTTTATATTAACATAAAATATATGTAAATTCTTTCACTTAATTTCAAAATTGCTGTTGTACTATAACAAATCGAAGTTATTGCTTTATTTTTAATTCATTCATTACATTTGAACATTGATAATTACATATTTGATTATAAGATAATATGCATTTATTTTTTTATTTTGATATCACTTCATCAAAATCATGAAATCTGAATATATATAAATTAATGAATGAAATGTTTTTCTAAAATTATTAAAAAGTATTGAATAATGAATTCTTTGCTATTTTTTTTAGTTTAACATACTTTTAGTTTAAACAATCTACATATCATTAAAGTTTTTTCATTACAACATGTTAAATACTGACATAAAACATTTTTATGATTTTTTAGTGTGTTATGTTAAAAAATTTAGATAAAATAATATTCTAAATTGTTTTACAATTGTGTAAGTTGTTTTTGAATAATTTTATGTCTAAATATGCAGAAGAGGTTCTTATACCTTCTGCCTTTAAATCAAGAATGAATTCAGCTGATTTTGATTTCTTATTTCAAAACAAGATCAATTTTTTCTTAACTATTCTGAAAGATATTTTAGCTTTTAAATAATAATACTGCAATGTTAAAGATAAATTGCTCATAAATACGGAATATTTCTATCATGGTTTAAATAAAAAAATTTGAATTCAAATAATATTCAGATTCAAAACATATGAAATTTTTTCAAGAGGAAAGAAGAATTTGATTTTTTTCATTTCTGGTTTGTGGGTTACCATTTGTCACTTAAGAAAAGGTGGAAAAGCATACTTTCATCTTTTTGGGTTTATTTATATGTATCATTGCATTTATCATCCTATTGGTAAAAATGATATTTTCAACATACATATATGCATAAATACGTATAAATACCTATGTACATACCTGCAAATAAAAGCAAGTAAGCAAACTTGCTGGAATCAAATCTAAAAAAATTGAATTCTGTTAAATTTTACCAGTATTTTAATCTTTATTTTCTCAGTCATAATTTTATATCAGCAAACAAAGCTTGCTGAGATTTCTTTTGTCAGAACATAATTCCTTTGTAGTATATCCTTGCTTTATATAGTTTTTCCGAGATGAATTTTGAGTTTAATTTTATTTGTGTGTGTGTGTGTGCGCGTATGTGTGTGCCTTTTATTATGTCCATTGTTAGATTTTCTCTCATTAAAATTCATTCCACAGGACTAGCTATTTACCTTTTGTATACTATATTCAACTGCTGAGGAATAGATTATTTTATATTGATTTTAAAAATAATTTCATTGAATGGTACTCTAAGTATGAGAATAATTAAAAACTGTTCATTACTAATAATTTAAAAAAGATTTGAATAATTTAAACATACTGCTCAATTTTTCTAGTTTTGATTTTAATTTGAATTCATTTAACTGAGATACAAGTATTTTTTTTTTAAATTTATTGTATGATTATTTTAATGAAATGCTATTGAGCTTGCTCTGAAACAGATTTGTGAGAAAATTTGAATCTATGCATCACAATTTGAATGAGAGTAACTTACTCTCATTCATTATTTTTATATTAATATACTTATTAATTAAGATTATACATAAAATTTAAAAAAATGCTTCATTGTAGGACATTTATTTTCTCAATTAAAACTTAGTTTGCAAATCTATTTTCTCCCTTTATTTAACACAGAACAAACATTTTATTAAAATATATGATTAAACGCTTCTCTCAATAAAATTGATCAGCTGATTGTTTCTTAATATTTATGGTTTCTTTTAAAACGTTAATTACAAATTTATTTAATGTTTGAAAATAGAATAACGCTTGACATTAACCATAAGTATATATTTAAAATGTTAAAGCTATTAAAATCACATAAAATATGTTTACTTTTGATGTTTCTTTAATTTCTACCTACTAATTCAGATATACTTTCTGAAATATTTGTTAGAAATAAATTATTACCATCTTTCGTTGCATTATTTATCATAATATTTAAATTAACAAAATATCAATTTATTTGGCGAATTATTAAGATTTTTCTACTTAAACTGAATGTTCAGCAACAGATACTTCTTGAAGACTTAATTAGTATTTAATAATTAAAACCAGTTTTTAAATGCAAATGGTAGCAATTTATACACTGTAGCAAAGAAGCATACAAATCATGTAAAATTTACATTATACATTTGAGACAGGTGAGATGCAAATCTTTAGCATTGCAACATATACATACTTTCAGCAAATGTAGTGCCACCTGCAAGCTTTGTATATATGGAAGGGAATTTTTTTTTTCATTAATTTATTTTTCTCTTCATTTTTCTTGTATAAGCTTTTAACTGTGCCTCATAAAAGACGTTGAGTATTTTTCAAGAAGTTTCGGATTTTTATCGAAGAATAGTTTTAGTCTATAGGGATTGTAAATCCTCCTTCTGAAAAATCAGTGATCATGCTGAACAAAATCAAGCAATTATGATGCAGATCTATAATTGCTGGATGCCGGACAGAACAGTGGAATGATGAGACTGATCACACTAACCTCTTTGTCCTACTGAACATGATGAGAAGCATATTGTATGTATGTCAGTGATGAGTAGTTCAACCTCATCATGTAACATAGTAAAACAGATTTAATCTGTTACTTTTCATTTGGTGTTTTTTCGTATCATTCGATTTTTTGAAGCTAAGTGAAATGTCTGCAAGTTGTTCATTTTAAGTTTACTCTGGACTCAAAATCACAGGCCTTTATGCTGAGAATGGTGCAATGCTGATGGATGTGAACAGTGGACTGGAAGGATAATGTCTTTATTGACAAGTATCGATTCTGTTTGCTACACCACTATAGTCATATTTGAATCTGAAGACACTGTAGAGAGAGACTGCGTAATTATTGTATTATGTATTTTTATAGGCCATATAGCTGGTATCATGGCTTGAGGTGGTATATTGAATTTCACTCCCGTATCTCTTTATTACGCATTACAGGTTCACTGAACAGCCAACACTACAGCTCTAGGATTTTGAAGCTTGTGGCTTGCCTATACCTTCAGGTCCTTCCATCAGCTATATTTCAATGGGATAATGTGCAACTACATATGGCATGCAATGTTCAGTAGTTTTTCTTTACCTATTAGATTGAATTGCTTCCCTGGCCTGATTGTTCTCCTGATCTATTGTCAATTAAAAATATGTAGTCAATAGTTCGACACAATAATTGGCCTGAAATATATTACCTGCTACTACACCAGATCAATTTTGGCAGTATGTGGAAGTTGTGTGGATTGCTCTACTACAAGGATACATCAAAATTGTCTATTATTCTGTTCTCAGGCATGTGGTAATGGTTATAGTCAACAATGATAGTTATACTAAAACTTCTGATTTTTTATTATCCACACTTCACAAGAGGCTGATTTCAATCATTTGATCTTTGTTTAGCATGTTATCTGCTGATTAAATTTTGCTGCGATATCTCTGGTCTTTCTGTTGTAATTTGAGTAGAGAACAGTGTACATTTATACTTATCTTGGAATTAGAACTATTTTTTTTCGTGGATCAAGAGATTTCGTAAATTCTTCATTTATTTCAAATTAGTTAAATAATATTCATTTTAAGATTATGAAATATATTTTGGACAACTCTTCTGTTTAATATTTAAGTTTTCACTTCATAGAAATTTTCAAAAAATTAGAGTAGAAAAACAATTGTTTTATTTTTTTAAAGAAAATCTTGTGAAATAATTAATTATTGAATGTCATAATTGACAGGGGAAGTAACCTTGTGAAACGATAAATAAAAGATTCTTATAGAACTGTTGAAAACTTATTGTTCCAAAATGCATTAAAAAAATTGCATGACATTTCCACTATAAACAACAATGATGCAATAGAATATTGACTGTTTTGTTTTCTAACATTAGATATGAATAAGAATAATCAACAGTTTTAGTTACCTTTTTAACTGTACTGTACAATGCAATTATCACTTATGGAATAAAAATATACCGTTTATAAATCTTTATATTTTAAATTCTTATGAAATTCCTATTGATAAACAATATGTTTATTGATTTGGAAAAATAACTAAATTTTATTTTTTATTTCTCACTAGCTTAAATATTTTTTATAGAAATAGTGTTTTTATGTATTTGTTACATATTTAAAATTTAAGTAAAAAGTGCAAGTATGTAAAAAAAGAAAGAAAAAAAATCATATTTTGAAATTGCTTTTGTTATTCCATTTTTTCATCTATAATATTTGTGATTCTGTGAAAAGTAAATTTCAAAACATCATTTTAAATTGTTGTTGTCATGTTAGGTTATTTTAGGAATTCCTTGAATTATTAAAAATTAAAAGAATTTAAGGCCTTGGAAATTTATGTTATAGAATTTATTTTTTGTTGAAATTATTACCTATATATATCTTGATTATTTTACTTTGCCTTCCATTATTTTTTATTAAGTTGTTATATATTATTAAAATTGGGGATTAAATTAACAGGTTTGTGGTAGTATGGTGTGAGTAATGCTACTCGCCTGCGTGACTTAATTCATAGTTCCCCACAGGGTAACGATAATTGAGTAGCAGTTACCGGCCTTGTTGTGGTAAAGAGTTAGTTACCTAGTGCCTGCAGTTATTAAAAGAAAAAAAAAAGAATTTCTATGTACCTATGTATTTCTATGTATGAATTTAACTTTAAGTAAATGAAATGTCTAATTTTTAACACCGAGATTTTGTTTAGCGGTTTTTGTTATTAAAGAGTATTTTTATGGTGAAAAAAACCTTGTCTAATGAATTCTGATTTGTCTTGTGTTGCATTTATATTTTAAGACAAAGTAATATACTAATTTGTGGAGGATATGGTTTTTAATATTTTCACTTAGCAAAGGGAACATGAATCTTTTTTACAGCTGAATTCTGTACTGATTTTATTTTCAACAAACTAGGATACATATCAAAATATTTTTCATAATGCCATTCATTGCTTCTTTAAATAATCGATTAAAGATAGTTCTTATATACTTAGTATATATTTATGGTGTTGTAATTGACACATTTTATATATAGACTCTTAAAATTCTGTCATTTTATGGTAGTTTTGTGCCTAAAAAAATATTTTTGCTGAATGAATTCGAAATATTGAATGCAATTTGATTATATCCATTTCAAGGTTTTCCAAAGTGTCCTTAGTTGCTTAGTTTAAGAATATATCCCTTAACTGTTTTTTCCACTCTTAAACCACAATATAATGGAATAGACAGATACTTTTTATTACTTTTAAGTTGGGATGCACAGCACAATTTAATTTGATTGGCTTACATATAAAATTTTAAGATATCTTATAAAATTAATATTATTTTATTTATAATTTACTGGTAATCTGTTCTGTAAGTATAAATGTTGCAAAATTAAATTTAGTTAATTATAAAGTTTCTTATAACAAAATAATTTTTGTTTTTAATATGATGTAATAAAACCCTTTCATTTAGCTTTTTAAAAAATAAGAAAATTAAAATGTGACAAGAAATCTTAATACTGTTTGAGAAATTTCTTGTGTTTCTCTTTTTTAGAATGAAGAAATAATTGAATTACAAGATGTTCGAGTCTCACCAATTCCTTATCTCCGTCGTCGAAACAAAAAGACATTTTCTTCTGATACTCATTTTCCTCCATCCTTTCGTAGAACTAGAAGCTATTATTCTCAAGGTTTTAATCGCAAATCCCAAGAACAATTAGGTGATGGACATAGAAAACCATATGTTTTGAGCAGCTTAAAGAGAGGTGCTCGTGCTTTAAAAGCTTCTATCCCTAAAATAAAAGATGTTAACAAAATTGACAAACTGGCCAGAGTTATGTTTCCTGTTTCATTTCTCTTATTTAACTCAATATACTGGTGTTTTTATGTATTTTAGTCATATTTTTTATTTTACTATCTGAATCAGTTGTACATATATATTAAAAAAGTAAAAATATTTATTTTATTACGATTAACATTTTATTTGCCTTTTCATATGTGTATTCATCATTGATATTGACATATGTTATGTCATTATTGTTATGTAGGTCATATTCCAAAAAATATTTAACTTATTTTATTTCCAAAAATAGTTTTGCTTTTATTTTTTGTCATCTTAGAAAAATAAAAATATTTCATGGTAAATGAAATTGCATAACAACAAAAAGAATTTTATTTTATTTAAATTATATATGCTTGATAAAAATAAAAAATATTATTTGTTTTTTAATTTTGTATATAATTTTTTAGCAATTTTGTTACACATTCTCACAAATTATCATGATATTATGAAAAAGAGTTTTTTTTTTATGGAAATGTATTTGAAGCAATTAAAAATAATCTTCTGTAAACAATAGCTGATCTTGTGTATCATACTCAAACTTGTATTGAGCCTTATGCATATCTAAAACACATGGAAAAATTAAGTACAAGTTTACACTTATTTATAAATATAAAGGGAACTAAATGAATAATGACAATATATTATCATAATATTGTTTTATTGAGTTTTCTATCAAGTTTGGTGAATTGATGTTTTTAGAAAAAAATAAAGTGATATTCTTTTAATCTATAATGAGTATATGTACCTCAAAGAAAAATGAATTACAGAAATGAAACTGACTTTAACTAGACAGTTAGAAAATTATTTCATTTTTTTCTAATTGTAATTTAAAACCGACTTTTTCCAAACTAATTTGTTGCAAATGATATCATCTTTATTTTGTTATAGTCTTTAAATTTTTTAACTCATATTACTGATGTTTTTTTGTTTCGTTTATTATAGCAATAAGCATAATCTTAAGCATTATTTTATTTCATGGAAAGCAAATATCACTTGAGAAATTACATTATGAAATCTTTTTGGGTGATGGAAATTTTCTTGCTTAGGTTTATGTGTAAAATAAAATATATAGCTGCAGTACTTGTATTAACTATTTTTATATAATTCTTTTTACAAAAAACTTGACTTTCATGAGCATTAATGTTAGTTTTCATTGTATTCTGGGTTGTTTAGCTTAATGGAAAACTTTATTTTATGCAATATACATACATAAATATAATTTATTATAATATTGTAGTCTTTTTTTATAAAGGTAACAAATTTATATTTTTTATCATGTTGTTTTTTAATAAAATGACAGAATTGCCTTTATTTTATTGTTTAAATTGTAGTTAGATTGATTTTGATTTTCATTATTAAAAATTCTATAATTATTATTTAAATATACTTTAAAATTAATGAATTATTAAAAAAATTAGCTTACTTTATTTATCGACAGATTACTTTTAATTTTTACCTTTATTTAAATGAAAGTTATTATAGAGATGTACTGTTAATTAGTTTGTTTTCTTTTTTTTAAATTTGCACTTATTTATTTGTAAGTGTAATATTAGCAACATTTCCACTTTCATATTATACAATAGAAAATAATAAACTGGGATTAATGAAAATATTTTGCTATTCAGATAAACGCAAGTTTAATGAAGTAAATTAGGGATTAGAACAGTTATATGCAGATTATCGAAAGAAACTGCAAAAACTTGCTAGCAATATTTTTACTAGGCATTAAATAGAAAATCTTTAAAGTGAAATGCCTTGATTTCTGCAAAACGATTTTCAAATAAAAAACTAGTAGTAGAATACTTTTTTCATTTAGTTGCATAGATATGCTATTTCTTTTAATTCCTATTTGTTTTTATTTGTCAGTTCAAGCTGGCAATTTGTTAGCTTTCTGACCCTCATTAAACACTTTAGAGTTTGAACCCTAATTCAGGCTTGGATGTTTGTGTAAGATGAGAATCCACTTTAAACTGTAGAAGTGGTCAAATTAGTCCTCATGTAAAAAATATTATCAAATTGATATAGATTAAAAAATACTAGAAACAAGCCAATCCTGTATGGAAAATATTAGTTTCACTGTTTCTAAATGTTGATTTTACAGCTAGGTTACAATATTAAAAATTATATATATATATATATATATATATATATATATATATATATATATATATATATATATATATATATATATATATATATATATTTGGTAAATAAATATATGTTCCTGAACTTAATAACATGTGTTGATTATTTTAGAATTGGTAGTATGTAATATATCATAAACAGTGAAATCTCACTTTACAATCATTCAATTCATTCAATGGTGATGGTACAATCATTCAATGGTGATGCATTTTACTAATCAAGAAAAATGGTATCAGAAAGAAATAGTGGGTAAAAATGATTAATTTTGTGATGATTTCTACATTTACCAATAAAATTTAAAGAAAATTTTATTGATAAGAGCTTTAAACCATAAGGTTAATTAAACTTTATCCTCATGACTGAGAAATGATCACACCAAATTACATAATGTTTGTACAATATATCCACTATAGCTGAATAAAAATGTTTTACTAATGTAATTAAGGAAGTCCACTTTTATGAGAAATGAATTTTTTCTTTTTAGAAGACTTTATGTTATTGTAAAGTAAAATTTTCTTATTTAAATAAAAATTTTGTGGCAATAACTTTATCAGTATTAGCCTTGTATAACTTATATGTGTGATTGAATAAGTTTGAAAATTTTTTCTGTATGCAAAGAATAATTTGTATTGATTATATCACTATATGTTTAATGGGTTGTCAGCTTTTTTTTATATACTTTCAGCTTAACAGTTTCTAAGTTCGACTACCATTTAATGCATGAATGTATGTGTAGTGGTTCGGAATCTACATTAAACTCTCGTTTACAGTTTAGTTAACTATCATGTAGAAAAAATGACCGTAGAACAGCAAACAAATCAAATTTAATTTGATTTTATCAAGTTTTAGGGAAATGATGAATTAAAGAATTTTTCTCATGCAATTTTTATGTTTAATTTGAATAGTTTCTTATTTCTTTATGGGATTTTTTTCTGATTAGGTGCAAATAGTAAAATATTATAGTAAAAATCTTAACATTTGGGTCCAAACATAGATGTACAATTTGAGTAATGCTTAATTGCAAAATTGTTGCTTTAATTCTTCAACTGTTTAACTTTTCACCTCATTTATGTTGAAAATAAAGGAAATAGTAATTCTAATTATATGTTACTCAAACTACATTCTTGCAAGTAATATGTAATAATTTGCTTTCAAATAATTGATACATTTAATAGCTACTTAGAAATCCTAATTTTTAAATCTTTCTTTAAATTTATCTTAAAAATTGCTTATGCTGTTTTTTGTTTCTAAAAATAAATTTGCATTGTAAAATTTTTAGATTGATATCATTTCTGTAAATATTAATTGAAAAAATACGCTTTTAATTTTATGCTTCTACAAATATTGAAAATTCAATCTTTTCTGATGCTTATTATTTTTTATTCTTCTAAAGTGCTTTATTTACAATTTCAAATTCTATTGTAAAAGTTGATGTTTTTTAATAAACTTAAAAAGATTAACTTTGTTAATGTGTTTACTGTTGACTCTATTTTTGTGGCAAACAAAATTTATTGCTTTGAAAAACTTGAGTAAAATGAATTTCTTTTAAATATTCTATCCATGTAAAGTAATTTTGTGTCAGAATAGCAAAAAGCTTAATCTGTTTATATATGTAACTTATTGCAATTTATTTGAAATAAAATGGTATTTTTAGTATTGAGTTGTTTATGTTTTTGTTTGCAATAGTATCTTTGATACAGTTTTTTTATATTATTCCAAATATATTTGGAAAGAAAGAAAAACTCCACATACATTTTTAATATCTACAAAATTGCTTATAATTATTGATTCTTTTCCATTAAAATAACATGCGATAGTTTTTAAATAATGATACATGAAAGATAGCTTGGTTATCAAAGTATTTTATTATATATAGTTAAACAAGGAAAATATACATATATATATTTACATATATATATAACACAAGAGGATAGAACACTAAATATTCAATAACACAATAAAAATTTCATACACACATATAATTTCATTGCAAGCTATTTGTGCTAATAAGTGTAAATTAATAATATGTTTTCTATTTAAAACTTGCTATCTCAGGTTATAAAATGAAGTTCTCAGAAAAATACTTAAAAACTGAAAATATTTTTGTGTAAAATTTAAGTATTAAGACCATTTTATATATTTTTTGGCATGGAAATCTTTTGGCACTTTGTCAATAGTTCTAGTAAGATTTATCATGTATTTATTGTTTTGTCTTTCAGTTCTGTATCTGTTAGTGGAACGCATATTTTCATTAGCTATCACAAATATATTTTCTTTGCTTCATTACAAATCATTTAATGTAATCTAGTTACCAAAAATCTGATATTGGTTTTCTTTATTTGTTATATTCATCACTAATATTTTCAAAATCGTCAATGGCATCTAAGGCTACTTCTAAACTTATACTAATTACACTTTTCTGTGCAGAAAAAGTTCTGTTCAGAAATTGTATTTAGAGGTGCTATGCATTTATTATATTTTAACTGTGTATTGATACACAATTAAAGTTAATAGAATTTTTGTCACATATATTCTATCACTTTAACAAAACAATTAGCAAAAACTATTATTATTTTTTTTTCTAAGAAATAAATTTTGGATATATATCCACACAGTTTTCTGTGCTAAATTTAGGTAAATTTACTTGTTCGATTGAATATAGCTAGAGAATATTGGATACAGTTAGTGAAATCTATTAACATTCAATACTAAGGAATAACAAAACTGTACAGTTTGTTGTAGAATAATTACACTCGTGATGAACGTACAGAATTCTAGATTAAATTATATATATATATATATATATATATATATATATATATATATATATATATATATATATATATATATATATATATATATATATACTTCTCTATAATATTACATATATTTGTACATTATTTTAAATCCAACACTATAACAAATTACATGAAATTAGAAAACATGCAACAGTTTTGTAAACTATGAAATTTTATATGCTTTTACAATTATTGAACGTGTTTTTTTCAAAATAAAATGGATGACAAATTTTCACGAGTTGTAATTTGGCATAGTTCAGACTGTTAATATCAAGTACGAAACTTATTCGGTTATGTCTAACTTGCACATTCAGAAGGAGTGCATTTAGAAATTTATTTTTAAACAAGTTTCTAGTTAATTGATAAATAATAATTTCCATCTATTCAGTTTAAACCCTCTTCTTTAATTAAATACAGTAATATATATATTGTCATTTACTATATATTAACTCTTTATTGAGCAAAAACTGGACGTTTCTGTTTAGAATGTTCTTTACTATGAACTACAGCACTTATGAACTGCACAAGTATTTTGGGTATATACAGACTTTAATATATATGCTTTATCAAAAGAACGACATATAGTGCTGAATAAAAATCTAAAATGCATGTAATTACATAGTTATTTTTACACATTTCTGAGAAAGTTATTCATCAGCTTTAAGTAGAGGACAGCATTGCATTATCTTTTGTTTGGTAAGAAGGGGGTTATTCTAAACAAAATGATGTACAATTTTATTATTACATGAAAGCTTTTTTCAATATTTTTTAAATTACTTGCTCTTGTTAATTTTATACTTAATTATACGAAGTATAATTTTGCGGTAAATATATTTCTGTTTTAATTTTAATGAGATTTAAGATTACACGTCTGTATTTTAATATGGAATTTTATGTTGCCTTTGTGAATTTATTTCAAATATGCAATTGACTGAGAATCTGAAATAATCGCATTTAGAGCTTTGAGTTATTAGAAGATGTAATTGCTACTAAAACATGTGTATATATATGTAAGTCTTGTAGTGTAAAAGTAAATTAATATATATTAACAAAAATTACCATTATTCCTTAAGAAATGTAAGAGTTAAAATATTCCAAAGTTGTTTTTTATTTTTTGAAATGTTTTGTGATGAATGAGAAAGCTAACTTACTTTTTTTTACCTATTTTTGTAGTTCTATGCTATATAAAGTTTGTAGATCATCCACTTTGCATTCTTATGTTTTTAATACAATTTAACTTTAAAAAATGAATTGAGAAAACATTGAAAACATATATATATATATATTGCTGAATTTTTGGTTTATATTTGATTTTTCTTCAGTTTAAATATGTATTCTTGAAATGAATGATATTCCAAAAAAATATTTTAAATATTTTAGTAATTTTGATCTGCAGGAGCTTCCTAGAATAATATCTTATCTATTACATAACTTTTTTAATTATGAAAGATTTTTTATAACTACAGAAAATTACAATACTTTGCTTTAAAAAATGAGTAAAAATGAAATTTTTAATTTGAAATAATGTGTATTTATTTAACTAAACAAATAGATAACTAAGATGCAATGCTTTATCTGTATATTGCTTTATTTTTGAATACTGGTGATAGCTTTATCCACTTCACTAGTTTTATCTTAACAATTAATCATTACTAATTACCAGGATATAATAAATTAAAAGTTAAGACGTCATACAGGGAAACTTCTATTATTGACTCCCTCCTAAGATCCTCTCTCTTTACAATTGATTTTCAAAAATACTTATTTCAAATTTATTGAATTTAATGTTGGAAACATTTTATGAACTATCTTGAGTATAATTACAAACGCTGAGGGATCAGAATTTCGATTAATTTTTCATCTGGTGGTAAAAGGGAAAAACTTTCCTCTTATGAGTCAAACTGTAAGTCAAAGAGTTAAACTTTGAAAGAAATGGTTTTTATTTCATACCTGTAAATAAAATTTCATTTGTAAGTTAAATCCTTTCTAAAAAGAAAATCATGTGATTTCAGTTTTCTCAGATTTAAATTCTAAGGATAAATTATGACAAAAATCTATGAAATGTAGTCAGCTATAGCTGAATTGATTTGAAAAGATGGTAAATTGAATATGTATTTTGAGATTTCGTGATCAACATTTATTATTGCTTACCCACATTAGATTTGCTACCAAAAATATATTAAGCTAAAATTTCAAATACGAAATAGTTTTAAAGTCCTTAAAATTTTATCTTTTATGTAGGTCAAATCTTTAATTTGATCCGTTAAACTTTTGATGCTATAAATATAAAATCGTAGTCCATATAATAAATAATAATTGAGTGGCTAGAATTTTATTTTTTCTTGAAAAAACTTAAAGTGGTTGCCGGCTGGCAGTTTTCAGAGGTCCCTGGATCTGGCAATCCCTTACCCTCTTAGATAGCTGGTTCTTGGTTGGTTAGCTATAACTTCAATCTGATTGGCTTAAAATGAGTTTGAAATTTTAATGGACGGGACTGTGGTTATTTCATAAAATTTATTTCAGAATTCAAAAATTCATTTCAGAATTTAAGAATGAAAAAACTTAGTCTTCTTTAAATGCTGATACCTTTTAAAAACCATTTTGTAACTTTACACTTTTTCATTAGGTATTGATATCTCTCTCTTCATGATTTATATTTACTGGGTAACTTTAAGCAAAAATAATGTAGTTTTTAGTAAAGTCTAGCCAATTTACATCAAATTATGCAATTTTTTTGTAGCTGATTACTAAAGTTAGGATTTTTATGTGCATGTGCTAATTTTCTTCTTGAGTAAAATTTGATTATTATTTTGCAATTGCTTTTTAATGTTGCCCACGTGTTATTGTAAAAAATACATTTATATTCATCGTTTGATATAGGAATACCGCGATAATTTTTAACCATAACTCATTTTAAACTATTCCGTAATATTTTATGCATTCTTTCTTTTTTCTACCAAAAAGCTTTCTTCTTTTAAAGAAAGATATGTCTCTTAGAGTAAAGATTGAAATTTGACCTCAATGGAAATTAATATCAGTTCTAATTTTGTTGACATTCGCTTATATCCGGAGATTTGTGAGCAATTATGTTTCTTAAAATTAAGAAAATATGAGATATAAAGATCTAAATAATGTGCCTAATCAAAATCATTTACTGGTAAATGCGCGTTTCAAAAGTTAAGTAAACATATGAAAATACTTTATTTTATTGTATTTTGTTTCTTGTTAGTTTTATTATCAGTTGAAACGCAAATGAATATTCATCAATGATCTATAAATCAGATTAAATACTATTTTTGAGTAAAAAAATTAAAGAAAATATAAAATGGTGAATTTTTTGACAAAAATCTTTAATAAACACTGATTTATTTAAACTACGAATTGTTTTAAGTTACAAATCTGTTAATAAGTAATTTTTATCATGCTTTATGAAAATTTTTATACACAGCATGTTTTAATGGAATATCCTTATATGAATCATATTTTTTTAGGTGCAATAATATTTAAGCAAAACATTTTAGTGATATGAGTTGTGATTATTTGTTAAAATTCAGTGATAATTAGTTGAATTGATTACGTATCCTTGCCATACGTACATTCATAAGAACGATTGAGAAAAATGAATGCCCTAATACCAAAAGCAAATGGAATTTAATTCGGAGTGATTGCCATACATGATTAGAATTATAGATATTCATGCAAATTTCTATTCTTCATCATTGAAAATATTAATAGAATATCTGCTCAAATTATTAAATTTTAAATGACAAACTGCTTTAAGTTTACCTGTAAAGGAAAAAATTTCGTTCAAAAAATTTTATGTAAATGGAATGCATATGAAGACAGCTGAAATGCGTTTATTTATATTCTTTTATGTTCAAATTGAGTATTTATGTATTCATTAAATTTTATACTATGCACTGCACACAGAAATCCTAACTCTACTCATTATATAATGTTCAGTTTTAATAGCCATTTTGTTTCAATATTGAAGCCTTGTGAACAGCTTTCTAATTGATACTGTATATTATTTACCCAAATTTTCTGTGACTGTTTAATTTTTTTTCCATACACACAATAACTACATTTACTTATAAGATATTTGATAGCAACTTGTAATATTTTAGTATAATTTTATCTAAAGGAAACATTTTCTTAATAATAACTTTTTGCTTCGCTTTAATATTGGAAAGTTGTATACTTAATATCGATTTTTACATCTAATAATATTGGATAATATTACTTAGATATAGTTTTTTTTTTGTAAAATACTCATTAACATTTTGAAATTATTAAGCTTGTAGAAGATTCGATCCTAATATTAAATATGTGTTCTTTGATATTTAAGTTCCTATTTATGTTTTGTTTATTTTTAGTTCGTAGAGACATATACACTTCAAAATTTATATATTATGCATAGCATCATAAAATTTACTATTCAGGAAAGATAAGTGCATCGCAAAATTTATTCTCAATTTCTTAGCTGGGTTTCATTTTGAAATTTAATAATTTTATTAAATAAGTTTTTCTTATATTTTATTAAATGTGTGTTTTTGTTCTTTAATTACAGTGATTCTAATACTTTGAAATTTTTGAATTTCTAATTTTTTAAAGGTTTTATAAGAATTTTCTATGATTATATAATTTGTGAAAGTTAAGTTTTTTGTTGTTCCATAAAAATTCATTATTTGGTAAAAATGGAAACTAGTGATTTTGTTTATTTTATAGTAGCTTGACTATTTGAAAAGAAAAATTACTAAAGTATCCTTAATTTTATGCAAACCAAATTAGTTATTTAGAAGTGAAATTAACTGAAAATTGAAATAAACTTTTTTATATACATTTAAAGGTACTATAATTCATGAATTTGTTTCTTGATAAAAATTATTTTCAGTGGTCGGAAATAGTTGTTCGGATTTAGATCAACATAAAGCTACAAATAAAATTTTTCAACAAGTTCTGTATCTACTTTAGTGTTTAGCTTTTTATGACATCGATTGTATTTCAAAATTTGAATCACTACTCTTGTGATAAATGTTATTTAAAGTTAAGTACTACGATTTATATACTAAAAGTTTGTTATCCATGTTATACGATGTAACTAAATTTTTATATTTGTATACTTTGGCACATTCTCTGTAAGCTAGGAAGTGCAATCCATCTTCAGGATAATACCACAGTAACACAATTAACTTAATCAATTCTACAATAAATTAAAAATTTTGACAAAAATCATTTCTTATGATGACTTATTTTTCTTACACGTGTATAAAGTTGTTTTATTTCCCATGACTAAGAAAATCTCAACTAAAATGTATCCTACTTGCAATTATTATATATTAAGATAAATGATACATAAATTTGTTTATAAATATCTCTATAACGAAGCATTTTTCTTAAATGAAAGTTCATTTATAAGGAAGAGAAGATTTTCATTTGTACTTAAGGGATATTAATTGTTAAGGCTTTTTTACAAGTACTTATTTATTAAGTAATGGACTTTTTGCATAGTTATTACGTGGTTATGGTTGCATAGTTATTATTCCTTGTTTAAGGATAAAGGCTTAAAGCACAATTTCTTCTTGATAGTATCAGAATTTATAATTCTTTCTATCAAGACTGCTTTTCACATTCGTTAGCTTCTAGTATAAACGAGAAGCTACATTTGCTGAAGGATAATATATTTTAACATTTCTTTGCAAAATTAACTTTTTTAAACTCTGTGATGCTTATAATAATATTAAATAATATACATTATCACGTATTAAAGTTTTATGGAAACTTTCTGATATCCTGGAAGGACATACTAAATATTTATAATTTGTGCAAAGAAAATTTTTTGAAACAGTATTTAAAAGAATCAACGTGTGCTGTTAAGCATCTGACTAACGTATAAAGATTGGTTAGTGCCCGAAGTACTGATCATTAAATTTTGAAAACTCTCATAATAATTTCTCAACTAAATAACACTTAACTAAAGTGTGGGTGTTGTGATACATAATTGGGCCTTAACAACTACGTCTAAAATGAATCGATGTATTCACTTTAACATGTTAACAAAAGAATTACTTTAGAAGAACTTTGCCGAGTTAAGACAGCGCAAGGTTATCCTCCCCTAAAGTGTCGCTGATGTGCAAATAGATAATCCAATAGGTTAGGTTGAAAGAGATGAAAATTACTGGGAATACCAGTCGGGAATATTTGTCGATGTCACTGGGAAGAATGCCAAATAAACCCTCTGGTAGTTTTGGAGCTCCCGCTTCCACTTCTGCGTGCTCCTTATTCAAGTTCTCCACTATAGCAGGCCTCATTGGTATTCTTGGGTCTGGTAATTTGGTTCGATGGTCGAACTGGAAAAGAAGAAAAAATACAAAGAGTCTAAAATATAAGAAACTACAGATGTATTGTTTATTATAATAATGACAATCTGGTTATGAAAATTTTTTAAATATTTTACATACTAATTTTTTAATGCAACCAAGTAAACAAGAATACATTGTCCATTGCATCAAAACCATTCTGAATTTAGTAGTACCACATAACACATACGAAAACAAACTGAATTAAACAAAATTATTTAATTATTAATATTTAAAGGGAAAGTAGTGTTATAACAATAAAATCGTTCATAAGAAATGTTTCTAAAATATATGTTTATCAGGAAATGTTAATATTGTTATAGTTAATTTTTTTTCCATTTATATCTTTAATGCGCTCATTTTTTTCATTACAAAAATTGTTAAGTTCTTAACATGACATACCTTTCACCCCTTCTACATTTCAACTTCATATTACTTCATTACAATATGAAACATATACTTACTGATTCTAAAAAGTTAAATATCACTCTTCAATATTATTGTGTGATAATAAGCTTGTTAAATGATTACTTATTCTAAAACTTGATAAATAATGTCGAAATTCTTTTTTCTTAAATTTTACACCACTAAAATTATGAAAACGTCTTGATGTAGTATGTCTTTTTACATTTTCATTTACCACTTAATATACTAAAATAGTATCACACAATTGTGAATAATTATACTATATTAGTTTGGTTTATATTGAATTATAATTTGTACAAGTAATTATCAGAATAACAAACACAAGTAAGATTTATAAGAAATCCTTTACTAATGTGGCATAAAACCGGCTTTGATATCTTAAGTTTGGTAAGTTCGCTGAAGAACCGAATCGTGCAAACGCTGAATAGTATTTAGGGGAAAATGTGGTACTATTCTTTATTGAGATATTGTGAACGTAGAGGAGACACATGCTGAATTATGAATGCTTTGAAATAGGCAATAACGGTTCCATTATATTGAGATCGGGGGACTGTGTGGACAAAGATATATATTTCACTTCATTTTTGTGCTTATCAGATCATGATTAAACAATCCCGCTGAATAAACAAGAGCATTATTTTCCTGAAAAATCCTATCACTTCAAAGAAACAAAATTTGAAACATAGAATAAATTTTGTCAATTAAAAGCTCTCTTTCTAGGCAGTAATACTTTCTTTCAGACTAAGACTGGGCCAACAGAAAATTATGAGACGGCTGCTCATATCATGACAAATCTACTTTCATGTTCGACTATCATATGTTGTTATATGTATCATAGTTGTGCAGGTGTCCTTCAAACGTGCATCCATTGTGCTATTGTGAAAAATTTGAATGATGATTAGTCGGACTAACTTGCCTTTCTCTTTAAAATTGACTAGATTTTGTGGTTGTGGCATTAATGTTGACGACGTTTGACATTACTGTCTGACAAATGATTTGGGAATTGTTGCTCTGCCGTAAGTGTTCTGCTTACGAAGGTGTCTCCTGACTTCAATTACTGACAATGGAAAATCGTGATGGTGATTCAGCTCTATTGTCATTTTGATTGCACATAGTTTTCTTTTTAAAAATTACTATTAATGCCCATCAATTTCTTTCATTGAATTTCTTCCGTCAATTGTTTTTCTTTACCGAGTTGTAATCTCGCACTGTGTGTATGATAATATGACTTCAGACATAATACCTCAAAAATTCCTAAAGGTTGGAATATTTCGGTGGCAGTTCTAGTTATTCAGGCTCTACAAATTAGCCTCGTCCAAAATCTGTGGTCAGACATTTTACGCTTTTTCAAAAATATATAAAAAAAGACCTATACAGTTTCATTTAAAATACTTCATACCACCGTGATTTATATATTGTTTTTTTATATAAAAAGATTATATTTTAATTTTTTCGAAAATTATTTTTAAATGACTTTTATTCACAGGGTTCCCATTATTTCAATTATTACCCATTTTCTCTAATGGATTAACAGAGTAATGCTTGACAAACTGTGGTTTATATTTAAAACTAAAATGAACAGTTACTCTTTGTGTTAAAAATATAATGTTAATTATATTTTAAACAGCTCTTTGCATTTAAAATATTCTCTTTGTGTTTAAAATATCATGTAAACTTTACTTTCACCTTGCACAATAGACAATTATATATGTAAGATACTACAAGAATTTGACGGTATTTTGATCTTCAATTATGTTTCATTTTATACGTTTTAATTTTCAATTTTATATTTGGAACAGTAATAAATAAATTTAATTATAATTAAAATTCATATAACTTTGATTCACTTTTACTTTTTTTTCAATGGTAATATTTAATGAACCTAATTATTAAAATTTCAAGAAGTAAAGCAGTTGTTGCCTGAACAATATATGAGCAATTTATTCACAAATTCTGAAATGTTGATGTTTGAATTTTTTTCACTCATTTTTTGGATTTTCTTATTATGTTTTGCAGATGTAATTTCTAAAACTCCACAATACCTGAATTTCGAAACACTTTTCTGCGATAAGTTTAAAACAGTTGTATTGTAATTATTTGTGAAAAGTTGATAAAACAATTTGGAAACGTTGAAATTCTTTTTTTTGTGCTATTTAATTCTTACAGATGTAACAGCTTTCCCTCTTTCTCTGTTTGAATACCACTTTAAATATAAGGAATCACATGATTTCCTCTGTTTATTCTTGAAACTTGTATTTTAATAGTACACAGAAGCAGAATATAATCTATCTTACAACACATTTTTAAATCATATGTGGAATCAATTCTTAAAAGCAGAAATTTTCAAAGCAACTCCTTCCTCAAAAACCAAACTATAGAGTTCGTGACGTTGATCTAGTTTTGAGGATTTTGGATGGTTTTGAGTAGGCAATGGAGAGCGATTGTTTCAGAAGTTGATCTCTTAAAAGTTGGTTTGTAGGCATCCCGTGACTACGTTTCTCGGTTTTGTTTTTCTCCTTTAGGCCATTTAAGCATTTTTGTTTTGAACTGATACTTCTAGGGCTGATTGAATCGGATCGATGAAGTAGCAGGGGAGGAGGAAAGAATTGAAAATTTCTTTCTTTTCATTGAAATTTCTACCCTTTTGTTCTCTTTCATCCACTTGAAACGTTCTCTCGAGAATGCAACGCTTAACTCCTCCCTTTTTGAATAACGACTTTTTTTTTATTTTGTTTTTCTATTCCCGGAAGACTTAACTATTTTCAAAAATATTGTTTTCGCTATTTTATTCATGTTCTTTTCCCAAAAGAAGCTATTCTGCCTTCAACTGGATTAAAGAAAAAGAGTACAAGAACAGCATTGTGTGTGTGTGTCTATTCTGAACAAGATAAAGAAATGTATTCTGCATTTTTAACTCTTAAATTATTTTTTTTATTTCACCAAGTACTCAAGAGATTAAAATGTTTAATTAAACTGTAAATTAATTGTTCGTATTTTTTTAAATTTTACTATCTACATCATCAGTGTGACAATTCTTAGTTCACTCTCATCAGTTTTTAAAATTATCAATTTAATTTATTGCATATTTAAAGATTATTCCCAATGGGATATGTAAGGAGCTTAAGTATGCTTTCTTTTTTAAATATCTGATAATAAAAACACCAATTTCAAGTAAAAATATAACTTTTTATGATAAACTTCTTATCATTTATTGACAGGAATATTAATGTACAATTAACTTCATGTTTTCAAGTAATAAAATCTGCTACTGAAATTTTTATTACTTTTGCTCTCTCAGCGTTAACAAAGAGAGAGAGAATATTTCTATTCATTTATATTTTATGTATAAATGAAATGCATTTCCTTTTATTTTTTTTAAAGCAAATCATTTATGGTACTGTTTTTTATATTTTAATTTAGAAATGATTTTAATAGTTATAAAATGGGAAAGAATGACAAAACTAGAACCAATATTCGCACAGTTCACTTTAAAAAAGAAAGATAATATTAAAAATATAAATTTAGTAGTCATAAGTAAAACAGGCTATAAAGTTTTTAATTTAACGGTAGGTTGTTTAATGAAAAGAGCGTAAAATTCAAGTTTTAATTTGTAAAATTTAATTCCCTGAAACTATCAAGACGTTTTGCAGAATTTTACAACTATATCTATCTAATAATTAATTTGAGTTAATGAATGTGAAACTAATAACTTTTTTTCACGAGTCATTAAAGATTTCTTACTTCTTGCAATACATGTAAAATCAGTTAATTCATTTAAAAATATCCGCTATTTAATTGACGTTATACCCTTATTAAAGACTGGGCGTAACTTATAGACTGCAACATTAAAAATTATATTTTGTCGTCAATCCTTTTAAATACTGAAATAAAATAGTATGCTTATTTACATATATGGAACATCTTTAATTTTGATATCAATAGCACAAAAATTTTAGTTATGACTACCCTGTATTTATAGTATTCTGTCTGGTAATCCGTTTGGACAAAGAAAATTTACTTCCATACTTCCTTTTTTTTAAGTAGTTAAGCTGGTTTGAAAATAAAGCACGCATACTGACATTGCTTTGAGCTATATTTATTTTGATATTTTCATAGTGATCATTAAAATTCTTTGAATGCTTATTTTTTTAGAAAAAGGTTGTATTTGATTTTTTAAACTAAAATATTCAGATATCTGCAGAAGTTATTTATTATGAAAAATAAGCTGTCACATAAAAATTAAGAAAGTAATCCATTTTTAATCATAAAAAAGATGATTTTTCATCTTGTATATTTTTCAGTATATTATACTTTATATTAGAATTTTTCTATATTCTTAAATTTTATTTAGTTGGAAATTTCTTGTTACTGGCATAAAACTAAAACTAAATAATTTTGATTTTTAATTTAAAATACTTTTACTCTAATAAAATTAATTAACCTTACTTTACAAACTTTTATAAATTTTAAAAATTATTATTAGTCAAAATGACAGAAAGTTAAGTATTTATTATTTAGAAAATAATAAATAAATTTAAAAAAATTAAATTTATCAAAAGAATTTTGGTATTTTACAGCATTTTCTATTTGCTAACTGCTTTCAAATAAAAAAAATTTGCAACATATATTTGTAGCACTATATATATATATATATATATATATATATATATATATATATATATATATACATACATACATATATATACATATATTGATTTTATTAATTTTATACACCTCATCAAGGATAAAAATAAAACATTTTTACGCAATAATAAATGTTTAATAAACGTAACTATAAATGTTTAAATTAAGAACCTCTCTTATTGTGCTTAACTTAAACATTTATAGTTATTTTTGTATAAAAATGAAAAAGAAAATATTATAGACGGTATGTTTTGCATACTTTTATTTTAAGATATTTTATGTTTAGAATTATTTAAAGAAATTATACTTAATTTTATATAATTTGTAATATGGAAAATTGCATGTATAGAAGTTAATGTCATTTGCCAAATCAGTTATTCACAATACCTAAAAATATTGTTATTAAGAAAGAAAAATATAGCCATCTTCATTAGAACTTTTTTTAATGCATCCTGATGAAGATTTAATTTTTCTAATTGCAGATTATAATAATGCTATTCCTAAAAATAAGTAATGTAATTTAATAGGCTTATGACTGTTAAAATTGGAAGTGGAGCAAGTTTCAAATATTTCTGCATTCGATCATAATTTCCAGTGATTTCATAAGTTTACTGGAAATATCTAATAATTGTATTCTTTCGTTGTGGATAATAGAATCAGTATAAATTTTTGTAACATAATATAAAAAATTTAAATGTGCTGCTTCTTATAATACTAAGCCTTAAGAGTCTATGTTTTCAAATCGCTTAAAATTTATAATTTTTTAAATAATTGGCTGCGTTAAAAAGCTACACTTAAGGAAAGTTATGCTAGTTAAACTCATTATTTAATTTGTACTATTTATTGTATGCACATGTATAAACCAATAGGACTACTGTTAACATATTAAGAGGAAGAAGTAAAATTTTTTGAGTATGGATTCAAAAGATGTGAATTAGGAAAAAATGCTTTAAAATTAGAGTTTCCGAATTTTGGATATTTTACGAAATTTAAACGTCCAATTTTTAGATATAATTAGCATCAATATGATTATTTTAGCACTTTTTGAAACTACAAAAATATGACATAAGAAATATTATTGTATTTAAAAGTCAGTCAATAAAAGATTATGCTAATATTATCAAAGTATGTTACAGGTTTAAACAAGACATATTTCTTAACTCTTCACCAGGAAAAAATGAAAAAATTTGCTATAAGATAAAACTTTTCATACTTTTGATAATTTCCTATTTAAATCTTTTGTATTCTGTTTTTGACACTAGATGGCGCAAAGAGTAATAGAATCGATTTTGCCTAGATGGAGATAAAGCGAATTATATTTATGTCAGAAAGTAAATGCACATAATATTGTAAGCTTAAAGAAAAAGAGAAATAGTCTGCCTAGATAGTTTTCTTTTTTCTAAATGAATTTCTTTAACACATTTAAAGCAAACTTCTAATTTCCTTATAATTCTGAATTATTTATTTTCTTTTATTTGTTTTAACTGATGTGTTAATGAATTGAGTTAATATTTATAATTTTTCTTATAGGTCATAAAATGGAAAATATGGACATTTTTTTCCCCACAAAAGAGGGAATAAGAGGCAACATGAGTTCAAAGAAATATTTTAATATCGGTTGTGTTTCAAATAAGCTTAAATAAGAATACCTACTCCCAAATTATTTTCGAAATTATCTCTCCATCCGTTTTTCAACTACTTATTCATTTTAATACATTAATGATTTTCAGGAAACAAATTGCATTAATTAACATGATTTAAAAATCATATTTTACAGCAACATTTTTGGGAATTTTAGTAATTATTTATACTTACTCGAAAATATTAGAAATATGGGTCATTAGGAGTTCTGTGTAACGTTGTATAATTTTTTTATATCGAATCTTTTGACTCTTCGTATGAACTTTGTCAAGCATCGAAAAGTGATTTTATTCAGACTAAAATAACAGTCTAAATTGAGTGTTCAGAGTTGTTTAGACAGAGCAATTTTCTATTTGGAGATGAAGCTATTTTTGACTAAAGTAGATGAAAGAATGTTGGGTTTGTTGTTTGCACTTTATATTTCTGTGATGCCCAATTTCATTTATAATCTGCCAAATAGCTCTTTTATGATTCCTCTGAATGTATTTCGGAATTGGATATATTTTATTCTTTGGAAATGTAAATATGTGTGTGTGATATTTTTTAAGTTACAGCATATTATACAAATATTTTAAACTAAACTGAATTATTTGTTAAATGAATGTTTTTCACCATAATTTGTGAAATAATTTTTTCGCTTGTATTATTTTAAACTATGTAAAGATTGAAATTCTTGTATACTTAAATTCCTTAATTGTTGAGATAGAACGTAAATATAATACAATTATATATTCTTTGAGTTTTGCACATTGCAATTAAAAGAAAAATAATAAAAAGTCTAAGTTTAGTGTAAAAGTGAAGTAGTCTTAAAACTACATAAATTACAAGGAAAAGTTTATTATTTTTTAAACTGAAAGTTTACCTATAAGAATCTATACTATTGTTTCTAAAGCAAGCATTTTTTGAGAAGCTCAAATTTTTATAGTATTGTTTATTGTAAAATTTATTTCAGATTTAGTTCTCTTAGAGATTCTCAAACGTGGAGGTCCTGATGGAAACATAACATCTGTGTTACAAATTATTTCTTATTACTGAAAAATAAAACAATACACTTTAATATTTAATTAGCTTTCAATTTCATCTGTCTTAACTCTATGCATTTTTCCACAATATTATTTTTTGAAAGATAAATGAAATTTAGAAATTGCAAAATCTGGAAAATTTAAGAAATTTTTTAAAAATTTGTTCGTAAATACAAGTTGACACAGAATAAAAAAATATCACGTGCTTGTTATATAACGGTTAAACTATAGATGGAATAATTGGGTTTGTTTAAATACCAATCATTAAATTTTTGCTTAAAAAATCACTTAAAATAAGCTATTATTAATTTTGTTGTTAACTGTAATTATAGATTTAATTTGTTTGATAATGTACTTTCATAAAATCTGACTTTATGAAAGTAGCTATTATAAAATGCTTTTTGATAACTCGTTTTTAAATCAAAACCTACTCATGTGTGTATATAAAATGCAATGTTCAAAAAATTAAATATATAACGAATAATTACGGGTAATGATTTAAATAAAGTTAGATTGCTTATAGATTATCAAATAAGTAAATGCATGAATAATATTTTATTTTCATTTATTTAAGATGATCCAGTGTAGAAAGCGCAGAAATTTTAATGCATCTTCTATTAGCTAAACTTTTATTTAAAATTTTAAATGAAAGTTTAATTTGATTAGTAAAAATAATAAGTAAATTTTAGCATACATCTTTCAGAAACATATGGAACAAATTTTCAATAAATATGGTTTTTATCGTCTTTGGGAAAATGCACTAATTGATGGGAATTTGTCCCAAAAAACCCTTTTTATTTTCAATATCAATTTCATAATTAAGAAAATGTGTACTACATATTATATATACATGTATTTTACGTACAAGTGCCACAAATATAAAACTATCTCTTTCTCATGAACACATTCACGAATAGAAGTACTCAAACACTCTTTAATAAGAAGTATATAATTCCTTAAAGTATTGCGAACATAATGGTTGCTACTTGTCTTATTTTGTTTCTTCTAAAATTTCAGTTTTAAACTTTTGAAATTGCGAAATTTTTTAAATAGGAAATGCTAAAAAACTTGGTGTTTAATTTTAATCATTTTTATTTTATATTTTATTATTTTTATAACAAGTTGAAATGGGCATTCTCTTACATATAGCATGGCTAATTGTTGTGGAATGGATTTTAGAAATGTTATGAAAATATTATTATAGAGATACATGTTGCAAATTCTAAAATTTTAAATAATCGTTCTAAATTGTATCATTAATATTAAATTTTAATAAAAATTCAAAATAAATCACTGTTAAATTTTACGGTTATATATTACAAATTCGTATCTTACATTTCATTAGCATTGAGCATTTAAAATAAATATTCTTTTTGACACTGAAATGAAATATTCTTCTCAGAAATTGTTTTAAAACAACTGAAAATACGAAAAATCACTAATTTCTAGGGTAAAAAGTACCTGAACTAAAGTAAATTTTCTTAAATTCTGACTTCACAAGTTTAGAATTTCAGTCTCACAAAATGCATTTATCATTATACTGTTTTATGCAATTTTAATATAAATAAGAAAAAATGTGTCTTTTTTCAAGTTATGTTTTTAATCCGCATTTTTTTTAAAAATCTATGTTCTTTAAAAACATAGATTCGTGTAATCTAAATATTCATTAAAAGTTTCGATTCAGGTTCGAAATTTTATTTCGCTTATAAGGTTAGAGCTTCCTAATTGAATATAATTAAATGATCTTTTTTTCTATGCTTTATTGGAACTTAACTGTCTTAATATTTTGAGAGATATTTACAGAAAATAAAATTTTATCAAAATATAGAACATGATTGTTGAGTGTGCAAATATTTTGATGTGATATAAAAAATTGCTTACAAATGGAATTCATTGTGTTTTACTTACAATGGATTTCATTTGTAAGCAACTTCCCAGTTCTATAAAGATATTGAAAAATAAATGTAATTTACATACAATTAGGATAAATTGTCACAAATAAAAGAGTATTCAAATAAAAAATAGCTTTTTGTTGTCACAAAATACAATATGTTATTTATTCAACGTTGAAAAATTTTGATTTATTTATTTTTTTATTAAAATTACAGAAATATTTTGGCAAAACTTTTTGTGCCAGGTTATTGATTTACTTACGAAATAGTTTTATATTATATTAATGTTAATTTATTTGTGGAAGCTAGCGATTGCAGACAAATTTTCATAAGTATGTGTAAGCTTTTCCAGGAATAAAATCATTAGTATCTTTATTTTTTCTTAACAATTCTTAGTTATTTTATTTAATTTGCTATAGATTGTGAAACAAAAATGAGGACAATCTATTTACTCTTAAGATAAAAAATCACACGAATAATTTAATCTAAAAAGTTTCCATCGATATAAAAATTTTTTATCTATCAATACAGTAATTAATTCCGTCAATATATGGAAACAGTATATTTATAAAGATACTCCTTAATATTTTTGTAGAAATAATTTTTTTAACTAAAAAATTCAATTTATACATTGTATCAAATTTAAATTCCAAAATATTTTCAATTTGGTTTTAACGATGCATATTAATATTTTATGAAAATAAATAGCACCGTTTTCCTATGGTCTGATATATATATATATATATATATATATATATATATATATATATATATATAAGTTACTGTACATATGTGTCAACGTGAAAATTATTTCGATTTAATCCATATAAAGTTGTGAGTGTGTGTGTGAATAGGGAAAGAATTATATATTTATGTAAATTATATTATTTTTATTGTGTTGTATGTAAAATACCGAATTCTATGCTGCGTTTATAATTAAAATCACATGTTTAATATTGGAAATATTAATCTTAAAAATGTAATTATTTTTGATTTTTAAAAAAGGAAATATTTATTTTGGAATTGCCTAGTGATACGCACTGATTTAAATGCAAGTAATTTTCCTCTGAATATTTTTATATTGCATTACGTTTCTGTTAAATATTCTTAGAATTTTATTTTTTATTTTCAGGAATTGAGGTTTCATTGCATTATTTTAAGAAAAAACATATATATATATATATATATATATATATATATATATATATGTATATATAGTATGAAATATAAGAAGTTGATAAAATATGTTGATTTATTATATATTAGTGTGAAATTTTGTTTTTATATTTTACTCATTGTCTTCAAAGAAAATATCCTCTTTCCTCCAATTTTTATATTTAAAATTTTTTATTGTGATTGTTAGTATTTCCATATAATTTTACGATATGTTTTGTCATGGGTCAAAAAACTGATACGAGATTATAAAGTTTTAATTTTATGCAATTTTAGAACATTTTTTACTAACAAAAGTTAATGACTGAATATATTTTAACATATCAAAACAAATATGTTGATTTATAATTTCTTTATGTGTATTTTTAAAGTGAAATTGTTAAAACACCTGTGTTTTTTAATTATTGCTACTAAAAATATTCGAATATTTCTTGTATGAAACTTTAAAAACGCAACAAATTTTCTTTAAATAGTGCTTTCTAAATTGCACTTTTATGACTTTCATTCTGCTGAAGTGTATGGTATCTCGATGTTAATTTTTTTTTAAATTTCAGCCTAGCTATAACTTTTAAATTCTTCCAATTTTGTTTACTGGATTGCAATCGTTTATTAACTTTGTTTTCAGGCTTTGGATGATTCTCAAAAGCGTCACAGAGAGTCAAAAAGTGTCACAACCTTCCCTAAAGCGTCACAGAGATGCTCCATGAGATGTGAGCATTTGGGTGAAATATCCTACTAATGAATTCCTTTACTTTCCTGGAATCATTGACGAAGTGAGCTCAAAGCAGTCGACATTTGTTATTAGTTAAAATAAAGTCAGGGCCAACTTCACTAATGAAAAGCAAATATAATGCTCCAAGATCTCATCGCTATATAACTCATACCAGTGTCTTTTTGAAAGACATGGACCGGGATGGGGACATTTATTATGAGGTCCACATAGACTATAAAATCTCGGATGTGGTAATGATAGATTTCCCGAATATTGGAGGCCAAGTAATGGAACCTTACTCTCACTATACTTCAAAAACCAATGATTATTTTGAACTAGAATTCATTAATAAAGAGAATACTCGCTAAGCAATCCATGCTCTAATCTGTACGATCTCTGCGCCATGTTATACTGACTCCCCAAATCACTGAAGCAAACAGGACGCAACCTTTTTACAAGTATTAATTAACATCTAAATTCTTATACCATTACATTATGCTTATAATTCTTCACTATTAATAAAAATAATTACCTTCTTTGGCTGTTGTGGCTTTTTGGTCTTGTCCAGGCTTTCTATCAAGGCACCTAATACATTGAATCTGTTTCTAATGATTTGGTATAATTGTTATATTGAATTTCCTACAAATCTGTATTTGAGACTTGGTATGCTTCTAGCTCTACTTTGATTTACCTCAGTGTTTCTTATCTAAACTTTGGTTGTTAATCATTTTTATTGTTGAATTAAAATTTAATTGATTGCTATAAAAATATTGAAAAATTCTGTTAAGGTACGTAAGATTTAAGCATTTTGCAAATTCCTTATAAAATTTGTTACTTATATTAGCTCTATTCACCCATTTTGTGTGTGTGTTAATAAATTCGGCTATTTAAGAATACCTATTCGTGGCACACTAAATTTCCATCTGTTTTGAAATAATAATTATATATTTCAATTCTTTCCTATGAAATTCAACAAAGTATGTAAGTTCTTTCAATGTTGAAAATCAGCTTAGTTTAAGAAAAATCAATAGGAATTTTAATTTAATTTAGCTAAGTATTAGAAAAAATTATTTTAATGTTTATCAAGATAAACTGACAGATATACAAGATGAATTATGATTTCAAAAGATTATTAATTAATTTTGAAATAGTCTTTTAATGTGTTAAAATTTTGAGATTTTTAAATAAGTTTTTAAATATGTGATTATGTTTCTTGCCTAATAAAAAGGATTTGAGTTTTAAATGTTTTATATTGGATTTTAAGTCCTTAGAATTTCATTTTTCAGTGTTAAATCAATGTTAAATTTAAAAGTTAAAGTATTCTTCGTACATATGGTTCATTGAAAAAGTATGTATAAAAAATATAAGAAAAATGAAATAGATTTAAACATATAAAAGACAATAGTCCCGTTGTGTTATTAATTCTACAAGTAAGTAGTGTTCTTTATTAAGTGTTATTTATTAAGTGTTCCACAAGTATTATTCTTTATTAATTAATAAGATAAGATTACTATACTTCTAATAAAATGTATACCCTATTAAGAGTATTTATATTGTTATTTTACTTATATATATATAGAAGATTGAAGCTTGTGATAAAGGACATGTTTCTTTACTTTCAGATGTAAATTTCTAATATACTCAGTTATTATATCTTCTTTTTGAATTCCAATAAGGAATTCAGAAATCTTATGTCAATATTGAATGAAGATTTTATTAACTTAGAAGGTTTTAGTAACTTATTATTTATGTGATAAATTTGTTTCATTTAATTCTCTTTCCAAAATAAAATATAATCTGAATATTCATTTGTCTTTTTGTTAGAGTATTATTATTATTGAACTAAGAAGAATGCTATCCAATAAGAATGTAAAGTTAAATGTTGATTTTAATAGAAATGCGTAATTACTTTATAAATGTGATTAATTTCAGATGTTTGTAGACTCTTACACACATGAATTAATCATTACAAACGATTATATAAAATTTTATCTGTATATTTCTAATTCACGTAAATAGATATAAAAAATGACGAATAAGTTTGTACCGTAGAACTCATTGTGAATATAACTGTACTAATAAAAATTTGTTGAAATTGAAATTCCAAATCACTTCGAAACATATTGAAATTAGCTTTGCCTAAGAAAAAAAGTAAAGAAAAATAGGAATTTAGAATCAACCACACACTGTTGTCCACCGAAAATTCAACACAGAGGACAAGAGGTATCAAAGCGTATTTAGCTGACCAGAGAAGCTATGTGATTTGGCGACACTAGAAATATCAGATATTGCGTTTCAAGTATGGATATAAATAGTCCAATGGAAATATGGCCACAGGCATTTATTGATGATAAAGCAATTGAACAAGCTGTAATTTCTTAGCTATTTACCGCTTTTTGATCACTGTTCAAGTAGTGAGTGCTGAAGGGAAATATACTCTACCACCTAAAACTAATATTTCTAATGCAGGAACAAAATGGCGATGTTTTAGACTGAAATTCAAAACAAGCAATAATGATTTAAAGTTAAAAAAATAAAAAGCGTCTTATTTATCTTCAGATGTATTGTATTTGAAGTTGAATGAATTATGAGGTTGTCAGTTGTCATGTTGCATATTATATTCGTTTTGGTACAATTGAGGATATACCAGAGTATTACAAGTGCACTGCGTATTACAAGTACTTAATCAATTTCATGTGCACAATATTCCTGTCTTCCTGAGTTGTAAAATGAAGACACTATTACAATCACTTCTATCTAACTATTGTTTTGTTGATATGATTGTTGATTGATCATGTTCGACACTTTTGTAGATTTCTTTTAAGGTTCCATTACTGCTTTTAGCAGTTCTTGATCGAATTTCAAAATGTGCTCGAATGACACTCGTTTAATTTTCGTGACATGTATCCAAAAAGTATCTAGAGAAAATAATTCACTCTCTCAAAACAATATTTCTTTTCTTTGCTTAAATTTGTAGTTAACCGTGCAATCACTCATAAACCGTAGGTATGATGAAATTGTAACAACATATTTCTTCATTGTACAAGCATTGGGGAAGTTTCACTTAGTCTTATGTTATTTTTGATGTTGGTTTGTTTGTTGGATAACAGTGCATATACAAGGTTGTTCACATAAAATTGGGTAGTTTAAGTAGCAAACGAAAGCAAGCATTTTAGTTTCTAGAATTTAATTTTAAACTAATATTTTGAAGAAAACATCATTCATGAAGATAGGTTTTGTTACTACATTGGTAACAAAGCATATCTTCAAATATCACCGGAAATCTTCATGGTTTTCTTTGAACAATCCACTGAAAATGTTTTTAATCTTTTCGAAGTTGTGAATACAATGACGTCAGTAAGCGGGCACTTTCTTTTTCAAGTGACCTCAATAAATTACGGATTAGTTAATCAGTAAAATCATGATATCATGTCATATTTACCAAGTGAGCAATGATATATTGGAAGTATTATTTTCACGGTATATGTGAACCGAAAACTGAAGGCTTGTTCAACTAATTATACTGGTGTTCTTAGTTAATTTTTAATTGTAATTTTTAACTGAAATTATGTAATTTTTAATGTAAAATTATTTAATTTTAATGTTTACCGATAAATACAATATTGAACTGAAAATTTCCTTATACATTTTAAATAGCTTAGTATTGCTATTTTTTATCATATATAAAACAATAAACTTAAGTCTTCAGAAATAAATTTTTTAAAATCATATACTATTGGTTATTTAAATAATTAAAAGAATATGAATTTTAAAGAAATAAATGATTTTATAGAGAAAATAACTTTTATACTTTTATAATTTTAATCTATTTTAAATACTATTTCGGATACTTGGTTTCTTACATTTTATAAACTTGTCTTATAATAAATATGTAAAAATAACATTGCTTTTCTCTTTTATCTAGTACTATTCCCTGTTCAATGCATAATATTTTTTGAGTATTCTAAAATAAAGCTCATTTTCTAAATCCTCTGGTCTCTAAAATTGGATTGCACTTTATGCATGTCGGTCAGGTTCAATTTATATCAGGATGAGAAAAATGTTATTTTTCTGCGTGTTTTTGAAATAAGTCAGAATTGCTTAGTGCATAGAAAACTGTACATTAAGAAAAATTTAAGAAGCAAAATCATTGATGGAGAAAAACAATTTTTCTGAAATATTTTATTAAAAGTCTAAGTATGTTAAATAAATTATTAGTACACTGTCATATTATCTTTTCATTTTACATATTTCAACTAATTGAAATTCCCATTTACCTATATTAGTTATTTTTCATTTAAATATGAAAAAACAAATTTTCTTTATAAAACATTATTTTTGTATCTAAATAATTATTTATTGTATTATGGTTAAAATGACGACACACATGGAGGTCGTCTGTTTTGTACAGTTCCATAACATATATTTTTAGGATCTTGCTGATTAGATTGCTGAAGAAATTTACAAACAGAAAAAATTATCAATTTTTCATATATTGAAAATAAATAAAGTTCTACGATTCATTGCTGACTTGAAAATAAATTTGCATAATTCTTTATCTTCCTCCATCACCACATTAAAATCATTATTGCGTTTTTTGTTTTTTGCATAGATTTCAAAGAAGCCACTGGATCCTTATCATAAACTCTTAGACACAAGCGATATAGAAGGAAGTTCTTGTGATATGTTTTAAACTAATTGCAACTTGTGACTGACGAAACAATGACGAAACGTGAGACATGAAAAGATACAAAGTCACGATATTAAAAGAAAAAATGAGTCACTTGCATAGATTTCTTATCTAGATCAACAATATATTTCTCCGACAGTTAACACAAGAAAGTGATCTATTTTACAAATATGTAACAATCTAAAAATGAGCATATCCGCTCTTAGAAAATATTTGTTCATATCATATGGTTTCAATATATTATGGAAGTCATGCAAAAAATATCTAAAATATTATAACAACTTTGGGGGTGCTTAAGAACCGCTATGACTTAAATTTAACACAGATATTCACCCATCGCACCACGTTTCTAGGTCTATAATAAAGTTTTATAAGGTAACATGCCTGGTATATCTATGTGCATTATTAAAGACTTCAAATTCTATATTTCAGATATATATGTATATATATAATCTATGTCATTAATAATGGCTTCATAACAATAACTGCCATTTATTTGTTTGCATTCTTCAACACATCTAGAGTGTGATTTCAAAAGAGTTCCAGTTTCTCAGTAATTTAACTGTTTTTCAGTGTTTCCATTTGATTGAGGTTTGGCATGGAAAGAAAATTACGCGTCATAAATGATATCTTCCATTAAAATTGGTTTTACTAAAAAATGTTTTGCCTTGCTTCTACTATGTATTCAAGCTTTTAATTATGCAATACTAGATCATTTTCATCTCCCAACGTATCACTGATGTGTAAATAGATGATCCAATACATCATATTGAAAGATACAAAACAGACAGGAAATAAGAGTCGAGAATATTTATCGATGTCACTTGGACTAACTCCACACATTTTGTTAGTATTTTTTCCAAACAGCGCTTCTAGCTCTGGTGGTACTGTCACTTGAGCATCAGGAATCTTCTTCAGTCGAATGTCCTGCATCAGATAGAGAATACCAGTAATTACTTTTCGATTTAAATACATCTTCGATACTGCTTTGTCAAAAATTTCAGAAACCCATTTGGGGAATTGTGGATTTTTGCTTCTTTTCTTTATCAAGGAATTAGCTTCTCTAAATAGGTAAATGCACGAGATACTGACATCGGAATTCTTTTATTAAGGGAAATACACAGTTATAAAACTGTTGAAATTTTTATACGAAGTTCATGCTTATTTTTTAAAAAAAATTAGTAATCATGTGATATCAAGTTCTCTTATGACCGTAAAAATAATACTGAATTGAAAACTAGCTATACAATACTCCGTTTAATGAAAAATGGAATAAATTGCATTTTTAACTTGTATTTCTGTTTCTAGGTGCCTCTTTTATACGTATTATTTTTCAAGAAGAAAAACTTTCTGCATTAATAAGATAAATTATGTTTTTATTCATTTTGTTGCAATTATATTGAAAGAAAGTTTAAGAAATGAAAGAATGCACTTTTTTACTTAAAGGTGAATTTTACATTCTGCTAGAATCGCAGATTGTTAAAGTGAAACAATAAACTTAACTTAAAAAAATCTTCCACAAATGGCTTTTTATAGCTTGTGCAATGACTTAATTTGATCATATTCTGAATTTATTTCTATACTTTATCAAAATTTGAAAAATCAAATATATTCATATAAATTTCCTTCAGTAGTAAATTTTAATATTTTTTTAAGTATTTCTTCAATTGCTCAAAACTTGTCTTTTTCATAAAATTTCTTGTTTCTTTCACTGATCCTTTTTCCACAACCAAACAATCCATCAACACAAGGAATATTTTAATACGATATTTTATTTATATGGGTTTTGTTTTGGAGAATTAACTTTTTTCTCTATTTTAATCACTTAATCTCGGTTATAAAAAAGTGGAATGCTCCTGCTTAGAATAGTATTGAAATAGTAAATAAGAAATTAACATATGGAAACAAGACAGAAATTGAATATATTTATGGAATAAAATGATAAAAACCAATTTTTTCAAAATGAACTCAAAAATTATTCCTAAATTGTTGATATATTTCTTTTCAATGGATGATTATAGATCTCAAGCAAAATATTCAAGATCATTTTTTTTTGCTAAACTAAAGCAGTTATAATTTTGCAACATATTTCCTATAGGTTAATTAAGGTATGAGAAGTTTAACGCAGCATTTCAGATAAAATAAGTTTTATCTCATCAATGTGGCTTCTTCTCTGATCTGATTGGTTTGAATTAATTTGCAATTTTACAATTTAATTCAAAATTTCGAAATTTATGTATTTAATTTCAATTATTCTCTAGTTATGCATAGAGGTTAAACTAACTATTTTTCTCTGGTACTTGTAAACTAATTCCATATTTAATTAAAAAATATATTAATATAAGAGGAATACTTGTGTAAGGGATCTCTTTTCTTTCTTTTCTTCAAATTAATTTGATATTTGATTTTTAAAGAAACAAATTTAAGAGGAATCCTCGTGAGGAATTTTAAGAGGATTTCTTTTTGGTATACTACAAACATGTGTTACTCAAAAATTAATTTCTATTTATAGTGCATGGGAACATTCAAAAAGCGATTTCGAGTTAGTTTCATCTCATAGAGTACACCTGTGAGGGAGAGGAACTCTACAGATAAAGGGTTTCTAATGTTTGACAATGCAGTGCTTTAATGTAACAAATAGACTACAGAGATAAATGCAGGGAAACATGTGTTAAAAGTAAACAACAAGAATACATAAGACATGCTTTACATACACACAGTATTAATTGCCAAATGCATTTGAAGTGTTAAATTATCTAAGGTATCGAATTCTATTTGTGTAAAATAAAGCAAATTACATAAGATAAAGATCCACATACTATAATAAAGAGAACCACTTACAATAAATATGATCATTCATGTACGCTTGGTGACAGTTTTGCAGAATAATGAGAAAAGAAAACTTGAAATTTTATAATATCATTTCAAAAATTGTTTGCAATGATAAAAAAAATCACATCAAAAATTGGTTTTATTTACCTATCAAGCTTTGATTTCCAATTTTAACTATAAAAGCAAAACCATTTGTCTATTTTTATAGGTCTTATAATATAAAAATTAAAGACATTTAAAACTTGAATTCAAAAAATATTTAGAATAACTTATTAACTATTTTACTCTACCTGAAAAAAGTAAGGATGTTTGATATTACAATTTGATATAAATAAAATACAATAATGTTATTTCAAATTGTATTTTAACCTTGAAATACAGTTCTAAGTTCTAAATTAAGCTAATAGTTTATTTAGTTAAATTTAAAAATCATTATAAGTTCATAAATTTCTTGAAATAAAGAGCAGTTGTTTTAAAATATATTCGTAAGAATAAACTAAATTTTCATATGAAACTTTCTTTGAAAAAAAAACTATGAAAAAATTAAACTTTTACAATTTCATAAAAATTTATAAAAATCATAAGATCATCTATTTTTCTTTAAAATATATGTCCTAAAATACATTTATCCTGTGTGTCGCTTAATAGCTCATGTAAATATGTTGAAATTAGAAATAAGTTTTCCGAACACAGTTTCTTATTATAATGTAAATTCAGTATTCTTAAAAATGTAGAAAGCATTACTATAAAATTAAAATTTTTCCATACGATTGTGTTCGAATATATTTTACTCATTTCAATTTAATGCGTTCTCAGAAAATGTACATTGTAGATTGAAATAAATGCGTATAAATTTACAGAAAATGCTTATAGTAACTGCTTGCGTTTTATATTTTCTAAATATATTTATTACTTTCATCAGTCATTAATTATTAATATTTCGAAGAATAAATTTAATCCTACACGGCATAGCAATGTATGTTAACCAATTAAAAATATTTACTAATGGCAGTGCATAAGAAAAATAATTTCAGCACTTTTCATGTTTATATATGTATCAAACTTTTTATTAATTTTAACATTCAATTTCTGCTTTAGTTGCTACATTTATACTATATTGATAAGAAAAATAGCATATTTGTAATGAATTTTCTTCCTGTTTATTTATATTTATTTCTTTGAATATGAATCGAAGTAAAAAAGTTTTCTTTTAATGTAAATCCAAATTTATTTTGGTTAAAAATAAATAGTTAGATTTCTTGTAAAGTTTGTGAGAGTGTGACTAACTTCATAATGATCCACAAAAGCATTTACAATAAATTCACAAATGCATTTCTTAAAAAAAGTAAGGAATATGTCTTACAAATATTTTTCAGTTAATTTTACAGGTCTTTTATTTTAAATGCTTAATAAAATATATGGCTTAAAATTTTTTTATGGTATTTTGGCTTAAATAAGTAAAAAAACCCATCTTTTTATATCTACTATTATACTTTCTTTTAGAATGCTAAATATTTAGAAACTTGTTTCCTAAAATTTCAAAACGGTGAAAGAAATATTTTTCATGAAGTTTTAGAGTCTGAACCTTTATTTATTACATTTTAAAAAGTTTTAACATTAATGATACAATATACATTGCAAAATTTCATTACTAATACTTTATAGCTGTTTTTCCGAGGACTAATATTTGAAAAGGATAAATTGAAAGCAGTTGAAATTTTTTATGCGTTCAATAACATGTTTTAAGTAAGCATTTTGCTATAAATTTTACTTTTCAGAATTAGAGTAAATCTACAAGCTATATTAGCATTTAAGTATAGGCTTAAAAAGCATAGGACTATATGTTTGTAGGTTGAAGGGAATATAAAATCTGTGCCTATAAATTAATTGAAGAATCATTTTGCAATAACATACAGTGGAGGCTAATTTTAACGCTTTACTTAAAAGATATATATATATATATATATATATATATATATATATATATATATATATATATATATATATATATATATATATATATATATATATATATATATATATATATATATATATATATATATATATATATATATATATATATATATATATATATATATATATATATATATATATATATATATATATATAATGTGTGTGTGTGTTAGTATTTCAATAATTTAAGTACAGAAATATTTAAATATAAATTACTCAACTTGGTCACTGTTTTCAAAAATTAGAGTATTAAGATATTTTTCCAAAATAAGAGAATTACTGAAAAAGAACTTATTTTTGGAATGAATTTTTTTATCTATCCAGTTTTTCTTTTCAATCCAATATGTTTATTTATTTCTTTTAGCAAAATTCATTAAATATTATATTGTTTTAGCAACAGGAATGTTTATTTAAAAGTATATCTTTCATTACCCCTCAGCAATTTTTTCTATAAAAATGACATTCTAAATTGTATTCTTAAAATATTTTAACAGTAATATGATTAAGTATCATTTTAAGAGCTCTCCGAGAATTATTACTGCAAAAATCATTGTCCTTTCTTTTCTAAAGGTGGCATTTATAGAAAGGAAGGAAATTTAATCGACTAGAATATAAATAAGGAAAAAAAGCAAATTTCCTGCATTTCAATTATTTTTATAAGAGCATCGGTGAATGTTTCTGAAAAGTAATAACTTCTCTAACTCTTAAAGGTCAAAAGTTAATCTTCTATCTAATGTTCAAAGTTTGTTAACGTATTCATGAATCTAGGCTGTTATCATGTTGCAAGTTAACGCGAAAAAGATGCATCAGCTTTATTTTTTGGTAAACGTTAATTAAAAATTAATTAAAAGAATTTAAGAATTTAAATTCCGTAGATAATTATGTTTTGTACGTAACCTTTATAGTAGGTGGAAGATATTCAGGTATTTAAGACGTATATCAAATGAAAACGTAAGTGTAAATATTATGAATTAATTTAATCAACTTTTTTTTCTGTATTGACAGACTGTTTCTTTTAAATTATTTTAAATGATTAATAAAATTATGTTTTTACTTTGAAAAGAGTTTCTAAAGAAATTAGCTAAGTCAAAATGATTTATTTTATTTAATGATTGATTAATAAAAATAAGTTAATTTAATAATGTTCCATGGTTGATTAATTTCTTCAGGTTTAACATTTTCATTTAACATTACTTTGCATCTTTTTGGCTTAAAATTAAAAGGTAATTAAGGAAATGTATTATATGCCAATGATTCAAATTTCTTTTTTTTGTATAAAACGATATTAAATTACATAATTTTGTATAACAAAGTTTAGAATGTATGAAGTAAATATTCATGCACATTATTAGTTTATTATTTATTTTTGGTGTAACTTTTTGATAATTTAAAGATTCTTTGAGTGCACAAAACATAAATTATTATTTATTCAGTATAAAGTACTGCATATGAAAGGCAGAAATTGTATATAATATGAAATGCTGAGATACTGAAAGAAAGAAACTTCAAATAATTTTAATTTTTAATTGTAGAAGTTAAGTGAAATAAAATTGAGATTCATGTAATGACATTCACTGTCATTTTTATTACGCGTTTGTGTGATCATGTAATATAAATGAAAAGTAGTGCCCAATAAAACTGCATTAGTTTAAATCTTATCTTGTATTATAAAAGTTTCAGTTTTCATGACTTTTACGCTAATTTGTTTAAATAATCTGCATTAATTTAGGTATTCAGACACACAATTTATGAAAAGTCGCACAACTGAGTCCTTAATAATTTAAAAATTTATGTAACTGAATAACTTTCTAGTAATTTTAAAACAACATGCAACATGAAACGTAACTGTAAAAGTTACTATATTTAATTTAATATAATATTAAATTTTAAGACACTTTATAGCAATCTAAGCAATATTTAATTTCTCGATAATATTTCTTTCTAGATGTGTTACATTGTTAAGGATATGAATGATTAAGTATATTGTTAAACTTAAAATAATTAAAATTAGTGCATTACTTTTTTATGAAAGTTCAAATTAAACAAAAAAAAATAGACTAATACAATATTTTGAAATGTTTAATTTTAACAGAAACATAAGCATTTAAGTAAACGTTCTTATTATAGACTATTAATTTTTATTTCGAGCACTAAAAATGTTAAGAAGTGATTTATATCTTCAGTATTGTTTTCATTTTACTTATGCATTTATGTGCTTACATTCCTATGCAAAACTTAAAAGCATGGAAATGTATGTTTAATATTTGTAATAGTTTTCTGAAGAATACATCGAAATAAAACATTATTAACTTTTTAAAAATATCTTTTTAGAGTAAATATAAAGATAAAACATACATTTTTTATTATATATTTTATTAAAATAATATATATGTATACCTACTACGGATTATTTCAATTTTTGACTGAAGAATAACAAAAAAGTTTTTGTTTTATTCTGAAAGGCATTTATAAAGATTATTTAATCCCTAAATATAAATTCATTATTAATTATTATTTGTAAATTAAATTAAAATAACTGTAGTTAGATTAAAATTCTTAGAAAGAAAATTTTAACACTGAATGGAATTTTTATAGAATGTTTGAAAAATTTCTGATATGTAAGATTAATAATACATGAAATGAATAGGATTACTTTTATTTTTATAGTTAAATATGATAATAATTTACTTTTTTGTAGTGAATAAGACTAATTTACTTTTTATGTTAAATCTTACATAGAAAATGATGAAAAAATATTAAAATTCCTAGTTTGATTTACTTAGAAATATTAGCAATATAATAAGCATTAAGTTTTGTTTCTCAAAATTTCTATAAGTATCAAACTATTTTGGAAGTTCATTTATAATAGAAAAGCGTCTTATAGTACAAATTTTAAAAATTGTAAATAAAATTTTTATAAATTGCAAATATATATATATATATATATATATATATATATATATATATATATTATATATACATATATATTTTGGCCACCAAACGAAAATAATAATTTTATTTTTATATTATATTATAAAATAAACACACGTGCTTTTAAAGTGCATTACTTTTATTATTTAAACAGTCGTGTGTGTTCATATAATTTAATGCTATGTAATTTTTAGTACTAAAATTTGAAGTCAGTAGCTTTTATTTTATTACTTTAAATTTTATTGCTGATGACTCAACTAATTTTTATAAATTTTAATATTTTTAATTAATTATTTTTAGTATAGATTGGCAAAATTTGCTATAATTATCAAATTTCGTATAATAATTTAGGTATATCTTATTCAAAATAGCATTTAGAAATGTATTCAATGAATTTCATTTTACTTTATGAATTATAACATTATATTTCAGCTTTTGCTTCTATTTCTATATCTTAGTAATATATCAATTTTCTGATTTATTTGTGACCTATTCTTTGTGTGAAAAGTTTGCTTTTTATCTAATGTAAGTTTCAAAATAGAAAATGGTCGGGCACATAATTTTAGTTAATACATTTTTGTAATTTAAGCATGAACATATAAGTTAATAACTTTTAAATATTAATTTATTTATAAACTGAAAATATAGGGAATTTTCAAATAGATAAAGTGAATAAATTTAAAGAAGGTATGCATATAAATGAAATTTCTTATATGATATTTAATTAAAGATGAAACTAAACTTAACTCAATCTACCTAAACAGATAAAAATTTTCAACTTATTACCATCAATTAAAGTTTTATCTTTTTAAATAAATATATTCTCATATTAAATTTAAATACCTATTTATGAAAGTGAGCAATAAAAATTGTTTATAGAAGTGAATTATGTTTAACTGGATGGCTGCGTTAATTAAAATTTCATGAATACTTCCATATAATTTTTAAACTGCTCGATAAAAATGAATTCCCTTTAACTTAAATATAACTGGTAAATTTTGCTCACTCTACTTATAACTCGAATTTCTTCGTTACGAAACAAAAATTATTATTACAACACAGGTACTAGAGAGAATTAGGACAAAAAATAATGAAATAAAAATCAGCATAGATTATTAATAAACTTTATTGCGAGATTTTTCATATGTTTTGTTCAAGAAATTGTATGAATATTTTGATATAAGCGAAACTATTAAATTTAAATTTCAGAACATTTTAGGGTAATTTTTTCATTGTAATTATTACTGTTTATATATATATATATATATATATATATATATATATATATATATATATATATATATATATATATATATATATATATATATATATATATATATATATATATATATATATATATATATATATTATATCTGTATATATATATATTGATATATTATTTTTGTAACTCGAATAAAATTATTTAACTATTGTAATTAATTGCTTAGTTTTTATCGAAATATTCACTCACATAAAATGATAAGTGCAGCCAATTAAATTTATAAGAAATCAATAAGTATAAAAAACACTAGAGAATATAAAATAAAGTTATTTTGATTTGTTTTACTTATTTTTCTTAATTTAAAGGTGATGAAAAGGGGTTACAAATTTAATTTCGAATATAAACCATTAAAATTCTTAAATTTTAGTATTTTTTTATTTAATGTAAACAGTGATTGTATAAGAGAGATTTTACACTGACAGAATTTTGCTTGTTTTAAAGTTGAAATAAAAAGATTTCATTGATTTTTTTCCCCTCCTATCAGTAACCCGAAGACATTTTCTGTGAAAGAAGGTGTTTTTATTTCAGATAAGATATGGAACACTAAGCGACTATTCATTCGTATTTTTCAGGATCTTATCATATAATTTGAGTCTGTCACCAAAAGTATTCAGCCTACTTTCTGGGCAAGATAAGAGATGAAATATATTTTTACATATGTATGAATTCATCTGAAATAAAAGATGGAATCAGAAATGTTCGATGCATTCGAATTTTTATCGAAAAATGATATCCTCAAAAGTATTATGTAAGAGTTATATTTAATTGTTTTTTTTGCTGTGAAATTATATTGCAAAATATTTGAGATAGAAGCAAAAAAAATCTGAATTTAAAATCTTCAAAATGTTTTTAATGAATCTCATAATAATATAAAAATATATTCTATTTAGAGAACATAAATGGCGTCTTATTCGTACCTCTTGTATTTCGTATAAAAAGTATTTTGAAAAAATTTTTTTATCTTATAAATTGTATAAGTTTTGATAATTTATTTGATGGATATTTTAATAAAAATCACAAGATAAGAATTATTTGATTTTGCTTCATTGATTATAATTTACTTTAAAAGTTATAACCAAACTTTGGTATACTAATAAATATTAACAATTATTTTATCAATAAATGGTATATTTATACCGTTAATGATAATCAAAATAATTTTAACTTAAGAAAATAATTTGAAAGCTGAACATAACATAATGTTTTAAACTAAAGTTATGAAAAATCATGATTAGAAAATTAAACAATGCTATTCAGTTAAAAATGATTTATATATTTTTTGTGCATTTCTTGCGTAGTATGTCTGCAAAATTACAGAAAAATCATCAGCAATATTTCTACTTTATAACAAATATTTATTAATTAAATAAAAAAATATGCTCACATTTTTACAAACTGTACCTTATTAATATTTGTTGAGGAAAGCTATTAATTTTTACAATGTATAGATTTCTAAAAAAAATGTAGACTTACTAGATTTTAGTACACTAAATTTTGGAAAGGAACGCTGCCTCTATGTGTGTTAATGTTATATTTAGATATGCAGCATTTATGCCAATATGACGTTTACGTTAACGTAAAAAATAATAATATTCTAATACAGTTAGGTAGGAAGTGTGTGGATTTATGTGAAAATATTGTCAATTGTTCCAGTATCTTAATATGTTAAATTATAAAATTCCATATAGACTTGACAGTAAGAAAATGTATTGTTAGATACGATAATTTTGATTCAAAATCATTTCAAAATTTGCTGAATCAGTTAAGTTCAAATTATGAAGAGTTAGATTTGTAAATTTCAGATGATTTATACAGGTTACTGCAAATACATTTGTTAGCACAATAGTAAAATTTTCTATTTTCATTCAAATCAATATCTTGTTGTGACACAAACACATTTCGCTTAACATTATATAAATAATATGCAGAGGGCATTTTAGTGAGTAAATAGAAGTAAATTTGTAATATATTTTAGGCATTTATATAATAATATAAATATATTTTGAGCATTCTCTGATGTTTAATTTAATTCTGAACAATGTTTTTATTTTAAGTGTTTTTCTTAGCTGAGATACATGAAATGACTATATAGTTTAATTTTTTGCGTTTGTAAAATTCAACAGAGAAACCATTTCCAACTCAACTTAGAGGGTTTTGTCTGTGCATTTTAAATTTTTCAAGTCTTTTTTTCCAGTGAGGGATTCATACAGTTGTATTCTTTTTGTAAATTGTTGCAAATTAAAATATACATATTCTTTCCCATACGAATTATTTGATTATATTTAAGAGTTAAAACCAAAAAATAAGAATCATAAAATAATGAAATTTGTAAATATTTTTTTAAACAATTTTTTTACAAATTAACTTTAAACATTAGTTTAAGATATGTAACCAACAATGAACATCCAAGTTTGAATAATATTTTTGGGAAAACATAAACTAGTATATATATATATATATATATATATATATATATATATATATATATATATATATATAAGCACGTAGTTGCAGATTTTTCATAATAATGTAGTGTATAAAGAAAGTGTATGTATAAGAAGAAGTATGAAATAAATCTAAGACACAAACACACACTTTGCAGAGATTAGGTATCATTTTATTGTGATTATAAAGACTACAGTAAAAAAAAAGAATTTTGCACCTCATGTTTATGGCCACTAGGTGCGTTGAGCGATTATCTTACACCTACGTATTAAGATTGCTTTGGACGAATTTATCGTCTTTAGTGACTTATATCTGCTTTAATCCAATTGCTACATCAGTTTTTATTATATGATGTGAATTTTTGTATTTCTAATAGACATCAATCATATAACATTTCTGTAAAAATTTGCTGACTTTCTTTACAACCGCAACTATATACAACACAATTGCCATCTAATGTTACTTCTATGGCAAATAAAACTACTCTAGCAATTCCCCCCTTTGGCATAATATTTGCACATATGGAGCAATATTACTAGAAAAATTTTATTTATCAGGTGTAGCACCTCATATATAATTCTTATTATCATCATTAGTTTATAATAATAACTGTGAGATTTATAAACACATAATACCCATATACAGAAAAAATATATTTCTGCTGTGTACCTTCTTTGCATTGCATATGATGTACCTGAAGATAACTGTGCATAGTGCTTTTTAATTGAAGAATTATAAATCTAAAAATGACTATCATGCTACATACATGCCATAGAGAATGGCCTTAAGATAGAGTAACAGAACAATCGAAGAGAGAGAGAGAGAAGAGGAGAGGAGATAGATTAGGGGAAAAGAGAGAGAAGATTCAATTCATACATTTCTATAGGAAAAGAAAGAAAGCATATAAAATTCTTTATCGTTCGCAGTCATGCGCACGTTAATAGTTATACAAAAACTGACTCGACACTGCGAAACAGATTGTGATTTAATAGTGATTTTCCAAACGTAATTCTCGCCCTCGTCAAAGTTAGAGTTAACTTTGAATTACCTCTAAATTCACAACATCTTTTCATAGTAGCTTGTAATTTATGGTCATTTTAGTATTTTAGTTTTACTCGTCTTTTCGACTGTGATAATTTAATCTAGAGTGCACTATAAAATTAGAAAATAATTGGTATGTAGCCTTGAGCTATTTCTGTAGCTGAGCTATGAGCATATTTTTGTAACCATTAATTTTAAAAGAATTTTTAATTTAATTCAGATTAAAAATAACTTTCTTATAGTTCAATTTAGTAATTTTCTAATTATATATCAGAAATAAGTAACTAAAATGTGTAAATTTTCATAAATAGGTAATTCACTGCCCGCTCGAACTTAGTTATATATGCTTAATTATGTGTGAAGGTTAAGTTGCCTACATTTCTTATCGCATATATCTAATAGTAAATTTCGTTGCATTGATACCATTTACTATAGCAGGATAAAATATCAGTCGAATTACATTTGGTTGCTTTTTATTACAATCATTGAATTAAATTAAAATTGATTATTTGTTTTTAGGGGTTTTAATCTTACTTTCAAAAGTGAAGACTAAAAAATTGAAAATCACGTAAAATATAAAGTTGCATAGCTTAAGTTACATTTTATGGGACATTTCTTAACAAAAAGAAACATGTTAATTTTGGTTGATTGATTTGCCTTCCTAAATGTTTGATTAATATTTAATTTATAAGTGCCTTATTAAATTTCAGTGAGGTTTAAAATATTATTTTAGAGAAATTTTAGCATTAAAAATTTCAGTTTTCATTAAAGGCTATTTTTTTAGTAGTTCAAGCATTTTCGTAGTTTCATCTTGCGAGAATTTTTAAGTAAGCCAAAAATTTATAGCAATATAAGATGATTCTTTTTACACACTTTTATGTTAACAATTTATTCATATATTTTAGCATACTTTATTACCTTATTTATTCTAAATCATTTTATTTGAAAGGCAGTAAAAAGTAAAATAATCTATTTTCATTTATAAAATGACAATATCAAGTAAATGCTTATGCTATATTGTTGAAGATGGAATTTCAACAGTATATAGGGAAAAAAGCACGTTCTCATAGATAGTATGCATTGATCGAATAATATTTATAACAATATATTTAATTTTATTTAATAATAAGATTTTGTGCTTTGTAAGCATCTGTTTTGATATTAATTAGAGTACGCCGAATTGTTTTTAAATTTGGATATAAAAGTAATACCATTATCATGTTTAAGATTTCTAAGTGATAATTATATTTAATTGCTTACGATAGTTGTTCTTAAGTAATAAACATTTATTTTAAACTAGAAAAGAAAGTAATTGATGTTAAAAAAATTATTAGGCGGTTCTATTTAAAAGTACTAGTTTGTAAGGCAGTTTTTCGAAGAAAAGAAGGTAGGAAAATGTGCAGAGATACATTATTGAAATGATTGTTATCTTTAAAGGGTACTTTCCCCTTAAGAGGAAGACTAACAGTAACATCAACTTGGGAAGCAGTTGACTATCTGGATTACTTTTTACAGAGATAACATGGAAAAAACACAAATTATTTGGTCTCACTAATGGAGACCGTTGGTTTCAATAACAAATGTGCGCGGACGGAGGTTCTAGTAATAACAAAATAACAAGGAACACAATTTAAAGACCAGAAATTGGATAATGAAACTTAACTGTTCAGATCTGAATAGGCTTTCAGTATAAATGAAATTACTATTCCTATATATAGAGAGAGTATCCAGTTTCACTTAAACAAACTGATGTTAAATAAATTTCCGTTGTTAATAATTGAAAAGGAAAGTAAAATCATTTTGAACGATTTCTATGAACTGGAAGTGCCGAGATGAACAACGCGATTGGTTGAACAATCACAGTGGTGGCATAGACTACATGGGAAACTTGATAGTTAAAAAAATAGGAAATTGTTATGTAAGAAACACAGGAAGTCATTGTATCTACACATAAATGCAGTGTATAACTTACTAAGACATTAGTTTAGATGTACAAAGCATATCATATCAGGACACATATTTAGGAAAAATAAGTCATTGAGTCAGGTAAATATCATAGGTATTATGACATTCACAAACCCTATATATGTATGTATATATATAATATATATATTTTGCATATGGTCTTTTATAAATTCTCTTAATTACATAATATTCATTTTTGGCACATTTATATCTACAATAAAATAACTTAATGAATAAAGCATAACTAACATAAATAATGTAATAAAACTGTTAACAGCACATTAAAATTGTAACAGAAATGAGGTATTTTAACATTTGAACAGTGAACTAACATTATGTCATGTAATTTTCACGAATTGCATAAGAATATCACATTTTTCAAGCGTATCACTAATTTATTACAGTTGTGATAGCTGATTGTAATAATAACAAATCTATCTTCAGAATTACTGCTGACATTTTATAAGACACAGTATTTCAGCTACATAGCACAATTATAATATAGATCACTTAGAAACGAGTATGTCAACAAAAAGAGGGGTAAATCATAAGCAATTTCAAATTTCATATGCATTCAAACAGTTGACAAAGACAATTATTATGTATTCATATGAACTCAATATATAACAAATATTCACCAAATTAAATATCCAACATTCAGGAACATGACTGCGTACATAATATCACAGTGTTAAAAACGACTTTACACAGGTCATTTATGCAATTTTCGAAATATAGAATTCAATATTTTTACCAATTGCAATAAGGTGTTTTTATTGCTTCTATATACATTTAAATTTACTATTGGAATTGCACTTGAGAATACGATTCAACAAGAGCAATTTCTTTTCATATTTATGAAACTCTACTATGCTCTATAATAAAGAGCAGTAACATACAATATCACACAAGTTCTATAAAGGGTTTTGTCCTAATCTCACCGTTGCGAGTGTGTGAAAAATGACAGTTTCATACTTCTTTAAATAACTCAAAAATATCCAAATTCTAAAAATTGAAAAAAGTGTTACATCTTTCACTCTTTCCGCTGACGATACTTTAAAAATGGGGCGATTTATTAGCAAAGTGGAATTCATTATGAGTTTCTTTTTAGGCAACGAAGTTTCGAGAAAATTTTGTTTTCCTAATGTTTATTATAATTTAAATGTATCATAAGAAGCATATTTTTAAATTTTAAACAAAAATTAAAAAATTAATATTTTGTGGCTAGGTTTGATTTCTATTATTTTCAAATTGCAAATTAATCATAAGAATAAAACGAATAACTAAAACTTGATTGTAACATTTAACTTCTGCTACTGAAGTTATAAATATGCTCAATTCATATATATTAAGAAACTTGCACTTGTGGAAATAACTTTCACTAGAAAAGCAATATTTAACAGGAGAAAATTTTACCATGCATATTAAAGATCCATATCAGTATATTAGGAATGCATAACACAAGCTACCTTTGAACTAAATGCAGTTCTACATAATTCCCAATTTCCTAATTTCTGTTCTGCAAGCTGTAAAAAAAATCACTATAAATATATTTTACTTTTCCGCGAAATCTCCCATCATGTGAGGATTTATTCGCGAATCTTCAGTAAAACAAGGCTATGATCGCGAAATGGTTTTACACTCATTATTGCTAGTCGCGAAATTCCTTGAAATTCGTTTCTCTAATCGCGAAGTCTGCAGTGTAAGTGGTTTCATCGCGAAATCGCTAAATTATTCACTAATCGCGAAAACCCCATGTAAAAGACTGAGCGCGAAATGGCTACCTGAATAAGTTATTCTAAAATTCTTTTAGTAATCATGAACATTGTCAAAAATTACACACGGATTGCTCTTTAAAATTGGTTTTACTACCATAAGTCTAAATCACCAGTTGTTTTCAGTTTTAATTGTAATAGCCTTCTAATATACTAGTCAAATCTTAATGATCTTGGAACAAAAACAATGATGTTATCGATATGCTTTTAATAAATTGGAAATTATTGCAAACAGGACTTTATTCGAATGATGCTCAAAGCTTATAGAATTCAAATTTAGTGATGTGTTTGAAATGAATTAATGAAATCGATGAATTTTATAAATCTCCTTAACAATTCATTTAAATAAATGTTTGTATATTAGTTCTAATACTAAAGAAAAATTTAGTGAAGAATTATTGCTTTAATGAGATATTTTTAAATATATAATATATAGAGAGAGTATTAAGAGTAATAATTTCCTAAGCAAAAGTAATCAAATTTAAAAGCGTCAATTAGCTTTATTTTTCTATTTACATTTCTTATGATGATTTCATTTTTAAGTGAACTGGCTAAAATATTTGTTCACGTATATTCAAAGCTGCGCATTTTAAATTCACTTATTATATAATTCCTCTAACGTTTCTTCTAATTATTTCTAGACAATCACCATAAGAGAATGTGAACTGATGACATAAAGCTTTTGGCGCAAATGCGTTAATCTACATTTATGGGTAGCAAATTTTTGTGAAAAATATAGTTACTAAATTATGATAAAATTACTGTGATGAACAGCACCTGAGGTTCAATTGAGCACGATTGCATTTATTTGTACAATTTTATTTAGTAAAAGCAAAATCTTTTTGTTTAGTTTTTGTTCATTTACCCTGATTCTCTTATACATTTTCCCAAACCTTTAAAATTTAAAGAGCAAATCATTTTATCAGGAAGAGGGTGGTGCTAAGGACAAAAATGACAACATTTTAAATCTAAGTAATTGCTTTTCAATTTAAATAACTAGCCATGAATTTGTTTTGCATGGTAAACATTGAACATAAATAACAATGGTCACGTTTTTTTTTAACAAATAAAAACATACAGGTCACACTACAGTTCTCACTATCTTGATAGTGGTGGGCTTACAAAATGTTCGTAGTACAAATGTTGTGATAGTGTTATGAGGCGATCCAATCATTCCGTTAAAGTGTGACCAGCGTTAATCAACATTATAACATTCTTGATGAGACTAGTACAACGTAATAGTAATTTGAAGGGACGAGGAGCAAGTCACAAATTCCAACATGTTTCCGGCCAACACAAACATTCTAAGCAATACCAGGAAGAAGTTCTAGTCAAAGGAAACTTGTGCAAAACAGGATTCTATGGAAGATAGACTTTCTTCTGTTAAAGTCCAGATGTTGTGTTTGTTCCTCTTGCGAATTTGGCAACTCTGGTGCATTTAACGCGAACCCAAGGATACAAATTCCTCGTTTATAGTATCACTGATGTGCAAGTAGATGATCCAATACATGAGGTTAAAACAAACAAAGAAAACTGGAAACACAACCCGAGAGTACTTATCAATATCGCTGGGACTAACGCCGAATAAGCTGTCTGCTTTTTTGCCGAAGATAGCGTCAAGATCGGGAGCACCGTTGGCGGGATTCTCAATGGGTTTGTTGGGGTGAGGTGGTTCAACCATCTTTGGACGACCCTCCTGTAGCAGACAGAGATAACCACGAATTAAAACAAGCCCAAGAAAAACAAAATAAGCACTCTTTTTTGATTAAAAATAGGTATATCTATATAAAAATATATTACATTGATTCCGAATTCAGATAATCTAGATTGCTACAGAATATTATAAGTAAATAAAAAGTGTACTATCCAGATATATATTACTACAAATTTTGAAATATTTAAAACTAATATTACGTGCGCTCTTAAGATACAATCATCTATTTTACTGAAATACATTACATTATGATAAAGTGAACTTAAAAAATACAAATTTGAAAAGAAACTACTACTTTATGCTATTACTTGAAAATGTAATTTTCTTACTTGCACATTTATACACTAGTCTCGCATACTAAACATTATATAATTGCTAAAAATTAAAAAATTTTTAAAAATATTTCGAAGTTTTTAATTTGATGTTTAACTATTAAATGATAATTTAAATTTGAATTTTAACTACTAAATGATAGTATAAATATTATTTTAAAATTGGAGATTTTGATGCTAAAATGAATGAGGAAAGGTGCTGTACAATATGTAAAACATATTTTAGAGTTGTTGGAATTTTAAAAAATGAAGAAAAATCTTATTGCTTATTCGTTATCATTCTTACACGATTAATTTACGCATAAATACAAAAATGAAAACAATTGCGTGTTAAAAACGTAATTTTTACATTTACCTCTTAAAATTAAAAAGTGATATGCTTTTCTTTTGAATTATTTATAAAGCCTTTTTTTAATCTAAAACACTATTTTTGTTGTATATTTTATATAATCAACGACTTTGAGCTGAAAAGGAAGGCAAATGCACCTTCTGATTTACTTGATAATAGTAACTATAAGCTTCCAAGTAATATTAAATGAATCCAGTTTTTATTTTAATAAGGAAATTATTATAGCAAAGGCAGTTTGATCAAAAATTAGCCATATTATATTGTCATTCATCACGACCAAGCTAAGCTTCTGTAAGTCGGAAGTAATAATTCTGAAAATAGGAAATAGTAATCCCATGATAATATTGTAGAAATAATTAATATAGCTATAAGCATTTTGTTTTAGTATAGATATTTATATTTTTGAAATTGACTAAAATTTGTAGATATTATGTAACTATTTCATGCGATCTTTTAATTATATTTTTTATTTTATGTGATGATTAACCCATATCTGAACAATAAAAAAACAGTCATACAATAAATATTATCGTTATAAAACTTAAAATTCCTTATAATTTGATTAATAAAAATTAAATGCAAATAATTGTTTTGTTGTTGATTCCATATAAAATATTAAGAAATAAAATTCGTTTTTACGGGAACATGAAAAAGATTTAAATATATAATATCAAAGTGTGTGAGCAAATTTTGATAATTTTTAACATTTATTAGTTTCGGAACTCTCAAAACTGCTAACCGATGCAAAATTTAGAATTCACAATGCTTCATAGAAAGAGAGTAATTTGATATTTAATCCAAAAATAAAAATTTTTCACTTTTCAATAAAATATTTAAAAAAGTACAGCACCATTTGCTTAAACTATTAAAGTTATTTTAATTTAAAAATCTTTTTTAGAAAACGTATTTTCCTAAAACTGCTAAAACGAATTATAAATGGAAGTATTAATGGAAGAACAATGCATTAAAGAAGCTATGTTTGAAGTATTATCATTTTTATAAAAAGTTCAGTATTGAATCATAAAAATTCTGCAAATATGTTAAAATTATAAATGAAATATACATTTGTAAGAATTTAATAAATTACAGTTTTCTAGCATATGCAAAGTTAATCCTTTTTAATCGCTAATATAAAGAACTTAAGAATTTTGAATAAAAAGTACATGTCAGCAGTATTTTTTATAAAATACGCTTAAATAATCAAGTATTTCTATAAAATGTATAGAATATTGAATCATTTTTGACATCGGAAAAATTTATATCTTTTAACAGCCGTGTCTTTATTTTCTACTAAAGTTTTGGCAAATCTTTTTAAACTAAATGCATTTTATAATAATATACATAGTGATGCGCTTAAAATCATAAAAACATTTTCCCTATGAATTATAAAAAACATTAATTTATATCATCAATAATTTTAGGAAACAAAATATAACTCGGTTTTAAGTTAAAAAGCATTTAATTGATTAAAAAGTATTTAATTGTAATTAAGCATTGAGGATTGAATTATTTAATGGGAAATAGAAAAAATTGACTTATATAACCCAAAAGAAAATTAATTTAAAGATTAAATAAATGATTTAATGTAACTTTATTTTAGGAGATTCAAGTATTTAAATCATTTTAATGGATCATAAAAAAAGAATTGCCATATTGGAAAGTTAGATTTTTTTAGATTGTATTTGAATAATGAATGACGAGGCAAATCTTTATTAGAATGTAATACAAAGGCTCGTTTTGATTAAGAAGTCTGATTTCATGAAAAGAAATGACTTAATTTTAATATTTACATTTATTCAATCAGCTAATGAATTATTAAATAAAATATAATGTTAAAATGACAGAAATAATGCATCTATTGCAAAAGACTTTAAACTGAAGCTCAAAGAGAAGGAATATTTAAGAAATAAATCGATGCATCATGGAATTATACTTGATGTAAATAAATAATGTGGAAAAAATATATAATCATCGCAATAAATATACGGGTTAAATGTTTACAACCTTAATTTGAAATCTGAAATAATATTACAGTTAATGTATTAGTAGTTATAGCATTCTTTAAAGAATGAATAAGATAAGAAGAATTAAGATACAACTTAATGCCAAAAATATGTTTAAAAATTATTTCTGCAAGTAAACATGTGATTTTTCAACTGAAAAATTAAGTTAAATATGATATAGTAATTAAATTGAATATATAATGCAGAAAATATGGGGTTTTCAGTAAAGAATAAAGTATATGAAGATGGGAGACTACGAGACAGTAGAAATCGAACAACTTTATTGACAAAATATCTCATAAAAAATGAAAACAATGAATTTTAAGATTTTATCTTCTTACAATAAATTTTTTTAAATGGACAAATGATTTACAGAAAACATCCCTCGAGAAACAAATCTTAATTTAATTAAGAATTCTCTTCAATTTGAAAAAAAAGATAAAAATAAATTAGATAAAATATCGAATACATGAAAATGTTTCTCTGACAAAAATTATCATTAAAACTTAAACATTGTAATGTTGAAATGCTTAGAAACATGTGTCAGGATAAAATATTTAAAAATTTATGGAAGGTGAATAGTTTTTTTTTTAAAAATGAAATGAAACACCTATGTCTATTAAAGTAATTAATAAATAATTTTTCCACAGGTTTTTAAAATATTACATTCATAAGCATATTATAGAAATTTTTTTTCATATTTAGGTATATTTAAAATTATATTTTATATTAAAAATAACTAAAATATTGAAATAAGGCTTTATATATATATATATATATATATATATATATATATATATATATATATATATATATATATATATATATATATATATATATATATATATATATATATATATATATTTGTTAATGTATATTCAATTGTAAGGCAATTTTTTTTCTAGAAAAATAAAAATACATCCTTTTTATTCCTCAGTAAACTAAAAAAATATCAAAATTGTTTGAATTGGGAAAAGAATGTTAACATTTCAAGTGGTTAAGCAAATAGAAATCGAGAATGTAATTGTTTATGGTTTTCTTCATTTAATTGTTTCTTTAAAATAATTTCATAATTTATTGCACGGGCTGCTGCAACGGTGACCTAGTTAGAAAAGGCACACATTTGTAGCTGGAAGGCAGTCTATCACTTGTACTTATGCTAATGGTGGCTGAGACATGTGAAATAGGTAATGGTTGCAATGACCTTCAAGTAAAATGATAAGTCTTGATCTTAAGCTTGTAAAAATCTTAAATGAAAGTCTTTGGTAAAAGCGCATATTCCCCAACTTTATATATATATATACACATACATACAATATATACATTAGGATGTAACGGTTTGGATGTTTAGCTGAATTGTGTATTATTTAAAAGTCCTACGATGTCTACGATTACTTCCCACCAATATTCATATTAGCACGTCTGCATTTTAATAATGAGAAAACTTAAAAATTAAAATTTTGAGAATCTATTCTGTTAACAGTTCTTCATCAGAGACCCATTCTAATGAATAGTTTTGAAACGGGAAGATAAATAGTCTCATGCGATGGATGTAGGTTATGAAAGCAGCATAAATCTTTTTAGTTATATGGTTGCAGGATAAAATTTCTGTTATTGTGTTCGTAATAAATCTACCATTATCATTAACTTTATAAGTATCGATAGATATTCGTAATTTATCCGTGTAAATTCAAAAAAATCATAAGGAAACTGTAGAAGTTATTTAAGTTGTTTACTTGTGGTTTTAGGACATTAGGACAGGTTTTAGCCTGTATCGAACTTTATGGGTGTAAACACTTAACTACAATCCCACTAAAAATATAATTTTAGAATTATAGTTTAAATTATTTTTTCATTTTTCTTGATGATTAATTTTACAGTTTTAGTGAATCATAAAACTGTTGAAAGAAACTAAACTAAAAAAAACTTTACATTGTTAAATACAATGTGAAGAATGCGAACTTTATATATTCTTTACGCTACTAGCCTAATTTGTGATTTATTAGTTTTATAATAATAATAATATTTTCATATAGTTTAATAATCTCATTCTTTGAAAATGTAAATAGAAAAAAGAGTTTACGGATCAAGATATTCAGCAATTTTTAATTAAATTTGTGTTTTGTAATAGTTCATCAGACATTTTAATCTTAGTATTTTTCATTTTATATACTACTACCTTAATTTAAGTTTTATAATTTGAAAAAAGCAAGAGTGATGGTAACAAACATATGCTACGAGTTTTTGTTTTAGAATTATAAAATTTTATTGGTGGATGTAAAATAATTCAAAACCATTTATTAACAATAAAGTTATTATTTCTTTCGTTCCAATTTAGATTAGGATTACAACACACTTTATTGAAATTCTCATTGATTTAAAATATCCATGGCATCAGATAACATTTCATCTACGTCACATCTTATTGAGATGGTGTCGTAAATTGAACTTGTTGATGAATTTTCTGTTTGCCTTCAAATCGCAATCTTCGAGCGGCAGCAAATAAGGCGAAGTTCACCATCGAATGTCTGAGAGTATTGTCGAAGTTCATTTTGTTAATAAAACGATTTCTTATATAAAGTCCAAAGTATCGGTTTGAGAAGAAGCCGTTTTCCATTGATTCAAGTCATTAATACGTTGATAATAGAATAGAAAAAAAGCAAAATGAAAACGACAAGACTTTATGGATAGTTTAAATCGGCAAGGACAATTTAATTTCTTAAAAATCTTTTCAATTAATAGAATTCTAAATTAATGATTGCAATATTTATAAACAATCTCTTTTAAATCTTAAGACTAATATCTTGCTTACGACAACATTTCAAACTTTCCTTTTCTTTTTATATAGATTTAATGCAATTTCTAAAAAGTAAAAACACTAATTACAGTTATTTATATAAACATTATAAAAAGGAGAATGAATTTTCTTTTGGAAATCTCAATGCAATTTATTGCTTTGAGAAAAAAAATTTGAAGACAAAAGAAGTACCATTTCTTATATTAACAATATCGTCATAGCTATTTGATCTACAAATAAAAACATAAAATTATTCCATAAAAATAAAAAAAGTAAAATATTTTAACATAGGTTAGAACTCAAATTATCCCAAAAAGAAGAATATGAACAAAAATATCTATGTTGTTGTCTAAAAGCTCGTAAAATATTTTTCCCATATTGCCAAGGTTAGAAATGTAATGTAAGTTGTGAATGAGCAAGAGAAATTTGCACAGATTAAACATTGCATGAAATATATAAATATATATTTCCATAAAAAAGTTATATAATGAATATATAAAATAGTTAATACATATATCACAGCAAATATACAAAGAATAAAAATTTATTTGACCTTATGGTTCAATTCACTAGAAATTTTATGAGCTCATCTTAATAAATCGTATTAAATTTTAGATAAAATATTAGATGATGGTTCCAGACGCTAATGAATTGAAATTTGCAAATTTTTGGTGCATGAACTAACAGTTATCGAACACTGCTATCTCATTAAGAAAATTTTATTGCCGAAATTTCCTTTTTTTACTTTAAATTAAAACAAACTCATCGTATATACAAATTATGTTCTTTAATCATGATCTGTTTTTAATATTTTATAAATAGTAATCATATTACTAATAAAATACATTTTTTTACTCTCCATTGACGTGATATATGTTGATAAAAAATTAATTGGAAACTGCAACAGGTATATTAAATGTATATAATTGTAGATATCAGTCTGTTAATATGAAAATCATCGTCTCAAAATGAGACAAGGGTTTCAAGAGTTGAAAACTAAATGTAGATCATGTTATTTATCAGACTAATTGTTGCAACATTTTTCACTTTGTAAATTTGTGTCCCAAATATGTTAATGCAACTGAAATTCAACTTTTAGAAATAAATACAAGTTCAAATACAGTTTGCAGTGAAGTAAAAAGATTTAATGAAACTAATCAATAATTAGTAACCAATTTTTAAAAGAAATAAAAATAAGGCTTAAAAAATTTATCACTAGTAAAATATCTATTCAGTGATTCATAAATTCAAATAATTATTTTATTAAGGAAAAGGAGAATAATTAGAAATGAAGGTCAATAATTCTATGTTTGAATATTTACATGAAATTTATAAACAATGAAAACTATAACAGTAGCTTTTGTGTAAATAAGAAGACAACAGAACGCAGGAAAAACAAATGCATATATATGAATCCCCGGAAAAGTTTTCTGAGGCTACTTCCAGAGTATAAGCATACAAAAGAAATGATGAACAAAAAAATCATTTTTCTAAGCTATCTAGAGAGTTGGAAAAGAAATATATCTTGAAAGGAGCAAAGGAAGAATGTTGCGGTGTATTTTCTGTCACAGTTGCAATTTTATGACAAAACAAGACGTATTTCAAACCAATTTCTACTCCAGGAAAAGAAATATCCTCTTGTATAAAATCTGAGAGAAAATGATGAGAATTTCTCTTAGCTTTTGTAGATTGCAAAAGTTTTGGAGACTCGTGCAATTTTTTTCCTCTTTCAAGCAAAGGTAAGCGAAGTTAGGTGTACATGTAGAATTATTGTAACACTAGAAGTACTGAAACAACATTTTATCACATATTTTCTGTGTTAGTTTTTATAACAGTATTTTATGCACACTTGTATTATAGCTTTAACTAAATTAATTTTTACTTATGAATATCTGAATAATTTTTCTGCAAATTTGGAAAAATTTGCATCCCATAATTTTTTCCCTTCATAAGTTTTGCAATTACATAAAATAAAAATTTAGTCACAAATTAAGTTTTCTACAAAAGAAGTAAATTTTAGATACACATTTTTTTGCTTACCATGAATGTATGTGATAAGAAACAGACTGAATGGACCCATTTTGTTATTCTACTTATACACTGTTTAAATATTTTAATAATTTGAAATGAATGTATAATTGGAAATATTTCCTTAAGTTATAATTTAAAAAATTCGTAATATTAAAGTGAAAATGGTGCTTCAACAAACTACGGAATAAATTGATGAACTATAATCACATAAAAATACCTTTTTCAAATGTAAATATATTTATCCAGCAAGATATATAAGAGTAGTTTCTAATTTAGATAAGCATTATTTATAAAACGTATAACCTACACATACTTAACTCTTTCAAAAAACATGTGCTCAAATTATCGTCAGTCAGGACCAAAATAAATATTACAATTTTTTAAAAACTCTCCGTCTATCTTAGAACAAATGTTAATTTAAAAACTTGGGTACTTATGAGAGTAACCTTCTGCATCAATACTATTCAAATTTAAATTCTCAATGAGATAATTAAATTCAAATTAGATTATTATCACAGGAAAAGAGTAAATTTTATTTTTTGAATATCTTTTGCTTATAGACTTATTTAGTAAAAACAAATAATATTTAATATAGTTTAAGGAAAAGAACAAATATGAAACAAATAGGTCTTTCAATGATATTTGTAATAATATTGTCTTATGGTATGTGTTGCTTATGACTTGAATTAAAGTTAGCTGAAAGTTATTTTTATAAAATGTCTCCAAAATAATACAAACGTTAAGTACTGAAAATTTTAAGTTAGATTTTCCGTTCGATTGCTCAGAAGTTTTAAGAACATGGATTATATGGATTATAGATGGGATAACTGTAAAATTAAAGCTTATCATAAAGTCCTTTAAAATGTTTTGAAAAAGTACTATGATCATAATGGAAATTTATGTACAAAAATATTAACTGAAATTTAATTTATTTATTTATTCAGGATCACAAAATTCTGATTTTATTTTTGCGTTGCATTTTTAACCTCATAAAAATTCCCCATTTTTACTTTTATAATTTATTTTCTTAGTTTTTCAGCTTAGATAAAATTTTTACTTAATACATTTATTGGAAATATATGTATGTAAATATCAAATATTTTTAATTGGGAATATATGTTATTACTTTACACCAATATTTGAATAGTTACAAAAGTGTGTCTAAAATATTTTGTCTTGAAATTTATATATCTTGGTTCCATAGACACAGTATTTTTTTTTATAAAACATTGCATGTTTGTAAAATCACTTGTACGTTTTAGATAACAGAAAACTAAATTGAGTACACAATAAGGTTGCCAGTAAAAGAAACCAACTAAAACAACAGAAAATGTCATTGGTTTTATAATTGAATCATTATCTTAAACAAATATTAGTGTTTGACAAGCCTTAATGATCCAGTAAAGATTTAAATTTTAATACATGATCATTTTAATCATTTCCTAAAGTAAATTTCAAAATTCATGATCAAAAATATAGTAGTATAGTGTCTCTTAAATATCGTCATTTGTACAATGTTAATTATAAGAGTTTTTTAGATACATATATGATAAAAAATATTCACATTGGTTTTATATTTTCCTAATAATTTTGACTTTTAGATCACGGTAGGTACTTAATGTCTTTCCTTTAAACTTTGTTAATAAGTATTGCTTATTTGGTATTGCTTATATATATATATATATATATATATATATATATATATATATATATATATATATATATATATATATATATATATATATATATATATATATATATATATATATATATATATATATATATATAGAACATTTCTTGATTTGATATATATATGGAACATTTCTTGATATATATATAAAGAACATTTCTTAATTTTCAAGATATTCTTCATAAATATCATTTATTCGATAAATGTTATAGTACCGAAAAGCATACAGATTTATTGATATTTATTTTTATTATAATCTTGGCTTTAATATGTACCATTCTATCTCCTTTTTGAAGTTATCCGAGAAACAGAGACAAAATAATAAATAACATTAAACTTACTTTTCATTGAATTTGACCTTAAAAAAATAGTAATTATAAGTTATCTTTATATATATTATACATCTGAATGAAAACTGCACGAGAGTTGGAAACATATGTGAACTCAGATTCAATATTTAAATGATATATTCAATATTTATGTATTATTGTTACACTTTTATGTATTCGTTTGCCTTCTATGTTTTTAAATTGAGAACTGCTTGCCAACGAAATATAGCATTTTGTACTCGTGTAAACAAATTTTATAGCATGATAGAAGAAACAAAATCTTCACTTTAATATTTCATCTCTGCGCTATTCTTTTGATAGCAACAAATTTTATCTTCTACGTTATGTAATATTCTTATATGAGTAAAATAAACAAATCAGACTCACAAAAAGAATAAAATATTTTTTCACATTCAATATTCAAAGAAAAGCAAGATGGAACAGAATGTACTTTGAAGGACTGCATAATGTAGGAGTGTCTAAAGTTTTGCTGAAAAGAAATATAAATTCACAGAAGAAATTTTTCCCCAAAATGTATGCATGAACTACTATTAAATATTAAAAATAAAATTAAGAAAAAAATTGGTTGGTATTTTAAAGTATATTTTGCATTTTCTTCCGTAATTTTGATAACAATGAAATATTTTTGATTCTGTTTGTTACTCAATATTTCAAAGGAAGAAAAAAAACATTTTATTTCTTCAAGTCAGAAAGTAAAATGTAGTTGGTTCTTTCTAGCATATCATTATTCAAATCATATTTGGAAAAATATTTTCTTCTGATATTAATTTTTACTTTCATGTTTGGAGAGCATTATTTTTTATATCTGAAGCAATATAAATACTACTTGCTCATTTTGAAAGTTGAATGATGGAATTTGATGAAAAAAGGATTCTTAATCGTTACACATTGTGTGATGCGAATTTCGCAGATCCTATTTCGATTTACATATTTTTTTCCAAATTGCCATTTCTTTTCCGTTATTTGAAATTTCCTTTAGAATGAAAAGAAGAATAGATAAATTCTAATATGAAACTGTTATAAATCACATTTAATTAGATATGAAAAAAAGCTTAATAAAGTAATGCTTAATGAAGAATCAAAGAAATAATAATATTTCGCTCAAGAGTCTTTTATAATAAAATAATAACAAAGTGGGCACGTTTTACAATTTTTCATGTTAATATAAAGAAAACAAACTACAAACAAACTTTGAATACATTTAAATAAAAAATAAGATCATAAATTTAACTGTTTGGAGATATTTGATCATTTAACTTAAGATTTATAAATGAAAATTCTATTTCATAAGATTAATTATTATTTTTAAGAAAATATTTCAAATAAAATAAATTTAATTTCTAACAAGAAATAGCCTTATAGTTATTTCAATAGAATGTTATCAAAATTTAATCTATCGTAGATGATAGTTCTGAGTTTAAAATGATGATGAAAATGTTATAACTCTTTCTTCGGAAATGATGAACTACTTTAAATGAAACTAAATAAAAAAGTATTGAATACAGTAGAACTCCAATTATTCTAACTCCGTCTATCTGAATATAGCTGAATATCTTAATCACTTTCATAACTTCAGAAAAATAAGTTATATCGAAAAAAAAGAATGAAAATGTGAAAAAGGAAACAGCTCAAGAAAAGGAAAGGTAGGAGAAGGGAGAAGATGAGAATGTGAGACGCGTCATTCTTTTGAAAATTCATGGATTCAGAAATTAGTGCGGATGATAAAGGAGAATGAATTATGAGTCAGACCCTAAATTTCAAATTGCAAATGATGGTAAACATATTAAAAGTATCGAGGAAGAATATGGCCTTAAATGTTCAAATTAAAGCAGACACGGAATCATTTGCTGGTTTTGAAACTGCTTTAAATGAATGAAGCGTTAGCTTGAATGTGACCACATGCAACTTTGCACTGTTAAGGGAATGCCAGACTTGGCTGTTAAAAACGTATGAAGGCAGTGAAACATCTTACTCAGACCGAGATGTTCAGCAAGCAACGACTTTCATTTACAGCACTGTAGATACTTACTGTATTGATGTACACAATACTAGTAAGTACCTTAACATGTAAAAGAGCTGTGTTTTCATTTAATTGATAAAAGGGCTTAACTAAAGTTTTTCTTTTTCATTTTTAACGTACATTAATTAATTATAATAAACCCTTTTTTCAAAATAATTCATTTAAACGAATATATGATTATCCGAAGGGATTCCGGTCAAAATTGATTCGAATAATTGGAGTCATACAGTATATCCTTTTACTTTATTCTTGAATCAAAGATTATTAAAATTCATGTATTTATGTATGAAAAGATTTATAGTAATGAGTTTTAATAGTATTTTTCATATTTTCAAAATTGTAAACTTAACTTTAGTCATTGAAATTTTATTTTGTTCACTGTTTTTAAGGATCGAAAAGTTAATTCATGAAATCACAATTTATACTTCTTTCACATTAAATATTTAATAAGAAAAGTGATTATGTTTCTTATAACATTAACAGAAAAACTACAAACAAATTTTTATGTTACTTCTTTAAAAAGATAATCATAAAAATACTCTTCAAACACATATAAATATGCAAATTATATTTATAAAAGAACAGTAATTGTAATTGTATTTGGCAGCATAAATACGAAAATTGTTTTGCCTTCTATTTGCTTAGGCGTTTCTAAAATCATTCATGATTAATTTTTAGGAACAGTTCACTTAAATACTTGATTTTAATTGACGATAAATTTATTTATTTCTTTTCAAAAGTAATTTTAATAGAAATTTAGGTATAAAATTTAATTTGTGAATAACATTAAAATAAAGCTATATTGCTTAATGTAAATAAAACATTCATTATTGCAGAAAGTTAGTTATTTTATTGTATGATAAGTTTTCAAAATAATTACAGAATTTAAATCCAGTAAAATATGAAATATATTCAAAAACAGCAAACAATTTCAAGTTCTTATAAACTAAAATTGAAGCAAAAAATAATGCTACTATATTTTTGAACTTGTTTTGTTAATTCATTGAAAAATGATAAATATCATTATAGATAATTTATTCAGAAATAGAGAGATTTTCAAATTCTTATTTTTCTACTTTGTTTTGTTTAGGTGATTTGGAAGAAAAATTATGGAGGATTTTTATCTCACACATTCTTTATTAAATTATTTCGAATCTAGAATATAGAATTATTTTGAATTTGGAATATTGAATTATCTCGAGCACGAATATTAAATTATCTTTAATGTAGGGAAAAACCTTTGGGGTATTTTGTTAAAAATACTATTATTACAGCACTACTTATATAATATTATTACGGTTATATATGATGAAATGTTTTTCAATATCCAAATGAATTTAAAATAGGTATTATACAGTATTATGTAAATGTGTTATAAAAATAAATAGAGGAATGTTTATTTTTATAAATAAAAGAGAAAACAAATAAAATTTAAAAAAATCTCTTATAACAAATAGTTGTTAAATAATTTCTATGACACTGTATTTTATGATCGTTATATTAACAAACTTAATGAAATATTAACAGAAAAATATATATAATGAAGGATTAGCATAAAAAAAGAAGAAATTTAATAAATACTATGTTTTTAAGTATAAAAATCTGAGTCCAAGTAATTCATTATTTGAAATTTGTTAATAAAAATGATTGATAAATATTATTTTTTTATATGTTGGGCCGTGCTATATTTTATTTCAGGGATTCTTCTTAATGTAGAACTTGATACAATTTAATTGATAGTATTCAAAATCAAAAATAGGAAATTTCATATGAAGGAAATTAAAAACGAAGTACAAAATAGTGTGAAAAGCTCTATATAACACACACACACACACACGCACGCACGCACGCACACACACACACACACAAATGATAAAACGCATACTATACTTTAACAAATGTTTCATAGTTTTACATTTAATTTAAAAATATGACTTTTTATCAAAATATACGGAAGTCTGTAAATGTGCAAGTACATGTTCTTCAGGTAAAGATAAATAAGTACAGAAATAAGCAACTTGTATTACAATACAGAAATAACTAATATATAACCAACATACAGTAAAAATGATTTTATTAACCAAATCTGACACACAATAAATACTAAGCATTCAACTAACAAAAAAATTTGGAACAAATAAAAAATTATTAAACTTATTTCTTAAAATTATGAATACAGCTTCTTACCATTATAAAATATAATTATTCGTGAGGTATTTTAAACTTGTTCTTAAAGTTAAAATTTGTTTTATCATGAACATTTACGTAATCACCGTAAGTTGTAACAACTTTTACGATTTTAGCAGATATGCTAAGCACACTTTTCACATACTAATCTTTAATTTACACCCCTGACATCAGAAAATATTCCTTGACCTTTCGGTCAAATTTAATTCCTTTGTCTTACTAAAATTAATAACATTTAGAAAGCAATATTGTTCCAAGTAATAAAAATTATTTAAGAGAGTATTTTTAAAGAAATTGTCTGAACCATTATTATTATCGACGATTCATGTAGTAATAATCATATATTATAGATTTAAGATAAAATCAAAAAGTATTGAAGGTAATTAAATCTATGTTGATATATATTTGGATGAGGTATATGATGCCTGCATATATTGTATTAAATTTAGAGCATCCGTGGGTTGGGGACGTGTCCACGTTAATATGTGACGTCCAAAGTCCTTCCGCTGGAGTGGCGTGGATGTGGAGAACAGGATGCCAGCTCAGGTGTGGCCTCGTCACCTGATCATTTTTCAAAATTACGAGGCACCTTAAAAAAAGAGCAAAGTCGTACTTTCACCTTCGTGGTGCTCTGATCCAAACGAAAGACGCTCTCTATTGACTTAATTCGCACTGCCAAAAGCATAGCGAGCTTGGCTTGTCCAAGTGTCATAAGCAATAACAACAAATTTAGAACAGAAAATTTTATTAATTTTAGTATTTAAATTAAAAACATTATTTAAATAAAATTTTTTTATTTTATCATAGATAGTATACAACGCTGAATAATTATATTGATATATGGATTATAAATTAAAAAATCATGAAAAAATGAATTTCTAAAAAATTTAAAAAGATAGCTGTTTTAAGATAGATGATCAAGGTATTATTTAAAACGTTAAAAAAAAATTAGGAAACCTTCAAAATCTCATTTAATTATTTTTTCAAACATTGAATTTGATTTCAAAATTGTTTTGTATTAGTAAGAATGAAATTGTTAACAATTTTATGATTGTAAATGACATTTTCACTTTTTGCGAATATCGTAAATTATATAAAATAGAGATACAATAACAAGAAATCAAAAATGTTTTATTTCAATTACAACGTTAATTATATATTCTATACATGAAACAGGAAATGAAATTTCTACGCAAGAATTATAACAGGCTAAAAATTGCATACAATTATATCAATACGATAATCATATTTAGAAACAATATATTTTTATATGAAAGAATTTTAGCTATGAATCATTTCCAGCGTATAATTTTTACAAAAATATATCAATAACAGAGAGAAAATTGAAATATGAATACATTGTAAGAATTAAAAATTTTAGTGTGAGTAATAGAAGGCACAATATTTGGACTGGGGAGATTTATGATGAGCAATACATATAATATTAAGTTCAGAGTTATATAGAAGAATACACTGAACTCTTGCTAGAGAAAATATGTGTCATTTTTTCCGAAATTGGAATATCTATCCTACTGTATATGTATTCACAGAATTGTTTCATTTGTTGCGAAACAAGCTGATATATTTTTCTTTAAACTATGCCATTTTAATTTTTAAGTTTTGTTTAATATGAGACACTACGAGAAGAGCAAATAATTGCTAATGGAAAATAGATAATAACATTTAAACTTTATTTTTCTAATAGAATAAAATTATTAAATTTAGTCTATATATTATTCCTAATTGTCAATTACTTTATGATTATTTCACCCCAGTACGAGGTTTTAAATATTAAAATAATGTAAAAGAGTAAAATGTATTCTAGAGTATGATTTTTTTATAATCAATTATTCAGAAATATTGCAATAATGTATTACATTTATTTTTATAAATGTCAAAGTGCATTTTAAGTTTTAAGCCTAGACTAATAGGAAGAAAATTTAATATATATCTTTTAAAAATTGACATTTATGCTTTTCTATAGTATTATGCTTTCGTTTTAAAATTTATGTTCAACCCCATTTTAAATATATTTGTAAATAAAAAGCTAGTTTCTGTATAGATTTTGGAATAATTGTATTATAATAAGTGAGAAAATACATTAAAATGCTTAATTTGAAAATAATTTTACATTATAAGCTGAAATCTTCAGACAGACGACACATGTATTTACCCTAACTATTTCTTCAAAATTTATTTTCTAGTGGTCATTATGATTTAAGTAATTTCATACATAGTTAAATAAATTCGCTATGTATTATTATACTTTTGATGGAATTTACTGCCTACTTTGGCATAATAAACTACAGGCACAGTTTTAGGAGTAAAATTATTGTTGAGTATGGATTCTGAATAAATTTAACATGAAAATATTCATTAATTTGACATTGCTACTTAAAAATTTGTTTTTAAGTTTATTTCTGAGAAATTTCCATATTTTAATATTTGTTGAAAGTAATCATTTAATATTTTAATTAATGTTATTCTAAACTTAAAATTATGAGTGTGCTCCTATTATGGTAAAACATGTTTTTAATATGCGATGAAGAAAATTTAAAGAAATCACCATATGTTTAAAGAAAGCAAAAACTCTGCAATTCCAATAAATATAATCTCATTTTCTTAGACTTAAACAAAATATTTTTAACATATCTCAACTTAATCATATTAACCTATTTTAAATGTCAAAAAATTAAATAAAGTTTTTACAAATTAAATTTTCTTATAATAATATAATAAAAGTTCTTAGAGGAAAATGTAATATATAATATTGAGTAAGAAAAGGTAAACAATAAAAATATTTGATCAATTTGTACACATCTGTACTTTTTGATGCACATGGTTTTAAAAAGCATATATTTCACTTTACATTACAAACACTTTAGATAAATTTGCAATGATTTATAATATATAACTTCATTTAAATCTCTGAAATTCTTATCAACACAAACTACATATTTATTATTATATGTTTTACATTATATATTTATTAATTCAACATTTTAAAAAAGAACAAAGATGAAATTAAAATAAAGCAAAGATGTAATATTAATGTGTTTGTGTGCATTATGGGTGTATAATTAACAAATACGATAAAAGCTATTTAAAACTAAGATAATTTTAATAACCACATATTTTTGAATAAGCGAAAAAAAGTGAATAGTGTTGTACTGTTGTGCTTAAAGCGTCATTTAAAACTTTAAATTTTTACATAATTTCCATGTATGTAATTTAATAAAATAAAAAAAATAAAGAAAATATTTGAAAAAAAATTCCTGTTTCATTTTTATTTCACTATTTAAAGTAATATATAATTTATCTAAATAAAGAATTTTAATTCAATTAAAAATTTGTCTAAAATAATTAAAAGAGAAAGAAAAATTATTTTTTAATGCAATTACCAACATAAAAATATCTATAGGGAAAAATAAATATTTAATTTATAATTTAAAACAAATAATTAGGAACTTTTAGTTTGGTAAAGCATTATTTTTAAAATTATTGTCTGAAAAAATAAATATCTCACGAGGAAAAGAATTTATTATTTTGGAACACAATATTTTCAAAACTGTTCCTTTCTTAGACATAAATTTATTTTGTGAAAAATGCAATTATTAAATAATATGGAAAATTTCTAGAATAAATGGAAATTATATAGTTACTTTTGTTGATTAATACATCAAAAATACATTTTATAATATACGAATAAGAAATAAAAGTAAAAGGATCAACTATGAAGAAATATAATTTTGATATCAATAAAGAAATCTGGTAATCAATTATTTTTATAATTAAATATAAGGAATTTTATTTAATGAATTTTATTAAATGAAATCTACTATTTTTTTTTCTTTTTGGAACTGTATTTCGCTATTTTGTGGAATTTTTAATATTGTTAATCATAAAAACTTCCTCAGAACAATCTTTCCGTAATTGAACTCAGATAAAGAATTGCGACTTTTTTTTACCCTGAAATTAGTTTCCAAAGAAAAATATCTATTTAATATTCATTGAAAACACTGTAAGTGTTTGACATCAAAATTTGCAATTCAACGCTAGGATTTGGTATAAAATAAGAATTTGCTTTTTCTTAAGCAACAAACCAAAGCTAGTAAAGCAAAAGTTTAGATACAGCACTCTAAATTTTACACGCGAAGTAATAATTGAATAAAAGAAAAGAATATTATTTGAATGGACTATATCTAATAATTCTTCTTCAGGGTTGAAAACAAAGCTCAAACATAATCGAAAAATGAATTCTTCTGCTGAGAAAAAGCAACGAACTTAAATCTCCTGAATCGATCATGTCAAAAGTAAAAAACAAACCAACAGATTTCTTTATATGTGCTGCAACTACTCAACTTGTTTTTGTTTCCCTTGGAGAGAAAGAACAACGCTCTGCTATTGAAAAACTAAGAATATATAAATCTGAACAAGCGAGCCAAGAAATTCCAGAAAAAAATTGAGATATTGGATTGAAACATTTCAGAAGATATCTAAAAATATGAATATAAGAAATACTGCAAAAAATGGTAAGATTCTGTGTGAATTTTACAGCAGTTTCTTAATACTAAGCATGGAAAGAATTTTATAGATTTACAGATTTTGTTTCCAGTTATTTTGACATAAAGAAGGATTAAGGAGTTATTATGAATGGCTGACTTAAATAATATATTTTTAAAATTCAAGAAGTTGCTATATAATTTCCTAAAAAAGTTTTTTCTTCTATTTAAAGTTACAAATATTAATAAAATTTAAATAAACCCAGAAGTAGTTTGAATTGCAAGTGATTATGTTGAAGCATTTTCTGAATAGATGGATTTATAATGATATTGCTCTTTGAAATGCTATAATATTACAAATATAATGAAATATTAATATTTTAAGTAAAAAATTTGTGATAGTCAAAATAAAGTGATTATTTTTATGCTTCTTAACGAAATAGGAATGATAAAACACCCCATTTCACGAAAACGGTAACTCTTATTATTTTGGTAAAACTTGTGAAGTAACTTTTATGTTAAATAAATATAAATTTTGTTCTTATACTTTTGAGTGCTTTTGTAATTTTGCCATCATTTATCATTATTGCAAAAGCAGGTATACTATACATTACTTAATGTATTAATTAATTAATGCAGTTTTATGTAATCAATAAGCATTGTTCTCATATCAGAAATAAATACGGTAAAACCGTAATTTAATAGTACAGCATTCGTTCTTCTTGTAAACTTAAGTAAAAATTAGTCAATATCTACTTTACGATACGTACAGATAATGAAATCTAATGTAATTTTAAGTAGTGCTTTATAGAGATTTAATGTCAATTAATTCGAATAGAATTCAGATGCAAGCATTAAATAAAATTAGTTAAGTTATACAAGCATTAAATAAGATTAGTTACAATGCAAGTTAAGAAATTTAGATTTGAAAGCTTCTTTTTTTAGGAAAATAATACACAATTTTACTTAAGATTTTTTTAAAAATATTAAAACCGTTTCATTTTAGCTTCATTAAATACTTGATATGTTAAAACTTTTTATAAGAGAATAAGAAAAAAACTTACTAATCAAACGTGAATCAATTTGAATTGAAAAAAAAGTGCAATTAATTTATAAGATAAAAATTTATATTTATCATTTAATTTTTGATAAAATATTTTTGGCAGAAAGTTAAAAATATCAGAAAGGAGAAAAAGAAAAGAAGAATATTTAGAACATAAATAATTTATGAAGATGGGAAATGCAGAGTTTTGACAGAAAATCCTTTCATATTTTAATAATGAAATAAAATATTTACTTTTGATGATGAAGTGGATTTTTAAATCTTTGCTGCTTTTCAAAGGTAAGATATAAGAACGCCTGTGATGTTTTTTATTCTTTGTTTTCGTTCATGAGTAAATTTACCCATAATTTCAAATTTTAATATTTTCTGTGAATAAGTTTTAAATAAATAACAATTCTAAGTAAGCATTTATTACTTTTGGTTGCTATGGTAATATCAATAAATGAATAAAATTGCTATAATATTTTAAGAACACAAAAATATTAATATAGAAATGTTTAGGAATGAGAGTACACAAATGTTATATAGAGATGCCTGGAGACCTTTCTCAGCGAATAATTTTAGTACTAGTTATTTAGTATTACTAATTATTTTTCTATTAAGATTTTATTGCAGTCAATGAATTACTGAATTCTTAGAGCTAATTTTTATTATATATACTTGAGAAATATTGAATTCGTCATTCAGATGCTATAAAACTAGCCTTAATGAATGTAATAGATAAAAAAATGTGCATTAAATAAAATTATTTTAATTATTGAGGAATATTGATATTAGGATTTGCATATATTCTTTTCATATTTTGTGCAATGTGAAATGATTTATATTCATCTTATAATAGACATATTTGAATATAAGTGCTCCCTTTTTCGGTGACTTATTTGAACCCGCAATTTCTCTATCTGCAGGTGCTATGTGATTGTTAAACTAAGAAAAGACAGATTCGTCTTATAGGAACAAGTCAACACTATTTATGTAGCATATGAAGTTTCTTATGAGTTTTTGTTATGAATAAATGCATCAAACACATAAGGTTTGACTATAATGAACTTTTTCGCTCTGTCATAATAAACGTTATTAATATACATTCAATATAAACATTTCGAATAGATAAAAGATATTTGAAATATATTGCCAAATGCCTCTTATCTATTTGAAATCTCGTTCAATTTTTGACAAAATTTCCCAGCTAAAAATGTGGTAACAACCTGCAGATTGTGATGACGCGGGATTTATTCGTGTCATTATACTTTTAGTGCGATTAAATGAAGGCACGAAACCTGTTATTCATCGTGAATAAACGATTTAATTAGTTTTTAAAACAAATACATTGAATGAGATATAATCTTTCATTTTTTTTCCTTCCATGCATTATTCTTGCAAATTGTTTTTCCAAGAAACAGTGTACATATTTCTTATCCTGTCAATAACTTTAGAATTTACCCTTGGTTATTTTCTTTCACCATAAAGAACATTTCAATCAATACATTTAAATATTTAATCTTTTTCATGAATTTTTGCCATTAAATTTTTATGTGAAACGAAATATTTCCATATTCGACTCTTCAATTATGTTCAAAGTCAAAAATGAAAATGAATCATCCAATAACTAAGAGTCAGAATTTAGTTTAAAAAGTTAAGCATCATCAAAAAGATTTTACTCTACATTTATTCTTTTAAGTGATGACTTTAAATGATGTTAAAATGTACACATTGTATTATAACTCTTCAATCTTTTAATTTATTACGGTAATTATGATTATGTAAGGTTTATAAGTTATTTCTTTGTTTTAAAGTGAAAAGTGGACGGATATTGAGATAGATAATTTATTATAAGACTGGCAGAATATAATTTGGAAGAGATAAAGCATCAAGCTCATAGCATTCTTAGGAAAAATTCGATATGTTACTTCTTCTCGATATGTTATTTCCTAATTTATTTCTAAAAAATTACTTTAAGCTTCAATTTTAATAAGATAATCATAACAAGAATTTCTTATTTATCAAAAGCTAATTCAAAAAACATTTAGTAAGGCAGTAAGTAAGGCAAGTTTGACATATAAGCTTTAGTTATTGCGCTTATTCATTTAAAATTTACTTTGAAGTTTGCTTTGGACATCCATAAACTAATTCCGCTTTAATATTAGTTATAACTTATATTATTCCTTATTGAATTTGTAATTGTTCGAAACTATAGTGCTTTGTACTTCTAATGTGAACTTTTATAAACCAATATTATAAAAATTCTTAATGACTGAATGTTTTGTATATTTCCCTTTCAATAAGAAATTTGAAAATTTTAGAATGAGTGGACAAATGAAGTAAGTAAAGTCAATTTTCTGGAACGAGCACTTCACTGGCCACTAGTACATCACTAATATGCAAATAGATGATCCAATACATCAAGTTGAAGCACACGAAGCATACTGGAAAGACGACTCTCGAATATTTATCGATGTCGCTGGGTGTTACTCCACATAGTGTTGTGGGAAGATTAAGGTTGGGTGCTTCCACATTTTGGGCGGATGCTGATCTGCTGAGAGTTGATGTTGCATTGTAGGTTCGAGGGTCCACCAACTTCAATCGAACCTCCTAAAGGAAAGATATTATGAAAGTTACGCAAGAAATACTGTCGAACGCAAAAGAGTTCTGAACATTTAGAATTAAACACTCTAGCTGCATTATTTGCTGAGTAACATTGTTTTGAATGGAAATTATCAATTCAATTATCCTAAAGTAATTAACCAGTAGCTGGAATTTATTTTATTCATATATACGTTATATTTTTTAAGGCGAAAATGTTATAAGAATATATCAGTGAAGATATTCATTTTGAATGTTAATTCTTAAAATTAGAGAAAAGTCAAAATGCAAGTGGTAAAAATAAATTATTTGTCAAAATGAATTTATGATTTATATCATTTTAATTTTAAATTAATGATTATAGTTAAATGTAATTCAGTTTTTTGTATTACTGTTAATATTTGATAAATTAATTTATTAAATTTTTTGCTGTTCATTGCAATTAAAATGTTAAAAATAACAACGTCTGACGAGGTTATAAAAGGATTATTTTAATTTAGATTCTCTAATTTTATGAAAACAGCATTGCCATAAAATATTTTGTATATATATATATATATATATATATATATATATATATATATATATATATATATATATATATATATATATATATATATATATATATATATATATATATATATATATATATATATATATATATATATATATATATATATATATATATATATATATATATATATATATATATATATATATATAATATTTTATATATTTAGATGTATATAAATTATTAACAATTAAAAATAGCAAAGCAATCTAAAATCCCTAATTTGGAATAAAAATCTAAAAGTTGTAGACTTTGTGAATGCAAATAGTTCAATTGTAACTACATTAAATATATAATAATTATTATTTTAGATATTATATATGCATTAAGACTTGAGTTTTTCATGATTAAGTGCATATTATTTTGGTACAAATAAATTGTGTAGGCTTTGACAAATAAAAAATAAATGAAATATTCTTTGGAATGTGCGGGGATATTACAAGTATTAATTCAAGCATAAAATGTAGATTGTTTTTTGATTATGAAATTTCAGTCTTAATTATTTATTTTAGAATTAATACAATTACTACCTTACTTTTAAAGTAATAGTGTGTTAAAGGGGAAAACTATGAAATTATTAAATTTAGACTGAAAATACAATCAAGAAAAATAAGCTATAAGCAAGAAAAATAATATATAATTGTGATTTAATTTAAACTATACACCTAAAATAGATTAAACTAATAAAAGTTTTCAAAAATTGAATATGCTATTTTAAAACTTTGATTTTAAATTAAAGATGCAATGCTTTAGTGCTTAAAAATTGTTTCATTAGACACATTTGTAAAATTGAAACTTGAATAGCAAATAAATAGGTTATTAAGCTTTATAAATCTCTAATATTCAACACTGATATAGACTACAGGATTCAACAAACACGTAAAAAGAGAAAATATAATAGAATGTGGTACTAAAAAGGGATACATTCTAGGAAAGGAATTTTCATTATTCGAAATGTATACAATTAACATTCAATAATTTATTATGGTTAAAAGAAATAAATGTAATAAATAAACACAGTTTTGCAATTTTTGGTTATTTGTTTCTAAAATTAAAAGAATAATTAATTTCAACTTGCATTTCTTCATTCCAAAATCATTTAATATGCGGAATCAATACTTTGTTTTGAACAATACACCTCTGTCCATTAAAATTGATATATTAAGAAGACAATATGCTGCACATGAGAAATTTAAATAAGATATTATATGCAATTGATTAGCTTTTTAATGCATTCATGTAACTTAAGAGTTAATAGTGATAAATAATGTGTTTAAAAAAATGAGGAAATTTTACTGTTGTTTCTCCTACGCAAATTCCCTTTTGATATTGTTACTTTGTGAAAATCTTTTATGGCATCTGGTATTATAGATTTATTGCCTGCATCTTTCAAGATGCAATCTTATGCAGATATAAAACTAATGGGTTCAGGACTTTAATACGGAAATGAGTGCTGGTTCTCCACAATCCATTAATCCTAACAGATGAAAATACGTTCTGGTTACCTACAGGCGTTATGAATTCGTACATCCACGTACTGATTCTTTAATCAAGAAATGGCGCAGTTTGCAAGACAAAAATATCTATATAATCAAATCAACAACAATCTCAACTCACAGAGTGGCATTTCGACGATCATAATTTGGGATACCAATGGGGGTACATTATATAGAGCAGCATCTAGAATGATGTAATTAATGATATACATGGGCGCAAGAAATACGTGGCTTCAGATAAACCTCAGTTCTGTTTACAGTATCATGCTGGTCACATCCATGTTTTTAGGCATTTGTAAAGAACGCACATTACCAGTATGCACTCAGCGTTGTCATTCTGGCATTTCATATGGAGAGATTGTATAGAATTCTGTTGGCTACACGCCCCAGTCAACTTTTACTCCCATCAATAGCACTTTGATCAGTGGGAGTAACATTTCTGTTTTATTCTTTACTGGAGCTCTGAGAAATGCTACTCTTCGACAGATAACGCCTAATCGTAGGTTAACAATATTACACAGACCTCTCTTGAACCTTCAGAATAGAAAACCTTCAGCTGCATTACTGGTCAGCTTGTTCTCAAGATCACTCACCAATAGAAAATATCTAATCATTGATTGCCAACTGAATGGTCGGTGAACTATGAAATGATGTTAAATATACATGGGAAGCTGTAAATGTACACAACATTCAACATATGTTTAAATCAATTTCCAAGCGTATGAGTGCTGTAACTGCTGTCAGAAAATGTTGCTCTGGGCACTGATTTATCAAAATGTATGCTTCCAAATTTCTTTAAAATTTAATCACTTGTTATTTCTTGTGTAATAAATTTGTCCAAAAATATCATTTTGTTATTTGTATTTCTTCCTTGTTCAGCAATTTTAAGAATTAGTTGTGTGTAGCTATTTGTAAGGATATTTATTGGGAAAAAGGGAAAATTTTAATATTATTTTAGTCTTAATTATTAATTTTACTTGAGAATAAAACTTGAAAATAAAAAAATTTGTAATTTTTAAGAGATATGTGTGATTATTGGGAATATAATCAATAACTTAAATTTACAAATGTTATCGGAATATTTTATTATATGGTATACATTATAGTTTAATACATCATAACGAAAGAGAAAAAAGAAAATATATGAACACGTATTATTTTATGTTTGAATATAGTCATTTTATCTACAAAATTATTATTTCTTTTTATTTTAAAAATCAATTTAATCAAGCACACTTACATGAAATTGATTGATTTGAAGTTAATAATTTCTAAATCAGCATTTTTAAAATAACAAAATTTTACTGAAGAATATTTAAACGTGGTGCCTTTAGTTTTCAATTTGCATATTCTTAGTAAATAAAATGAAATACAAAAAAAATTTTAATTGTAAGCATTTCTGATTAAACAATTTCCCATCAAGCAGTTTCTTGTAACAAATTTATTCTTATTTATTCACTTTACATTTTACAAGTAAGGTTTTCTCCTTTACATAAGATCTTACCTCAAATAGACCGTTGTTCAAAATTTAGAGAATTTACATAATTTAGCAAAGCTTATTAAAAGAAATGAACGAAGAGAAAAGCTATGGTTTCATATCAAAAATATAAATTACATGTGTTGAAAATGTTAACGTATATGTAAATTTGGGGGGAGCTAATAAGGGATTAAACTTTATCAGCGTAGAATTATTTGCTTCATAAATTCTTTGGTATTGACAAATTTCTTCGAGTTCGTTTTTGCAGCAAATGGTTAAATTTATATTCAACTTGAAAAACTTAGTAACCACAAATAATTAAATCATGGAAGCAGATTATGAATTATTTGGGGCTTGAAATAGGCTCATCTCAAGTCAAGATTTGTCTAAAGTTAATGCATCACCTATCGTCATGCCTGATTTACGAAATAGAATTTTCGTGCATGAGCCGTTACTGCCAAAATCTACAATATTTGTTAACTACAACAATATGTAACAGAAGGCTATATCATTTAAGTTAGTTTCAGATTTCCATAGAATCATAGGAGGAAAGATAACAAGGCTTATTTTTTCCAGAAAGTTTCATGAGGAAGAGCTGTTTTGCAAGAAAACACGCTTTGTGTGTCTTGTTTTAATTTTCAAAAAGGAAAGTGAGTTGAGCATTTTGCGGAGACCACAGAAATTATAAGACGTATAATTTGGAGACAGTTTCTTTCATTAATCAATTTCAGTTCAATCAAACACATCTCACTCTTCATATATTTTCATATAGAAAGATTGCTATCAGCCTTCTTTTACCCAAGAAATTGAACATCATGAAATCGGTTGTTTGGCAGGAGACATGTGAAATTGCTACACATGCTTTAATGTATTTGAAATAAGTACTGCAACTGATATGAGGTATATGATTATGGTCTTGAAGTCTTATGTTTAGCTTTAAATATACAGTTTTCCTTGATTTCAGTTTAATGGACGATAACGCACAAAATATAAAGTTCTTTTATAATCAATGATTTTCTACATATCAAAGATATTAACTGGGTGATTGCACTAGACAGATACCTTGATCTAAGTTCTATGTCAAGGATTCTCTTGGAAAAGAAAGTAAGTTTCCTATGAAAATATTGTAAGGCTTGAATACAGCGCTTTGAATGAATGAAATCCAAAGCCATAGGAAAACTTCCTTATTTCTCATATTAAATCTTGCTGTGTGTCCTGTAAACCTATGAAAGGGGACCACAAGCTCTATAATTTTTTTCATGATTTTTTAATCAGAATTCGTTTTTTCCAACTGAAACGAATGTTACAAAGGATTATGCATGCGGATTAAAACTAATGAATATTTAAAGTTTATGTCTCATTAACATATGTTTTCAAGCCAAATTTCATTTAAATCTGTTAAAATAGTTGTATAGATGATTAGACATTATTTCTTAATTTTTAACATATTATTATTATTCTAATAGCATTAAAGAGATTCAATGTTGCAGTCTAACAAGCTTTCCGAAAAGTTGAATTTTATGATGGAATCTGAAAATGTTTTTTATAAATCTGGCAAGTAATGCTTATAAATTTCGAAAAACTGATTATTCTGTGCTTGGTAGGAATCTTCTCCTTTCATTCGAATTTTGATTCACTGGAAGCTTAATATTTATGTTTTGTCACCTCATTACGTACAAGAAAATTCATAAGTACCATGAGGAACTTGTGACACTTTTAACAACTGAAATGCATTTACAAACCATTTTATCGATGATCTGATATAATTTCCAAAGAATAAATATAACTCACTCTCTACCTGTTGAAATATTTTTAAATTGTCAAAAATAGCTTGCGTAACATCAGAAGAATGTAATTGAGGTATGATTGCTCTTATAAATGTTTTTTAAAAATACATCCTAAAATTTTTCCTTACTCCAGAAATTCTTTTATTTGTATTGCTACTCAAAAGTTAAGCTCGAAAGATGACAAATCAATAATATGAATTTTATACCCACTTCAAAGTTCTGTATGTAACCATCTAAAAATCTTTCTTTCTTTTATTCAGCAAGAAATTGACTCTTGATTATAATGAGAAGCAAATCGAATTAGTTTGGAGAAGAGGAATGCCAAACGTTCTGCTGGGAAAACGATAAAATGATTAAAATGCCATCTTATTCTATATCAGTAGTTCAGTCGGTATTTTCTCCTACAAACTGTCTTTTCTGTGACTGCTTTTTTTTTATAAATGATGGAAAGATAGACGGGGTATCCAGCTTTTAAATTTGATTATTTATTCTCTTAATGTGGAGCTTATTTTGATTTCTATCATTAATCTTCCTTGTCTTTTGATTATTTAAATGTAGTTTGCCTTATTGAATTAAAGATAATAAATATTAATGAAGTATATTTCTTAAAAGATTTTTATTTTTGGTGTTTATTTTTGTTTTCTTTGAAACTATCTAATACGGAATAATATTTGTCTTAAAATCGTATCTATGAAACTTATTGCATTTCAATAATTGTTTTAGTTACTATTAAAGTTTATATAATCATTATTCAATAGAACTTCATATTTATTGTTTTGAAAACAATGCATTTCTGTTAGGAGTTAAGTTTGTTTTGTGTGTGTTAGCTAAGCATTTTTCTAATATTAATGGAAATTACTGTCTAAAAATAACATATAAACCAATATAAATGATTTAAAATTCACTTATTGCATGCATGTGTATTAATAAAATATCATTGAAAAAATTTGTTAGATATATATATATATATGTATATATATATATATATATATATATATATATATATATATATATATATATATATATATATATATATATATATATATATTATATATATATATATATATATATATGTGTGTGTGTGTGTGTGTGTGTGTTTGTGTGTGTGTAGATTACCCTTCAAAACTTCAATGTTAAAATTTAAGTTGAAGATCTTAACCTTATAATGATTCAAGTTGAATATATTCCGGACAAATGAATTATAAATGTACAAATTTTGGTGATATTATATTTGTCCTCATCATTGTCTTTTTAACTTTAAATAATTCTCAACCTATTTTTAATTACTTTTAATCAAATAAAAATTGTGATTCGATCTAAATATTGATATTTGTTTGAATTCTTTCGTTATTTAGTACTTTAATTTACACTGATGTCATTTGAGCTCTTAACATATAAAATAAAATAAAATTTATACATATTTTCTTTCAATTTGAATTTCTCAAAATTCTAATTTTTAGCAGATGAACAGAAAAAATATGAGGTTGTTGGTATTACAAACATTTTAAATTAAAATTTACTACATTTTTTCTAATTATTCTAAACATATATGCACATATTTACATAAACAATACGATAAAGTACTTTATATTAATATATAATTTAATTATTTATTATGTATACACTTTAAACAAAAGTATTATGTTCTTTTAATTTAAAAGTAATAATAAGAATTAAAAGTAGAATTTTACTTAATAAATACTTTAAATACCAAAACATTCATTAAAAAAATTCATCTTTAAGTAAATTTCTTAGTAAATTAAATATGAAATATGATGCTATGAGACAGTGATATTACAGTGTGTTTTTTTAAATGTTTTAAACAAAGAAAAGCACTAAAATAACTTACATTAAAGCATAATTAGCTCATTCTCTCTTGATGTTGAAAAATAATAGCTATTTAAAATTGACTTAAAATAAGCTTTCATAATCAAGAGCTTATTGATTTTTACTCTAGTTTAAATTTTTAAAATATAAATTTCATTATGAAGACTGAAATATTTTATTAAGCTATCCTTTAAACTTTAAGAAGAAACTTCATTAATTTGCTCGCTTGTATTATATTGCGATATTTTAAATTGAAGATATGTATTTTTTGAATACATATTATTTTCAGATTTGTAAAGGATTATTTTAATATTTTATATTATAATTATGCAACGTTATTTTGACAAAGTTTTCTTAAAGAAATACTGATCACTTGTAATAAACATGAATTAAAAAATCTCACGAAATTTTTAATTTTAAATTAATTAGAATCTCACGTAAAATATATGGCAATATAATACCTCAATATTTCATTGAATGTTATTGCTTTGTCTTTACTTATACTCAGAATTTCAACAAAATGATAAGTTTAACTGCTTATTAATGCTATGATTAAAATAAAATGGTCTTTTAAGAATTTATGGGAAAAATAATACATTACATTTTTAAAAGTGTATAACAAGTGCAAAAATTAGAAGACACATAAATAGTTAAGTCAAATATATATAAATAGTTAAATTAATTATATAGGCATGTTTTTGCCAAGTGTTTTTTGCATCACTGCTTGCAAATATTTTAAAGATGTGATTAACACAAAAGTGAGAACATCAAAATAAGAATGATATAATAATTTCTTTTAAACTGCTGACTAATATATTTAATTAATACACAAATTATTAGTTTTGGGTGAGAGTGGTGATACGAAAGCGCCAAAGAAACACAAAATAGAGCAACTGAGCTAACATGCAAATACAATTAAACAGTTTTGATGTTCATTTAATAAAAGTTGGCACAAAGAATATATAACAAAAAAGTAAATAAAAAAAGCATATCAAACACTTACCTTATTCAACGAAGTGTCATGTATTCTGGTTATCTTCCATCCATTTTCTTTTTTCTAACGATCATCCTTAAAAGCTCTTGTAGTTATATGATTTGTTAATTTAATTAAAAATATCTGAGAAAGAGCGAAGAGAGAAGAAAACAAAGCAGACAGAATTTTAAAGGAAATCAGTAATTAATTCTATACAGCAACGAAGAAGTACCGGTGAATGCCATCAGATAGAAACTTAAAAAAGCAGTGCGAGTAAAAATGTGCTGGGGTGAATGTTTTGAGTGATCTTTTATCACCGCCACTAACTTTTATTAATTCACACAGTTGAATTAATGCTTGTGAAAAATATTTTCATACATAATCTCAACAATCTATTATATTAAAACACTTTTCAATATCACCTTCAATGATAATTAGAATGTAATTAAATTTCAAAATATAAAAACTGAATTAGAAGTTATCTAATGCTTGTTTTTATCTATTGAAATCTAGTGTTATCTGTTGGAAACACAATTATCTATTATCTATATTGTTTCTACACTTATACATTCTACGATACTTTTTATGCATTAAGTGATATTTCGGTTAATAAAATACTTTATTGTTATCAAAATTATCTACTTGTTATAACTAAATTGCAGCTAAAGATTTACGTAAGTTACAGTTAAAAGTTTTATCTTTCATTATTGTTACATTTTAATCTTTTAAAGAGGAAATTTTCTTAAAAAATTCATAGATTCTAAATTCCTCTAAAAAATAAAAGGAATTTTTATTTTAATATGAATTAAGTGTTTTTTAGTTTGATCATACAGTGCATGTTATTTAGGTAATTAAATAATATATGTTTAAAATATTACATTATATATCTTAAGATTTGTTTCCTAATGTAGAAAAATTATTTTATGTGGATTTTGGTAATTAAATAATTAACATTATTTTCAGTTCTTGTTATCATAATAATATGCTTATATAAATATAGCTGCGCTTTTTCATACATTAATGTTAAATAATATAAAAAATGAATTATTTATTATTTTGTTCTTTAAACTATTTTTTTAGAGTTATTTTGTATATTATGAGAAAAATTTATCTGAGAAACAGAAATTTTTTCAATAACGCTTAAACAATTAGGTTTCAATAAATTTGAAAGAGAAATTAAAAAAATTATGAATAAAACTGTTCAAGATTTCTCTCAGAAATTGTGTTTTTTAAAATTTTATTTAAAAACACAACACCTATTTATTCTTAAGATTTTTTATGTAGTATAATTGTATCTCTTAATGGTTTCACAAATCTTGAATGACTTTTAGAGATGCGTTCCAAAGTCATAATGAAATACATAAATATACAACTCTATTCTTATATCATAATATTTACATATTGTATACCTGGATTGCCTTCCAGCATATATTTATAGAAATAAATATTTATACAATGATAATGTCATCTGTTACCATAATTAAAGACTCAGGTTCAATTTTTTAATTCATAGAGACATTCAAAATTTATTCCCATTCTAATTTAAATGATACATTTAAGATCACTTGCTGAATTATACAAAGATTTATGAAATATAAGTTGAATATTTATATATACGAAGTATACAATAACTAAAAATCATAGTAATCATGAACAGAAGTTAGAAGTTAATAATCATAAATTAATTTTAATAACCATTATACTGTATTTAGATTAAACATAATTTTGTTGATGTAATGAAAAAATATATATATTCTTCTTTAAATTTTTAATCCAATATAAATGGAAATTGAATCAAATACAAGAATTGTGATTTCGTTATTTGTACTTTATCTCTAGGATAAATGTAAAATAATTTACTCTTTCAACATGAAAAATATTTTAATAAATATTTAGATCAAAATAAAGTAACAAAAGATGTCTGAGTTAAACTTGTGAACAATTAGAGCATGATTATTTCTGACAGCATAGAGTAAGACTACAATTTATGCATAAAAGAAGTGAGTTTAAAATATACTGATGAAAATACATTTATTATGATTATTTTTACGTATATCATCTCGGAAAAGTTTCAGTTACTAAACACAACCTGCATTTCTATTAGCAGGTACATGAAAAATATTTACAAATACTATATACATATACATACATATATATATATATATATATATATATATATATATATATATATATATATATATATATATATATATATATATATATATATATATATATATATATATATATATATATATATATATATATATATATATATATATATATATATATATATATATATATATATATATATATATATATATATATATATATATATATATATATATATATATATATATATATATATATATATATATATATATATATATATATATATATATATATATATATATATATATATATATATATATATATATATATATATATATATATATATATATATATATATATATACTAAACAGTAATAAGTCAATTAAATCAATAAATATTCATTGAAATGAATAACTTTTAATAATTAAAGTAAAAAAAAGTTCTTTTTAATTTTACTTTTACTTTTACACCAGATAGAACAACAGAAACTATTTAATTCTCCTAACAATTTATGTATTTTAAATAGATAATTTCAGCTTTTCTAAGTATTTTTATATTTTTAAGAATTGATAATGCGTTAAAAATTAATTTGAACATTTTTCAGATGACATGTTCGTCTTTGCATCATATTGAGTAAAAGCTTACATATTTTGAAGGATATTATAGTCTTTTTCTCGCATACTTTCTATTTAATTAGAAAAGTTCATTGATGTATTCTAGTTCTCATATCCTTAGGATAAGTTCCCCATTTTAAAATACTGGAAGCATAAAGACGAGACAATCTCTTAAAATTAAGGGATTCATAGACGACATAAACGAGGCAAACTACATGTTTTGGAAATGTTTATGCATTTCTACGCCGTTTTGGAAGTTATTTGAATATAGAGCATCTCATTTGCCCTTTTCAGAAGAAATTATTACAAAGAGGATTAATTTATCTTTATGTTACAAAACTCATTAGCACTACAAATAAGTTTAGAATGTTTACGTGCATTCTAGTTTCTTAAAACAGCTCTAAAATGTTTGCAGAAAAAAGTCAGTTTTTACGAATGAAATCATTGAAAGAAGTTATCTCAAATTTGAAAAAAAAAATCGAAATTTATTATATCGAGACAATACTTTCTTCGAATAAGGAAGAATACAATCATTTGTTCTACGGAATTGTAAAATTATATGTAGGTGAATATATTTGTAGAGATTTCAGACTATTGATTTTCCACCTAAGCATTTCATGAAAAAAAAATTTACTGATATTTTTATACTCAATGAAGAAGGGAAAGTCTATTTGGGATTATATAATTGTGTGTGTGGAAAAAAGAGATAGCGTTTATTAGCTTAGGAATTCAAGTTAGCTCGGATGTTCTTATAACAAATGCATTATATTTCATTTTCGAAATATTTCAAACTTAATTACGAAGTGTTCAATCTTCTTAAAAATAATTACTTGATACATGTTTTAGTAATTGTGTTAAGAATCATTAGTGAGAAATGTACTACTAATTTTGAGGAGTTAATTTTTTGAGTATATGGTTTTGTGTGTCTCTCTATCCGTAGCTTTTAAATATTTTATAAATTAGTAAGATGAAAGAGTTATACTTATTTTACAGAGAAATATTTATGTTGAATGGCAGGAAATATATACATGTTGCTTATTTAAAATATTCATATGCATATTGTTCATTATAATGTAAAATTTACGAATAAAGATTTATTTGAATTTTTATTATTTTCATCGTACAATATTGGGAAGTTATTCATACACAGAAATATGGTTTCATTTGAAATGTACAACTATATTTATAAGTTAATACTTTTTAAAGGGATTTAAATAACACAAGTTTATTTAAGTAAAAATCATTTATTTAAATAATTTCAGTTTCAAACTGCAAGTAAATAAAAGGAAAGAGAATATGCAGGTTAAAAGTTATAAGACAGTATAAATGAAACAAATGTGTTACAGGAAATAGAATAAAATATTATTTTTATTCAATGTAGGTATAAGCATCCTTAATTTAAGAATTAAGGAATTTAATTCTATGAAGAAATATATTAATATAAATATAAAACTAAAATTAGTAAAACGTGAATTCAAAATTAAATTGGCAAATGTTAGTTAAAGGGTGTTTAATTCTGAAATTGAGATGAATTAAATGGATAAAAAATTTTTCAAAAAAAAAATAAATAAAATAGATTGGAGTCATTTTATTTCATAACAATATGTAAAATAAGTTAGAAATCTTGTCGGCTATTTTATATTATCAGTTTAGTTGCGAAAATTCAAGCTATTTTCTTGTTATCACTGCTGTTTCAGGTACAAATTTTTGTATTTTTGTTTGTCAGCAATAAATATAATATATATTTACTCAACTGATTGAATAGTATTTGAGTTATTGAAGTACGACAGCAAAAGGACATTTAATAACTAATCAGTATAAAGTGTTAAAAATACTAAATTAAACCTTTTTAACAGCGTAATTTTTTATATGAACTTTAAAGCATTTATAATGTAACAATAATATAAAAATGGCAATTTGTTGATGGCACTCTTGTGTTTTGAAGGATTCATGTGAAAACAAAATGACTGAACACTGAAATATTTTAAAACACTAGAAAAATATCTCATATACTTTTGGATATAAGTTTTTTGTAGATTTGAAAGTCTCCTTTTTACAGAGTAGGCTTTAAATATTTCGATCTCATCCCGAAGAAGGAAATATCAAATAAAACGATTCTTCCTTTCTGCTTCATAGACAGAGGTGCGCATCTAGAAAGACAGATAGAAAGGCCAATAAAATGCAACCAACCCTGCCGAAGTTGCCAAAAAATGTGGTTAAGACGGAATTTATAGCTTGGAAGCGGCTGAAGTTGCGTTAATATTCGGACAAAATAACAATATGTCAGGCTACACTTATCATAAAACAAGCAAAGAAACGGAGTTTGGTGCATCAAATAGAAAGGAGGGGATTTCTGGGCCGGTATCCTTTAGTTATATCTTGTGGATAGAGAGAACTTCCTCGATTATAGCTTATAAACTCATATTATTGTAGTTACATAAATTCGGTTATTCCTTCCATTCGAAGCATTACTTTTGGTAACGGTATACATTTTTTATCAATCAGGATATAATATTTTTATTACTTTGAGAGTAATATTTTGATAGGAAAGAAATGATTCGTAATGGGAAGAAAAGAAATAAATGAAGGCCATATATTCCTTTGTCTCGAAACTGTAATAACTTGAAGCAGAAGCTTGTGCATTTTGTTTAAAATCAGAACGAGTATAATAATTTTATAATGGAAGACCATTGAAAAAATTAGAAAATAATATTCATAAGTTATCAAAATTTGAGGAAGCTTTGGAAATTATGAAGCAAATAGCGAATAACAAATTAGGAAACAAGTGTTTAATGTTAATTCTAAACTAATATAAAATTTCATAACAAAATGCCAAAGAATGTCCAGTAAGGAAGACAATTTTGACAGCTGTAAACATGCACTCTGAGTTAAGTGAAAATTCAGAATAATCAGAAAAAACAATAAATTTTTTTATTTTACAATTTACTTTACGTACATTAATTTGTAGATAGCAAACGTTATTTAAGTAAACTAAAACATACACTTTTTTACGATGGAATAAAATAAATTTTGTTAACATTTAACTAATTATATTAGTGATCTATGTTATTATGATATGCAAAATTAGCATCATATAATTTATATACATACACCATTACATATGTTTTTGTTTCAACAATGTTACATGAGCGTAGTTGTACACCATACATTCAAAATAAAAGAATATTTTCTGAAATAAGTATCTTATTTTAAATATAAAAAAATCAAAAGATATTGTTTTATTATTTAAAATGGAAAATGTCAAAATGTTGAAAAAACTGATTAAAAAAACCATTCACAAGAAGCAAGATTTTTTTAATGTAAGCGAATTTAACATAAGCATTCATCATTGTAATTTCTATATATATAAATAACAATGTAAGATAGAATTCAAAAAATTAAAAAAATAGCAGAAAAAGAATTTTGTATTTCATTTTGCTGCGAAACAAACATTTTGTAAGAATAATGATATTGATTTTTTATGTAAATTTTTCAGGTATGTTTAAAATGCATAAACTGAATTCTTGAGATTTAAATCTTCAGAACGAAATTCATGCTGTTTTATGTTTTCTATTGAATCTGATTTTTGACCTTGCTAAAAAACTTCCAACTACAGTAAAAATGCTTGTAACTCATGCCTTATAATTTAGCAACTATTTATATAAGGAATGCATGTTACAGTTGGATAGGGAATAGATAATACCGCATTAACAAGTCATTTTTTAACACTTTGGAAATAGTTATGGAGGTTAACAAGTTAAAATTTTAAAATAATTTTAAGAAATATTAAAAATCATATTTGTTTTTTTTCCTTTATAAGCAATTAGTGAATTCTGCTCGATATTTGTAATTTGTGGAGAAAATTTTAGTTTCTGAATTAATTGTATCTATTTCAAGTGTCATAAAATGTTTCATTAATTTTGTTATAAAAGTTTGTTATTAAGTTTGGTTTACGCTTTTTTTATAAAAAATTATATATATATATATATATATATATATATATATATATATATATATATATATATATATATATATATATATATATATATATATATATATATATATATATATATATATATATATATATATATATATACATTAATAAATAAATAATATTGCTTTTATTAACTTATATCAAGTTATTTTTGTATAAATGTAAGTAAATATAATGTCACTGAATATTTTATAAGCAATGAAGTTTTCTTTTAAAATTAATTTGAATTACTGTATTTATTAATCTTTATAATCAAACCGATTATTCATTAAACCAAATATAATTTTAATATAATATATAATAGCTTTTTAAATGTGTTTTCTTAAATATGTATTGCTTGTGTAAAGCAAAAAGTAATCATTTGAGTTGAAAGTCTCTCTTCGGAATCGATCGATTGAGGCTTGAGCTGCTTCTTCTCCCTTGCGGAGAAAGATGCGAGTTACGCGGCAACATATTTCGTTTCCCGATCGCTGCGAGACCCGTGAGCTAGGCTTAAAGTATGGTTGAAACATTCAACATCGAGCGGAACAGATTGTGTGAAGGTAAAAGGTGCAAGCACCGCATTGAAATAACTATAGATTTGAGCACAATATTTTAGTTTTAAAGAAGAATTATTTTTGGAAATACATATTTTCTCATGTAAATATGTATTTAAGTAGAAAATATAGTTATATCACAAGTTATAGTTATCACGGATGTTTAAACATTTTGAAGATAATATTACGTAAATAGGCAGACTTTTACCTTGCTATAATTGGATTTTCCTCCTTTTTCTTTCTTTTTTGATAACATAAAATGATTCTGAATTAAGATAAAGGGGATACATATTTTACTTACTTTATAAAGCTTTTTGACATTATATTTTGTTTTAAACAGTTAAAAATCACAATTGAAAATTAGAATGACTTGAAAGATAAAGCATTCATACAGCGATAATGATATTATTTTGTATATTATTAGTAATAATATTAATCAAAAAAAATTCACATGTAATTTAAGAGGAATTGCTACCTTTTATGGAAAAATAGGATAGTTTTTAAAACTGTAATAGATAAATTATTTCTATTGTTAAATATTTTCCAAATTTGCTTATATTTAAATTTTTTATTTTATTTAATTAAAACATTTACATACTAAGAATTATGTAGCAATTCTTATTTCAATAGGAAAAAGGATTGATGATAATTCCGGATGCGATACCTAGAAATATCACAGCATGGAAACAGAACTTAAAGTCAAAATGCTCATTGGAAAATTCTAAAATTCTAAAGTATTTGATGGATCAAAATTGGAGAGTTCTCTTGCAATTATTTTTAAAATGGTAGCTGAAAATTTAATTGTTTTGTTATTCATTGAGCTTTGAGATTAAGATTTTTGAATTAGACTGATATATATATATATATATATATATATATATATATATATATATATATATATATATATATATATATATATATATATATATATATATATATATATATATATATATATATATATATATATATATATATATATATATATATATATATATATATATATATATATATATATATATATATATATATATTGAGTTTCGAGATTTCAATAAATTAATTTCTACATAAACAATTGAATATTTGTGTGAAAGTATTATATTAACTGAATCATAATTGAAAATTTTTTTGAATACAATTACTTTTGTGAATCAAAAATATTTATACGAATTCTTGTTTGTAATAAAGCAACACATTAAATAGCATTAAAGCTTAACAGATATTATTCAATAAATCCATATGAAAATCATTAAAAGTACTCAATCATGACAAATGTTTATATATAAATAAATATTTATAATATGCTTTACGTTAAAATAGCTGATTTCAAAGTATTCTTAAAACAGCATTTTTACTTCTTACTAAGCAAAATCAATTGAATTTGAATTTTGTTATGTTCATACGTATTTTAATTCTTGTAATTGATAAATAGCAATTATAACTGTTTTTGCTATTTGAAGAAAATATGGGTTAAACATTTTTTGTCACGTTGTTTAGTTTTACACACGAATAAAGTCTTAGCAATAATAAAGAATAAAATAAATTTTGAAAGATTTAAAGACATAACATTCATATTTAATGATAAGATTGGTAACAGATTTAAATATTTGATGATAATTTTTTTTAATATTTATGAGATGTATGATTCATGAATGCTTTGAAGAGTATAAGCAGAAATAGAATAATAACGACAAAACAATTATATTAAGATTCAAAGATTTTAGAATTACACTGATCTTTTCATGTTTTTATTTTGTGGTAATTTTATGACAGAAAATAATTTAGATCAAGATAAAATTACTGTTATTGGGCAAAGATTCATGTTAAAGTATCAAACGATGTTATTCACACTACAAATTAAATTTCCTAATGCGCAGAATTTCTCAAATCAAACATGATTTTCAACTTTATAATTCATTTTAAGAATAGTTTTAGCTGACTATAAATTTGATTCTAATGATTTTTTAACCACTGAAATACAATAATTATCTTTCACGTTAATTATTTTTGGCATTTTTTTTGATTTTCATACTTTGCTTGATTCTATTATGTTTTAATGATTCCATTATGTTTAATGAGTATCGTGATTATATTTGTAACTTATATATTTTTTTCATTGAAATGATAATGTGATATAAAATAATGAAACATTTGCTACTGCCAGCTGAGATTTTGCCAAGAACTGACCTTAAAAATAATTAAAAATAATTTATCAGAATGCTTTTGAGAATAATATTTCTGCACACACACACACACACACACACACACACACACACACACACACACACACACACACACACACACACACACACACACACACACACACACACACACACACACACACACACACACACACACACACACACACACACACACACACACACACACACACACACACACACACACACACACACACACACACACACACACGCACGCACGCACGCACACACACACCCACACACACACACGCACGCACGCACGCACGCACGCACACACACACACACACACACACACACACACATATATATATATATATATTTATATATACATGCGTCTATAGTCGACTAACTGACAGACAAATAAAATGCAAATGCAAAGCCTACAAAACAAATAGATAAAATGATTTTAGAGAATAAAGTAATCCCCGGAATACAGAAAATAGATAAGAAGTTACAATTTTCATTTCAAAACTGAAGTCAAATCAAGTCAACTGCTCTAAATAAGTAAAATATTCTTAATTGTAATGACCTAAGAATTCCCTTAAATTCCTGATAATGCGAGACTAATCTGGCATATAAAAATAAACATTTACAAGTTAAATATTGCCATCAATTCGTGAAGGGGGAAAATATTTGATTCCGCTACTTAAATGAACATGATTAAAGCACTTATCAGATTAACTTTTCTCAGTAAAAGAAGTATAAATATAAAAGGTTTATAATTACCTTTGATATTTTTAAATGCGTATTATATTTTGGCTGCTTAAAAGTTCATAAGAAGATTACGTACACCTATTGATTTTGTATTAGAAAAGCCAAGTAGCGCGTTCAAAGAATTAAACATTAATGGAAAAGTATCTGAATTATATATAGTAGCTTTACTGTTTCTAGAATAGGCTTTTTAAATAAACTGAAAGAAAATATTTTACTCAATTAAGCATTTAATGGAATATAATAGATTTTAAAGAAAATTTATATTGATTTCTGTAGCTCAAATTTACATTATATTGTGAAATAATTTCTGTGTATCCTTCATGCAGGTAGCGCTTAATGAAATTTTCAGAAGTATGCTATTTCGAAAAACTGAAGCCGAATTTCTCATTTGAAAATAGTATAAGTCAATGTATAATAAGTATAAAATTATTTAAATAATTAATAAAGAGTTTTTTAATGTAAATTTTATAAATAATTGAAGTATATAAACGAATGAAAATATTTGAGTCATGGCACATATGTTAAAAATTTAATATATGCGTATTAAAAGGATAAATTTGTTTCTTAAATAATGTTCACTTACAAAGAAACAAATAAAATTGTATTTCATTTTTTATATAAATTTTCATAACAGTATTTAAAATACTTTTTAATAAACAAACAGTTAGGTTTTATTTTTAATTTTAAATTTAGATGCACCAAAACACCATGCTTAAAGAAAACTTTTTTCTTCGCAAAGAAATGAATTTCTTTAACTAAAGAAGTACTAGTAAATAAAGTCCTTCACTATTTAAAGTAAAAATCCTCAAATATTTTAAAAGAAAGCTATGGCAAAAACATGTATACCTTAACAAAAACGTCATCTCTGGAAAATTATTCCTCTCTTAGAATATTTCATAGGTAAATAATAATAAAGCACTATCCATTAAAAAATACATATTGATCTTCTCGGTTCATATCTCTTTCACTCAGTGCAGCTGTTTTGTTTTGATATAATATTTCCATTTCTTTCTTTAAAATTCTACTTAGTTTTCCGATTCCCATGAGGAGAAACTACTTCTCATTAGTTCGCTCATTAGCGAGAAGCCTCTTGGAGAAATGTTTAAGGATTCTATTTCCTCAATGGCGTTTTTTTCCTTCATTTTGTTCAAGATCTACATCTTTTCCTTTCCTCAATTAGCTATTTAAGTTGTTTTTTCTTTCATATTCTTCGCCCTGAGTTTTTAAATATATTTCAGAAGACTTGTGTTTCTCTCGCTAGATGAAAGCTTTTGTTCTTAATATGAACATTTTATTCTTCAAGGCTAAGAGTAAGGTATTGATTTCTTTGGTAATTAGTAGAGACTGCTGAAAGACTTAATTTTGATGCAATTTTTACACTTCCGTTAAGATGGGGGAAGCTTAGAAAATTTTCTTAAGTAGTTTCTTCAGTTTCGACAAGTAAACTTTTGAGAAAAATTCTGAGAAAGAAACTGTTTTAGGAATATTTCTTGGTTAATTTATTGTTTCATGTCGCTACAGAAAATATTGTCATGTAAAATTTTAAGTAATAAGGGAAGATATTTGGCAAAGTTTAGTGTTGCAAAGTAAAAAGAAATTCTTAAAAATGAAAAACGGTTTATTTTTTGCATACTTGTAGCTCAAAATTAGAAAAAAGGTTACAATTATGGTTAATGCGAAAATAATTTCGAAATTATGATCAAATTTTATCAGCATTTCAGGAATCATTTTTTATCAATTAAAATGTAATTTTTTAGGAAATGTTTTCAGTTATACATTTGGAAATAAATATAAGTTTTTAAATTACTTAACAATATTTCTTTCTCTTTTGAAAAGAATTCACCATGAATTTTGTATGTAAAAACAATGTTTAAAGAAATAATGGCTTAATAGCTAAAATTAAAACTAACTGGAAATTTATTGTAATTATTATTTAATTTTCTTTCTCTATTTAACAAAATAATGTTCAATTGTTATTATTTGTGAATGCAATCATATAATAATAACATAAGCAGTTATCATTTATCATATAATAATATTATTCTAAAAGCTTCCATTTTCACAAAATCATGCAAAAATCATCTCTTCGTCCTCAGTTACTTTATATTATGTTAGAATAATTTCTTGCCACAACAATTTGAATAAGTATTTAGTAATATTAAAGTGCACCGAAGATAATTAATTTAATATATTTTCTTCAATTAATTTTATACATCCTGAAAATAAAGGCAAACACATCCAAAAACCAGTCAAAAAATAAGGAAACATGTATTTATCAGAAGGTAAACCATATATGTAAGAAACATGGTTTGTAAAAATGTTGATCAAAATAAAATAAAATATCTATTTATCATGTAATAAAACTCAATAGTTAAATCAACAGGGTGTAATAATTTATAATTTAAAAACAAAAAAAAATGTTTATTGTATTTTCGATATAATTCTTGACTAGCAACTAATATATACATTTGTAAATCAGATATGATTTCAAAAATTCCACAGTGTAAGATTGAATAAGTTAGAGTAAAAATAAGATACAATTTCTTTTTGTAACAGTACTCTTATCAAAAAATTGGCACAAAATAGACAGAAGCTAAAAAAAAGTTGCGTATCATTCTTCACAATCTTAAATATGTTTGAAGAAAACATTTCTTTTAAAGTTAAGACAGCAAAAGTGGAGAGAAGTATTACTTTATATAATGCTTTTTTTGGAGAGGAGCGGCCCTTACCGAAATCCGTCACAATTAATTTCGTCTTCCCCTGTTTCCCTTAGGGTGAAACAGTTCAGTAAGCAAAAAACAATAAAATAAATCTCGATTCTGGAACTCAAGAGCAATGCTCAAATGATACGGAGCCGCAATGCGCACGATTTTGCAAGAGTTGAAAAGAAAGAGGTTGAAAAAAAGCAAACTTGACCGGAACAAGGTGGGTTAAGCTTAATGGATCTGAAAAGGGCAAGGTGGAATGGGATACGTGACATATTTTTTGGATAGAAAACTGCCTTAGAAATGATCTCGCACCGTCCTATCGCTACAAAAGCACGTACGTGTATGTGTGTATCTTTGTATGTGTGTATCTACACCAAGAGCTGGGAAATATCCACGCAGGTAATTTATAGGAAACGTATGCCTTCAAGTAAATATGAAGGTGGTTACGTATAGGCCAGAAAATGTTGATTTCCCTTTATGGAAGATGAAAAAATACGATAGTGGAATCTGAACCCCTGGAAAAGCACAAACTGTATTAGAGATAACAGCAGATGTTTAGTACTTTTATGAATGAAAGTGAAGTGAGAAGCATTATCTGTCTCAAAGCAGTTTTTTCAAGACATTATTTGAGGTAACTTTAATAGTACCAAACAAAATACGAAATAAACTGTAAAAATATCAAAAAGGCATGTCAAAATAATGAAAAGTTTTTAAAAAACAAATTCTGTTATCAAAGATAAACATGTAAAAATCTATGGTCTAGTGTTTTAATTGGTCATCCCCTTGTAACAATTCTAATTAAACGCATTTCACTAATATTGTAAGTTTTTAACGAAATAGTCACATTTTGTATTTCATATGAATATTAAATTGTATAAATCTTCAATGAACATTTATTTAGGAAATGTTCCAGTCAAATTGTAGTAATTACGTAAATGTTCCAGTCAAATTGTAGTAATTAATAAGATGAGTAACGAATAATTGATGCAAGTATATTGTAAAACGGAGAGATTAAGTACTAGCATTTTCCAATAAAACCTAATTAAAATATATTATTTTGTTATAGATAGTACAGAATATACATATAACATATAATAATTACTTTAATTAACAATGTCATTAAGTACTTTAGCTTGTTCAAGTGGATAATGTGTAATCTTTCACAGCCTGCTATGAATTTAAAAGCTATGCAAATTCTACAGAAATTCAGAGCTATACAGGAGTTACTGCAGTAAATTTTATATAAATAAATTTATTTATATATATACTATGTATAGCTAAAATATTTTTATTTTATGTGATTTGCTGTGTTATTTATTTATAAAAATATAAAACAATAAATGACGTTAATTTTTATTTTGTATATAAATTTGTTTGTTATTTAATGCCACATTTATTTCACTCCTTGTATGAACAGTTGGAATGAGAATAAAGTAAAATAAAAATTGTTTAATTATGAGTTTTTTTTTAACGGAGCGAGTTCATCGTGCAGAAATTTTCGCGGGGGTCTTAATGTATAATCTTTCATAGATGTTTAATGGGCATTCATTTACATGATATTCATCAAATGTCTTTTCCGAATTCAAATATTAGCATTAATAGTTGAATGCAAATTCATTTAAATGATTAAATGCGTCAAATAAAATGAATGAAACAGAAAATACTTTTATAATTTTATAGTCTAAAAGTATTTTAACAGGGGTGCCAAGGTTTCCTATTTCCATCCTTTTATCACATGCTAGGAAAAAAAAATAACCCTTTAGAGAACGAGAAAATTATATATAGAAAGAAAAGCAGCTGAGAGCTTTTATGCCTCATTAATAATCTTTTCTGATACGTGAATTTTGCTGAGTATAAAGTGTTTTATGAGGGCTGTTTGAAAATGTATAACATTTATTAGGGCCTGGTTTGACGCTGAAGTAAAGAAGCGATATTCAAAGACAGAGCAGATTCATTAAGTAGATGAGAATATTTGATGAGGAATGCTATAAATGTTAACATAAAGTGGTAGGAAAAATTAACGATCTTGCCTCATGACTAAATAAAATGATTAAAAAAATTGATATTTGGTATTTGGGTTACGTTCACATGTCCTCGCTTTCCTTAATAAAATCTGCCAATGTGAAACACTTCATGAATTATTTAGCCTTATTAATTAAATAAACGCAAAAAAAGAAATTGTAAAAAAAAAAAAAAAGAGGAAATAATTCTTATAAGTCAAAATAGTTCTGAAATTTCTTCAAACTTTTTTTTTACTTTTTAATATTTTAAAGCAAAGTATGAATTTTGAATTTTTGTTAAGTATTTTTAGAAATAATTATTATTATCAAGTTTATTTATATTACCTTCTAAAACTAAATATTGAGTTATTGCTGTGGTATATTAAGAATTCAATAGTATGCAGAATATTGAGAATTCACTAGTGTGTGGAATATTGAGAATTCACTAGTATGTAGAATATATAGAATTCTCATCATAAAAATTCTCATATGCGGCGTATTGGAAAAGTATCAAGAATTCACATATGGTATAAATAATATTCGTATTATATTTTCAAGTACTGGAGAAAATTGGAAACATATACCAAGTCATACTAAAGTATGATTTTAAAGTAGCACATGCAAATAAAGATAAAATTTTAACTTTAATATTTAATATTGCAAATAATTTATTAAGAGTTTAAATTATTTTGGAGTTTAATTAATTAATAAATTTTATTTAAACTTTCTTTGAAATATTTCAATATCTTAATGATAATTATGAATTAAAAAGACTTTTAATAATTCTTATGAATTTAGTGCTAGTAAAAGAATTTAGTTTTTACACTCAAAGCTTTTTTCCTATGAATAATAGAAAATTAAATTATTTATTTAATTTTTATTCAGTAAACGATAAACTTATATTTATTTTCACTGATTATAGATTGTTGAATTGCGTACATTCTCTTTAACACTAATATTACAAATTTCGATGAATTTTTCATTTATATGAAATTTTATCAAGTTTTGATACAAATCCCAAATGATGTTTGTTAATTTCTTAATCTTCAAACGCTATAAGTTTTTTTATTATTAAAACGTAGAAAACAAACGTCATCAGTGATCGGACTATCAGTAAGTAAAACATTTAAACGGCAGTTAGCGAGGATAGGGGACGGTTAAGTGTCAGCTCATAAAACTGAATTAAATGGTCGCAAGTACTTAATGAGTCTATATTAAAAGTAGTCATTACATTGATTACGGGAGAACAGAGAATGAAGTTTCGTAATAATACTTAGAGAAATTCCTGATGGAACTTAATTATTATTAAATATGTGGTTGTGCGTTTTCTTTAAGAATATATATTTGTGAGGAGATTTTCATTTATTTTTATCCATATACACATCATCAGTTTAAAAGGATTTTTTTAATTTGAAAAGTATGAAAAGTTGAAATTTCTAATGGCAAGTTTTATTTTATGAAGTGAAAAAAATGTGTAACAGGAAAAAATATATAATCAGATATTTTGTGCCTAAAAAGGTTTAGTTATTTATTTTGGTAGTTTTTATTTATTATATAATATAATTTTGTGCCCTACCTTTTTATTTAAAAAATTTCTTCACTAACATTTACAACTAATATTGTTTCGTTGTGTGCAGCAAAATTTGGGTATGATAAATTATTTCAAGCACTTCTTTTAAACATTAATTGAAACTATGATTTATTAAATGAAATATGTAGATTTTTGTTGGTAGTAGCACGTATACACTAAATATCTTTTTAATTAAATACGTTTTTAAGTTAAAAACAATTGTTTGTTACTTATTTGTTGCTGTGTTACATATTATATACTATATGTGATCGATTAGTCATTTATTCGTTGTTTGTTAACTTGATTGTAAAATAAACGTGATTTCTTCCTGCGTGAAAATAATTATTAAAATTCAAATCTATATGCATCAGTAAATTCTCATAAACGTAGGATCAAAAATATTGATGTATAGTATCAATTACCTATTAAATTCAGTTATTTTATTCGATATTAATACTTATGTTACAGAAATAACATTAAAAGTTATAATCGCTCATCAATTTTTGTATGTAAGTACAAAGTAATTAATTTCGATCTTCTTCCGAGTATTTGCTAAAAGAATTAATTTAAGTATCATGTTTATGTATTCAATACACGTGTGCGATATTTACAATTTATAATAATATAGAAGGTAAAGGAACAATTTTTTATATTCATTTTACATACAAATTTGATTTTTTGGCTTATAACATGTTTGAATTAAAATAATTTTTTAAGAATACTTTTATCTCATGTTTATTTTTAAAGAGATTCATATTTTTCAAAGCTAATATAACTATTCTTTTAAAAATATTTTCATTTAAGTTTGGAATAATGATGTTTCATTCTTATAGTTGAGCAAGCAGTGAATCACACAAAAATGAATATTATAATTTATAACATTAATAGCAAAATAATTATTAATACAAATATTTAGCTGAATCACTTTACTTTAATTTGTACAATTATATCTAAAGGTGCATGTGTCTTCCCCTTTTTCAGGATATACAATTAAGATTCTATAAATATTCTTTTGAATAAAGCAATAAAAAATTTTGATTTACAATATTGTCAAAGAAAAATTTAAAAACTTTTAGCCCTACGTAATTTTTTAAGCAAACACTGCTCATAATAAATATATTTGATTAAATTATTCTGATTCATTTCAATCTGATTCTCCGGGATTTTCAAATTTGATCTTAAAAAAATCTTATTCTATAAAAATTGAAAATTAACTAAGCTATTCATTTAGCATCAAAATCTTATTCAAAAATTTTTTTCCGAGATTTATTTTAGAATCTGGTTAAACATATTACAAATGTTTTTTTTAAACTTGTCATAGCTATTAGATAAATTTGGTGAGTTCACTTATTACTTTATTTTACTTAAAAAGTAGCTTTACTAAATTTAATTTAATATGGAATCATATACACATTCTTTTTATATATAAAACTACGAAGTTGAAGAACTCAGTATGAAAGGGAAGTTTATATTATAATGCAATTATAAATGAATATTATTACTAATTTAACGTAGTTCATAAAGTTTTATATTAGAGCAGCATATCAGCAATGTAGAAATGAGAAATTACTGTAGAGCCTGGTAGAAAAGATTTTCTTAATTCTACCATCAATGGCATTGAAAATTGAGAAGCCTAATAGCTAATGTGTCCATCTCATAACGATGAGTACTGCCTTATACTATACTGAACAAATTATTGTTTTCATTTGCCTCTTGGTAAGTGATATTATCACAAAGTGTGTAATAATAATACTCTTTCTGTTATTTGAAACAGAAATTTCAATGGTTTCATTATGATGTCTGCCGGAATAAGGGGTCTAGTTGCATAGCCTTAGTTCTTCAAGTTCTGACATTGGCGGAAAAAGTTCACAAAAATTAAGAAGCCAACAGTTGAGCTGAAATGGACTTACCGGCTGTCCTCTAACGGCTGATTTGACCATGGTGACTTCAGCGTTCCCTGGCAGAAGAACCGCCTCCGGAGGGGGGCACCTTTCGGGCCCCTCCGCAGCCGCGGCTGCTGCCACGCATCTCTGTCGGTGTTCTTGAGCCATTTTAGCCATCTGCTGATTTCTTGCCTTCCTCATGCTTATCCTCTTACCGAGGTATCCAACTGTTGCATATTCAAGCAAGGAAGCGAACACCATCACGAAGCAGGTTCCTAAGTAGACGTCAATACTCTTGACATACGAGATTTTGGGTAAGGCGGAGTTGGTACTGGACATAAGGGTGGTCATTGTGAGCACGGTGGTGACCCCCAGGGCTACTCGGGCGGGTGTTGCGTTTCTGTGAAGCCAGAAAGACACCCATGAAATGATGACTATTAACCCAGCTGGGATGTAGATTTGAATTAGGTAGTAGCCCATGCTCCGCACAAACTGAATCTCACACACTAATCTCGAATAGTTACCTGGAAGCAAAATTAAGAATATATTTATGGATGTGGTTATTTCCTTCATAAACTATAATGTTAAAAGATAACTAAAGCAAATGAAATAACAATTAATTACTTTTAGTATTAGTACTTTCTAAAGAATTAAAATTTGACATCTGTTAATTAAATATAATAAATAGTGTTTGTGTTAAAACATCCAATCAAAAAAGTGGGAAATTGTTGATCCCTTTTTAATTCATAAATTTTTTCTACTTAATATTTAATTTTTCTAGGTATCTTTTCAATGACTTTCCTTACATTTTTAATGAATATCAAAAATTAGGTTACTTTTCATATTTTTTTAATTTTAAATAAGTAATGGAGTTGTTTATTCAAATAACTATTTTTGAACTATAAATGTATTCACAGTCTAGTTACGACTTTTCTATGATTGTCAGCTTAAGCTATGATTATTTCTATGATTGTCAGCTTTCTTATTTTGTAATTGCTTCAGTGTTAAAATGAATGTTATTGAAAAACATAAAAGGATTCCTAACAATACAATAATATTAATGACGAATCTTTCGTATTTACATTAGTGTAAAAAAATTTATACCTGTCGAGAGGTGTTCTTCTTTTTGGTCTTGACGATGGCCTAAAACTTTGAATTGGGGTAATTCGACATCTGTCGACATACCAATAGATTTCTCTCCGTCTCCCCACTTATACCTTATGTCTCTCATTGTGTATCCGACTGAAAATAGAAAACATCATTTTAGTATTTTAGATATTTGTAAAATTAAAATTTTAGAAATATGTTCAATAAGAAGGAAACTTTGGTTAATTTAATTTACAGAAATTAATTCACAGTAATCAAGAAACATGTTTAAAAAGTTTAACTTATGCTTATCTATATTTAAAATTTACTGCTTAAAGGTTGGAAACTTAAAGCTGAAATTCTTAAATAGGGGAATAGGTGGGAAAAGAATAATTTTAATTTTCTATTATATGAAGATTTTTTTAAAATTACTTACATTTGTTATTAAATTTGAAATTAAATATTCAAATATTAAATTTGAAATTAAATACAATAAACGTTAAAGACAATTAAGGAACTTGAAAATTTTGTGAAAGTTTTATTTAGCAAAGTAATATAGCTCTTACCAAATTTATATACTTTTATTTATAATAATTAATTTATTCATGATAAAGAAGTGGAAAGAGAACGATATATTCTAAGCTCGTGAATAAGAGATGAAAATAGGTGAAACGCTTACATTTTTTTAAATAGATTTTATATTTGCTGAAATTATTTTATAAATATTTCTAAAAATTTACTCCTAAAACATATTTACTATATTTTCCGATTCAAAAGCTGAATTATTCGTCTTTAGACAAGAAAGCTTGTAATAGACAAACGCGTTAAATCAAGATATTGCCATTTCTTACTATATGAAAGAATGCGTATATGCTATTTGTAATGGATATTCATGTGATATAGTTTTCATTATCATCATTACAGTTATAAATGCCTAATTATACATTGAAAAAGCGATATCCTGATTCATTTAGTAGGATCCGGTTAGCATGCAGAATTTAATTAAAATGTTTGATGTCAAATTAATTAAGAAGTCAACTGTGAAAGATTCAGATTCATGATGTAATTGTTTTCTTTAATTTATAAGCCAAAACAGCAGGACGAAAAGCTAGCAGTAGTAATAACACCGAAACGTTTTCATTATTAAAAATAAAATGGATTTATTTATTTCTGGTTTTATTTTTACTTTTTGGCCAAAAGCACAACCAAAACTCTTTTTAATCTCCACCTTTGCGAAGTGTAACCTCTTGTTTAAGTCAACGATTTAGACAGCGTAATATGGATAGGAATATTACAGTTCAACTCTCCAGAAAATAACCATGAAAATAAAAATGTTATTTTTTTAAAAAAACTGCTCCAATCATTATTATTGGAGGCCATTTATCTATGGTTCTATTCCTTAGCAGTCATGATGTTTCTTTTTTGTCAAAACTTCAATTACTAAAAGTGTACATCATTTGATTTCGATCTAACATTTAGAGAATATTCACAAGCTATATGTATAAAAATATAATTAAAATTTATTACCCTTAGTTACGGTTCTAAAATTATTTAAATTCTACTTTATTTAATTTATTACATTGGTAGAACTGTTTTACCATAAATAATATATTTAAAAATATAATTATAATTAAAATATAGTTATAATTAAATTATATATTCTTTATCGGCTTACAATATTTTATAAACCAGTTAAACTAGCAGTATTTTCATTAGTATTTAAAACTTAGATAATTAAAAAGATCGTTTTATATTGTGTATTTAATAATCACTCTCTTAAATATCTATTGTCTGTAATAATGCAACCTAAAAATTCAGAAAATTTGTAATGATTCTCACTGATTTTTATATAGGGATAATATTAACACTAATTTTTCACATTAGGATATTAGTACTTTATCGTTATACTAGGGTATAAACTGTAAAATAATATTAAAATTAATATTAAAATTACATATTTTATAAACTTATACTTATCTCAGCTTTATAATAATAACAGCCTTAGCCTTATTAATTATGTGTAATTAATATTGTATTTATAGGTGATGCAAATGATAAAATAAATACTTTATTTTTATTTACATAAAGTGTTAAATAAATTTACTCACAACTTTCAATTTCGAGAAAACACACTTGTCTGTCCATAGGAAAGTACTGTAAATCCATAGGACACCCGGCAGTTACAGTCAATCTAGAAATAAAAAGTAAAAAAAAAATTATATTGTTTTGTATACTTATAGAGCCATAATTTAAACATTATTTTGTATGTATTAATCTATCTATCTAATAAAATGCACGTATATATCAATGGTATTTATAATAATCCTGCTGTATAAAGATAAGAAATAAGTTCCTCTTTACCAATATAAATTATAAATTACATAGTCATAAAACAAATATTAATATTTATAACAGATTATTATTTAAGTTAAGGGACTATATAGTTTTTTTAATGAGAAAATGTACACACACGCACGCACACACACTTGCTTAAATTACTTAAGAATTTTTTCTAAAGAATAAATTTTTGAGGATTCTATTCCTTCAAACAATCTAACCCATCATATCTTAAATATTCTTCAATTAATATCCAAATATGCAAAAAATTTTAGTAGTAAATTTAAACAATGAAAATTCATCGTCAGATTTAATTCTCTACCATAGAAAAAGATTTAATAATAACAGTGATTAATTTCTACGGTTATACTTCAATCTTTTTCAAAATAACAAGTGCGTCTAAATATCTCTAAAAACTATGTCAAAGTAACAACAATTCTTACGTTGGGAATTGAAGTAATCTCTGTTGGAACTTAAGTCTGTTTCTCAAAGTTAAATTTATAGTTTCTTCCCGAAAACAAACTAATCTCCCAATAGAATAATACCACGAAAAGACAATGTATTGATGGCTTCAGTTCTCCCTTCACATGATAGAAACGTTAATGGTAGCGTTCTCAAGATTTACCGAGAGACGCACAATTAATGAGTTTCATTGATAATAGCTTACACTATGCAGAGGTAAAATGTGGTTGGACTTCTAATCCTAACAATAAATTCTCAATCTCCAGTGGGTAAAGTTTGTTGCATTATGAGTGTTGGTACGTGATGCTGCAAAAGTCCTCAGAGACTATTCGACCAGGTTAATAATTATACACCTAGGAGAAAGCTCGTCATTTCTACAGAGCAGTATATTAAGTTAAGATATACTTAAGTTAGCTAGACTTCGAAGATTCATGCTTTGAGCTGCTTCCGGGATGTATTTTTGCAGAATGATTGAGTACAATTCACTGCATTTCTGATACAATAAGAAATAGAAGAAACGGATACGATATATGTGCTATATATGAAGTATGGTGCATAAATTCTGTTCATAAATAAATTGATACAGACCACTTTTGCGGAAATACGTTCAAGAAAGGATGAAAAATCTAGAAAAAAATCCAAACCAGAGACAGTATTTAATTCTAATATAATAATTTCTATTACAAGTTTAGAAATGTTATTCTTTGTTATATATTAATTAATGTATGCATAAGGTATTCAATTATTGTAATTCTCGTTTAAAGTTACACAAAATTTATAATTATCGATTCAGATAAAAATCAGTTGTTTCAAATAATGAATTTATATTAAGGTGCTAAAATGGAAGCAGTTTTCAATGTTTCCCAATTAATAGCCCATTGAAGAAATTATAAATTAAACAGATTTATCAGTGCCTGTATTTTAAGAATGTTCTTATCATTTTAAATATGAACTGGAAAAAATTTCCGATATAATTTTGAGAGATGTTATTCATTTTAAAAATAACTATTTTTCTAATAGCTATAACGAAAGCAATCTTTATTTTTAAAATAGAAATATAAATAGTTTTTTTCTGTTAATTTACTTTTCTGTGATCAATATTGATACGATAATTCCGTAATGTTATAGAGTAAATTATAACCAAAAATATTTAACGTTGTCTAAATTTTAATTACTTTTCGAATTTTTAACACTTGCACAAGAAGAAAATAAAGTTCTTAAATATTTATGCAAATTTAAGTAACAATTTCATTTTCTTCGTCAATATTAATTACTTGTATTTTAAATCATTACAAACATTAACATCATGCTTAAATTTGCAAAGACAATATTTTTTGGGAAAATAATTCACTTGATTTATTATCTAAGAAAGATTGTGTTAAAAATATATAAGTCTGAAACAGAGCTTAAAGAATTTTAAAAATAACCCGTCATTCTTTTTGATTCAAGAAAAGCTCTGAAGTTTCTGACATAATTCTTTTAGAAAAGATTAAAAAAGAAAAATCTTAAAGAAATAATGTCTAGGTAGTTTATGGTTGATTAACGGGTATGTGTAAGTAGAAATTTTGTTCTCTTAAAGTTCTGAATTTGTGTTTGAAGGTTTCTTTTATCAATTACTTAAAATTTAATGAAGATATTTGAAATTGGTTTTAATATTAGTTAAGTTTAAGAAATTTAAAGGAAATTATGTTGTCCAAACTGTCATTCTTTCACGTTTGTGTATGACTGTATAAATAAACTGAACAATTCCTTATCTAAGGGATTTATCATGTCATTAAATAACTTTTTAAAAGAAAGTATATAACGAGAAAAATATTTGTTATATAAAAATAAAAATTTATTATTTTACTGCCAGAAATGTAATTTATAAATATTTATAAACTACATTAAAATGCTTTATGTTATGTTATGGTAATAATTCATAATTCGGATCTAAAAAGCGGAAATCAATATATATATATATATATATACATACATTTAAAGAAATCAGTTTTATTTTAGAATTCCAAAGTAATAATCTTGTTCCTTCAACTTTTATTGAGGTTCAAATAAAATAAACCATAAGAGTCTATAAAGTTATAAGCTTTGAACTTATAAGTTATTTCCTGTATCAAAAAAAAAAAAACTAAAAAACAAATTTATTATTTTTTGCATGAACAATTTTATAAAATCATGCAGGTTTGTATTCTGTAAAAGAGTTTTTAAGAACTGAAAAAGATTGAGCATGTTAATTATATTTTTTAGTAGACTTTCTTGTTTGAATGTCATACATCATATTTTATTGATTAAAATTAGATGAGAATACTTTTATACATTTAATTTGAGGCTAGAAGATAAATGATTTCATTATACCAACTGAGATATAAGATTTTATTTGTTATGCATACATTTATAGTTAAAACTAGAATTTTTACTTTTCAAAATGAGATAGATAAAAGGCAAACGAATTTAAGCAATGGCGCTGGTTTACTGTCAAATTTCTCATTTCCATTTCAGAAAGTTTAACTTCAATGACATTATTAATGTTTAATCATGGCATTTAATTGAAAATATAGCTCAAATTAATTGAACTATACTTACATCTAATTTTATAGCCTATAAAAGTTTGCTCTCATAAAGTAAGTTACAGAACTCCAGTTTCTAACAGAGCTTCTCATGTGGATATACTAAACCACAAACAATGACTTGAATACCGAGCATTAAATTACATTCTAATTAACACAAAGGAAGTCGTTGAAAGCTCATTATACATATATAAAGGCTTCCTCATACTCCAATGAGTATTTCGAGCAATGACAATAGAGTACTCATGCAGCGATCATAAAGTGAGTGAATAAATAAGGATTAACTGTCAGAATATCTTCTAAGGCGATGCAGCCTTATTTCAATTTCATCCTACCAGTTAATTAAATCATACATAAAATTCACGGGATTCCAATTGCGCATTTAGTTATAAGTGTCAGAATAAATTTTGCTCAAATTTCATATTTAATTTAAATTATTTCTTACATCATTCATTCTTTCTTCATTTAGGTTTCCCTACAACTTTAGATATCAAAAGTTTCGTTAAATTGAATATTATTAATGTTTTTATTAGAATAATATAATTTGTTAGAATAGAATAATAAAATTTTATATTTTAACTAAGAATAACGCTTAGTTGAAATGTTAAATTGTGAGGAGTCTGATTAAAGTTTGTTTTCCAATTTTTAGTAAAGCTTGTAGTATTTCTATAAAACTTTGAAAATTGAAAACATTTTGAAATTTAAGACAATTAATGTTTTATAAGAATAAAAATAATGTTTATCTGAAACTGAAAATTATGATGAATATTAGATTTGAATTGTTTTTTTTTGTTATTCTTATAAATTATTGTATTCTTATAAAGTTTTAAACATAAAAAATTCTTGAAATTTGGAACAATTAATACTTTTATTAGAATAAAAAAATGCTTAGCTGTAATTATAAGTAGACGAGTTTTTGATTAGAGTTTGTTTCCTTAATTTTAATGATTTATAAACTTGCTAAACGCTAATTAAAATATTTATGAAATAGAAACGTAATTAATGCTAATAATCCAAAGAACAATAATGTTTTAGTCATTTTCTATTTAATGACAGGGGAAGGTTAAAAGATAATGCATTTAACTATCGGAAAACCTATGCAATATGAATTATTAAAACAAATGTGCGTAACTGGTTGTATTATGAAAAAATTAATCTCTCTATTTTGGTATATTTATTTCACAAAAAGATAATTTTTTACTGAATATTTTAAAATGTGCGTTACCGTTTAATTCGAGAATTTAAGTAATGGAAGGTTAAGACAAATCGAAGCATGAATTTTAATCAAAGTAGAAGATTTTTTAATGACTTTTATAACCTAGATTTTTAAATCGTGACATAGTTGAATTTAGCTGTGGAAGAATGATTCCGTAGTCGATTATAAAAACATTACGAAGCGAAAATTTCATGGAATTTTTGTCGTTACTTATATTCGCTAAATCTTTCTCTTTAATGGCTTCTTTCTATGTATTCCATCAGACAACTACATACAGTGCCCGTTCATTTCTTTTGTTTATTCAATGTTTCAATAAGAAAACTCCGATTTCGTGTTCGGTATTGCAGAAAAAAGAAGTTTATTCCGGAAATATTTTAGAAATTTTCCTAAAATGCACGAAAGGAACCTAAAGATTACCATTCTACGTATAAGACTTACAAAACACTTTGATTTATGGTTGACGCTGACATCCGGTTTTGGTGCTTGTCGTTTAAATATTCCAACCACACCCAGATTATTGCCGATAGTAGAAATTCTTGCAAAAATCAAGTTTAAGGTGCTATATAAAAATATACCTTAACCAAGTAAATTTTTGTCATTCTGTGGAGTTTTCTTGCAGACAAATTAAGCAAATTTTTTCACCCAATTATGAAGTTTAAATATTATACTGGGGTTGAGATCAGAACTGACTAGCATACATAAAACGTTGCAAGGGATTTGAAATGCATCTGTTGCCGGGTGAAGATTGCAGAAAAGCATATTTTTTTCTTTGTTAGATAAAAATTCCTCATACTTTTTGTGAGCTACTGAGTAAGAATAATGTATGCATGATAAAAATGCATTTTAAATTGATACATTTATAAAATTTTTACTTGTGATTGAACAATAATCTGAATTACATTTGGTTTCATTTTTTCTATATACGCTTAGTAATTAAGGAGTATTTTATGATATAACTATTTGACAAAAGTGCCTCTTAAAAATTATTTCCATTATTAAAATATACACAGATTCACACGTATGCATGCATATTTATGCAAGAAAGCATAAGCATATATGCACACAAACATATTTCTTTAACTAGAATTCTCTTAAATTAATTCATAAATAGCAAACAAAAGCTAATTTAAGAACTCCATATTTAGTTAAATATAGAAATGATTTGATAAACTATGTATAGGTAACTGTTTTTAGTATTTTATGATTAATTACAATAGATAAATTATTTTATAAATGATCATTTCAACAGTAGTTGGTATAATATTAAGCATTTTTAAAATCCACTTGTTAATACTAAATTTAATAATTTATTCCTCAGAAGATAGTACCAATTCAAAATTTTTAAATTAACAGATTTTTATCCAGTTTTATTTCATCATGACAATTGAAACTATGTTTAGTTATTATTTATGAATGAGTATCATCTAATTATATAATATGAAATAATTCTTAATTCTTAATTTCTGACATCACTTAACCACATAAAAAAACTGAAAGTTCAACCTATTACATATGAGAAGCTCAAACCATGGTCAACAAATTATATTCTCATGTATTATTTATTTATATTTACGAAAAATAAATTCAATGCTAAATATCAAGCTGTGCATCGTTATTAGAAGAACTTTAAAAATATTCATTAAAATTTTAATGAAAATAAAAATTCAAAAAACAGAAATTTATCAAGTAATATGAAAATATTTAAGCTTGGTTATATGCATTTAATATCACAGTTAAGAAAATTTTAGTCGGATGTAAATATTTACATTAGATAATATGAATGAGAATTTCAAAACTATTTCGTTGCTTTTACAGAAGAACCAAATTCTCCTAATTAAAAGATTTCACGTTTCAAAAGATTCAAAGAACATTTCTTCATATTCTTCACTCGTTTATGCAAGGTACATTTTCTGTCCGAAAAGGATTGAAGCTCTATTCTCAACAGAGAGTGCTCTTGAATGAAGTCACAGGAAATGCTGGTACTGAAGTAAGAGCCGAGACAGTTGTGATTAATTGAGAAGTGTAGAATGGACAAATTACGTCATGCATGGAAACTTTTAGAAGAGCGAAGTACATTATAAAATTTTGGGAGCTAAATAGAAGGATGGATAAATTGAAATGACGATGTCTCGTATTAAATTCGTTAGCGGCGAAATAAATTAAATTGAGCTTTCTAAGAACTGGCAGAGGAAAAGAGCGTCCTCTTACCCAATCTCTATCTTCAAAGATGGAAAATTTTGTTCATTTCATTTAAATTAACCTGAACTAAATATGGAAATAGGGCTTTATTTAGAATATAGAAAAGCCAATTTTCTTTAGCAAGATTTAATTATAAATTGGATTATGAGCCTAAAGAGGAATCAAAACAAATTAAAGCAGTATTTAGTGTAATTATATTAATGAGTGATGTGGTTATATTGTATAAAACATTTAAATTACCTTTAAATTATTGATATTTTATAAAATTTTAAATTTAATGTTTTTCTTTATAATTCAAAAAAAATTGAAAAAAAATTCCTTTGGAAATGCATTTATGAATTATCATCATTAAATATTCTTAAAAGTGTTAAGAAACTAATGCAATAAATAACTTTTAAAATTTAAATTCTGCAATCTTCATTTCAAGTAAAATAAATGTAAGTTAATTTAAAATAAAATAAATATAATTTGTAAAATATATCAAACGTTAATCTAAATATGAAATTAAAGGAAATATAGATTTGTATTTTTGGGTATTGTATTTCGAGAATACGTTTCGAATTATGCATCGAAAAAATATTTAAATTTTAAATGATGCACACAAAACATGTCAAATTCGTGCTAAAATGGAATTTAAAAAAAAAAAAAACTAAAAATGTACAAATATCAGTGAAATTATGCTTAAAAGGATTTGTTGGCATTAATTTACTTTTCTAAATTGAATTGCACAGAACATCAAACTGAGCTAGAATAGTTAAATTTAATTTCCGTACATTCGTACAGCAAGAACAAAGTTTTTCATGAATATGATGTTTATAATTGTTTAATTATCAATATATACTAGAAAAGTCTTATTAGAGAAGGACTAAGAATTTACACCATAATCTATGTTAAAAATCTATATTGTTATTGGAACTATATGCTTACAGTAGTATAAAAGAATGCATATTTTGCGCAGCCACAGCGTTTTTTATGTAACTCTTCATATTTCAATAAATATAAAGAAAATTAATAATCTTATAAATAGTATATTTCAAATACTAATATATATGTATATTATATATATTAATATTTGAAATATACTTAAAGTGATATAAGAGAATTCAAATTTTGTGGAGTCACCACAAATTTTAATGTAACTATTCATATTCTAATAAATAAAAATAAAAATAATATAATGTTATAAAAGTAATTATAAAATTATATTTATAATAATGTTAAGAAAAAAATGTTTAATCACACTATAGCATATATATATATATATATATATATATATATATATATATATATATATATATATATATATATATATATATATATATATATATATATATAACAGGTGCGTTCTCTGTATTAATGTTATCTTTGTCCAATTATTTCCCAAACTTATCTAAATAATGCACATTAGAAAACATAAAAATTAGAATTTTTCTCTTTATTCTGTTAAATACAGAATGAAGAGAAAACTCTAATTTTTGAATACATTTAAATTTAGTTTCAAAATTTTTATTCTTTTCAAAGAGTATTGCAACTAAAGTAAAATGTTATAAAAATGCAATTGAAAAGAAAGAAAATTTTGTCGTAAAGCATTTGTCGCAAATAATATCAAATCCTTAACTTCGAGACAAATGTAAAGAAGTGGATACTTTCAAGACTTTGTCATAAATTAAAGGATACATCTTATATATTACTGAAATGTTTTTATTTGTGACACCTTCTCTTATTTTTTTGATCAAATTGTAAAAGTTTTAAAATGGGAACTGTGTGCATTCATAGAAGCTTATAAATTACATCAACGAAATTCAGAGAGAATCGCCTTCATTTTTCCCCTTTCTCCAATAAAATGACAGCAATAAAAACTTGTTATATACCTTTAATTCATTTATTTTTCAAAGGAGTACCGCAGTTTCGATTCGGTTTGCAATAAAAACATTTAGGAAACGATTTGAATTTAACGATCAGCAATATATCTTCAAATTTTAATAAGTTATAAAGAAAAGGCAGCTTCTGAAGTTACTTCATAGAACGTGAACCTATTTATTGCATACAAGATTTTAAAATTTTGTCTCACCAGAAATAAATGCGTCTTCATCTTTTGAGTTACAAGGTAAACAAGCGCGAGAGTTGTGTCAACATAACTCAGTTCAGGCATTTGTATAGGGTGTATAATTTTATTTGGAATGCGGATATATATTTTAAATAACCTCAGAATGAATATGAAAAATAAATTTGAGTGTTCTATATTGCAAGTATGTTTAATGTTTATGATAGAAGTAAGCAAACATTTTATCGTTATGCGTGATGTTGAATATCAAATTTTTTTCAGGTAAAAGTAAGCTATTTATTCCCAGGAAATTGCTTTTATTTATTTTAAAAATTTGAATAGGAAGAAAAATTTACGAATTTAAAGTATTATATTGATAGGTCAACATTTTGGTCATAAAATGTTTAAAAAATTTTAACTATAAATTATTAATAAGAAATTTTTGTAATATATGTATTGTAATATGCATATGTGTATAAATAATATATTTGTAATATGTGTATAAATAATTCAATAAGAAATTTTTGTAATCTTATGAATATGCGATTTTATTAAATCCAATATTATTTTCAGTCAGAAAAGAACTTAAAGAAAACATTAAAAAATGTTAAAAATATATTTTATGTCTTGTAAAAACTACGGATAATGTTTAATCTCCGTAAAATACAAGTATCATAAAAAGCAATTTTTTAAGGAAAACGATTTTATTGGAATAGTTTAAATTTTGTATAGGCAGTAATTCTGCCTAAAAGGTCTTAAAATAGCGTATTTATTCATGCAAAACCAAATATTTTTTTCAAACCTTTTGGTTTTTTTATTCAAATCATCGAAAAGTCATTAAAATAGGGCTTTACAAGAACACAGAGGTTTTGATAAGGGTGTTTGAAAAATATATATATATATATATATATATATATATATATATATATATGATAGATAGATAGATAGATATAGACTAAGTGCCAAATAAATTTAGTGTTTGTTGAATTAATATTTTTATTTATTGCATGAATAACTGAAAGGATAACATTCTTATGTCTATTAAAACTGTGTTTTCCAAATTTACTTTACATATGAATACCAGCCATAGCATTTCATTAATAAAATTTTACCTAAATCTACTCAAAGGTGTATTAAAAAAAATAATTCTTCTTTAATAAGTAATTTATAAATTTTTGAGAGACAAAAAGAATGTAAATTAACAAGATATCTGAAGAATAAATATTTACTTTCGAATGTCATTAACTTAAATATGTTTAATTTCATTCCTTAAAAGTATGAAAATATTGAAATTAAGCAGTGTATTTATTAATATCTACTTTTCATACCGTACTTTTCCTATTAGTGACAATGCAGGAAACTTATCATGAAATTAAATCTTTTAAAATAATCATTTGAATTTAATATTCTTATATTACTGTACACTTTTTAAAAACTTATACTCATTGCTTTTTGAGTCATTAAAGATTCAATATTTAAATGCATCAAGAGTTTGCTTAATTATAATTTAATATGTAGTACCATAATCATAAGTATTTGTAGAAATATTTAAATAGAAAAAAAGGATTATGAATCTCATTCAAAAATGAGATTCAAAACTTTCTAACAGAGAAACAATGAAATGTTAATAAATGTAATTATAAGAATATTCATTTAATAAAATGAGAAACAAAAGTTTTTTAATGTAGAGAAACTAAGCAATTGAATTATTTTACAGTATAAAAGCTAATTATAGCTTTTTAAATATTATTAAAATGTAGGAACAAAATATAATCTCCACTATTTTAATAATTAAAAACTAAATCAATTTTAAAATTTAAATCTTAAAAGGGAAATTATTAGAAATTAATCATAAAACTTTTGAAAATTCAAGGATAAATGGCCACAAAATAAATTATTTAGAATTATATTGGTTATTTCAGAACTATATATAAATGACATTTACCATTTCAATTCGATGAAAATCCACTATAGCAGAAAATACGAAGAAATTATTTCCTTAATATCTGATATGCAAGAATTCTAATCAAAGTGTCTCTCATTCTAGAAATCCATAAATATATACAACAGTGAGTTTATCCTTGCATATTTTCCATTTCCGCAGAAGCTTTCGGGGCATAATCGCGTTCTATATGTCCCGAAATGCTCCTGTATCTTATGAAATGACGAAAGTTTGATGTGCGGCAGGAATGTTTCCATTTGGGATGGTTTGGTTATGTAAAAGAAAGTCATAACATCGCATGAAAACTAAACTATTCGGGTGCCTCTAGGAAATTTCTTAAAATAGACAAGCGGAAATATTTCGTGAGTTGAGCATTTATCATACAGGAAAACATATTGATTTTCGCGATATAGACTTCCGATAACCGAAAAGCTTATGAAATTCAACCTTAAGTTAGAAGCACTGATGTGTGAATATGAAATATTGAAATAAACTTCGCAAAGTTTTCCTTATTTCAAATATGGAATTTTTTTAAAGTTCAGGAATAATTCTTTAAGATGGATTTATATAAGGAGTAATTTTTTTCTTTTCTGGTTGATTTCTGAGGTATATCATTCATTGGAAGAATAACTGCATTAATGTTTGGTAAAAAATAAATTTCATAGTATTAAAAATATTAAACATATTAATTATTTTACTTTTTAAAATGATATACATTTCTTTTTAAAACCTTTTTGGAAATTTTTTTTAAAATAAAAAAGGCATTTTTTTGACAAAACAAAACAGTTTAACAGTCACTCAAATTGATGCGTTTTTTAGAAAATGTTACCTATAGTAAAGTTTTATCACATTAAATACTAGCTGTATTAATGAAATAAATAAAAACGGCTTAGAAAATATGGAAGTTTTATATTTTACTTAAGAGTTAAGAAAACATATCAAATTTATTTTCAAATATATTTTGTAAAATAAAGCAAATAATTTTAGATAAATGATTTTGGATGCATTCTATTAAAACTGGTATTTAAATTTTTTATAAAAAATTTGAAGAATTTTGAATTAGTTGCATAAGTACAATTAGTATGTAATTAATTAACAATAATCTTAAGAATCTCCTTGTCAATAAAAAATATTTTCTGGAGTATATCAGCTATAAAATGTGATACTTTTATAAAACTAGTAAATAAGCACTTGTTCTCTAAATTTGAAAGTTTCTCTTTCTAAAAACAGCTGATTATGATATTTGAATTGCATACTTTTTGGCAAAAATTATATTTTATGGAGTATTTATAGGAAATTGAATTAATTTGTGTTATGCTTGTGTCAAATTTATACGCTGATTTTATTTCTAACACAAATTTTTTAACAATTGTGAATAACCAAATTTATCAAACATCTAAAATATTTATTATCACAGTGAAAGATGTGCAAAAGTAATTCAGAACAAATAAATAAATGTTATTTGTAATGTTATCATTGGCATGTCAAGTTATGCCCTATGTCACAATTGATATCTAGAATCATTTACATTTTTTTGTATTACAGAAATATAACATTCACATAAAATAAATAAATATTATTTATTTTATGTGACTGTTATTTCTTTTTTTAATATTATGCCTCTCATAATATTAAATATTCATAAAAATGTAGTTTTTATAATAATGTTATTGAAGTTATTTAAGTATAGTGGAAAAAAGCATGAGTTACATAGTATACAGGATCTCACAGAAATCAACTTTATGAAATAGTCTAAGCAGACGCGTAAAGTTAAAGGAAATCAATAGAAATCTGGAAATTCCCTTTTCTGTTTTTACACTGAGCTTCTAAATGTTTGAATCCTTTCGTTGGTATAAAGTTACTTTAATTGAATATACATTTTATCACCTGGAGTATCAAATTGGAGGAGAGAGAGAGAGAGAGAGAGAGAGTTAAAGATGAAGTTACTACAGTTGGATATGCTAATTAAATTAACTTACAATATAGATGTAGCGATATCAGAGATCCATTTATCATATCTCTGAGAATGCTAATATCTAGATACATTCAAAATATGTCACCTAGTCACATATAGAGAATAATATTAAGTTCTAGGATAGAATGTTTTGTGATTTGTAAGTTCAGTTAGTTTTAATATGTGTCAGTTAATTTTTTAATGTATGTACTTAATTGTAACATTAAAACTATGTCATCATAATATTTTTTATGTTAGTATATATTTTAAACACAAGTTTTATTATTAACAAAAAAGAATATTTTCACAAATATTTTTTGAGTGTATATTTTCCATTTAAGTATTCTATTTTTACACATTTTTCTTGACTTATGAATTATTTTTATACATATTTTAGCTAATTCTTGAGTCACATCTCCAAGATAAAGATTGCTTAAGAGTATAGAAATAGAAAAAGTAGATATTATTATTATTAGTTATTAGATTTCTAAATTATTTGGTTAAATTATAAGAATGTCTAGAATTTATAATTTATATATTTTAAATATAATGCCATATAAGTGAATTGGTGAGATTATAAATAAGAAATGTCGACGATTATCCGTAACATGTAAATAATAAGAAAGTAAGTATTTCTATTTAAATATAATGCCATTAGTTAAGTTCATCGTTCTTAAGTTTAAGAAATTCCGACTGTAAAATATGCATATAGCTTTATATTCACAGTTGTTTCTTTAGTAAAAGTACCGAATCTGTAGATATTTGGCATTACAAAGGAAATTAGAAAGGCATTTTCAAGCCATATGCAGCCTTCTTTATAAAATTAGTTTATATTAGACTGGAATTTTCATCAAATTATATTACATAATTCAGCTAAATTCATTAGAATTAAACTGTAATATACGCTCCCAATGTGCATATACAAATGCATTCCTAATGTGTTTCCCATTTACAACTGAAATTTAGATTCATTAAAATCTAATAATTTCTATAACAATAATAAATAAAATTACAAAGGTAGAGTACGGTAAAATGCTATGAGTACACTGCATTGCTTATAGTTTAAATGTAAATCTAATATTTTTATTATAGACGTTTGTCATTTTATATCTAACTTATTCTTATATCTATATATATATATATATATATATATATATATATATATATATATATATATATATATATATATATATATATATATATATATATATATATATATATATATATATATATATATATATATATACATAAAATTTTATTTTTTAATGTGAAAAACGTTTTTCATATATTTTTCAACTTCGTTTTTTGAAATTTATTAAGTATCTCGTACTATGAGATTTATAATTAAATAATGTTCACATAAGCAAAGTTTTACGTTATTTACATAAGTATATAAGAATTTTATACATTTTATTAAATACTGATATTTCTTGAATATTTCTATTTATCGATAGCGGGAATCAAAATAATTTTACCTTAAAATATTCTTTTAATACCTTAAAGATATTAAAAAATTCTTTAGAATATATTAATCTATACATGCATATTTCCTTTTATTTGCAGATATCGTGCTTAAAAGTAATGGCTAAATTTTAAAACCTTTATCTGAAAAAAAAAGATTGATTTACATTGATTTTCTAAGAGGATGGATTATTAACTGCTATACGATGATTTCTCTCTTTTTTATATTTGAAGTGCTAAGGCTTTTTTGAGGTAAATAATGAATATATTTTTGTTTTGCTATCAATAATGTTAGTTTTCAGAGCGAAGAGTTACTTTTAGTTCAAAATAGAAACAGTTAAATTTAAAAAAGAAGCAGCAAAGTATTGTTGTTTTCTCTTTGAAGAAATACCGCCTTACTCTTAAACTTTTTCAGTTGTGTTTGGAGAAAGAGTATATTTGTTTTAGTTGCTGGTGCTCAGGCATTTGCATTTTTATCTTATGGTTACCATGGTACTTCATTCCAAGGACTGAATGTTTCATTCGCTTGTTATTCTGCTTTTAAAGAGTATTACACCGCAGCCTTCATTCTCAGCTATTTTATTTAAAAGATAAAGCTTTTTAAAAAGGGGGAGGATATATAGTATACTTTTTCCAATAGAAAAAATGAAATTAGAATATTGAGTTCCTTCGTTTCAAGTTTTGAGGAAGCTTTTGTGTATGTATTTTTGTTGAAAATCAATATAGTATCTAATTTTTATATTTTAATAATGCACTTGTCCTATCTTCTGGAGAAAGGATTTTTGTAGCATACATTCTTGAGCAAGTTATTATTGTGCTTATAAATAACATGTCAATAATGTGCCATTTATTGCATTATATAGTGCAAAAATATTTCAAGTTGAATGCATAAAAAGATTAAAAAGGAAAATATTGATATTTTAAAATAATAATTAATGTTATTTGAAACTATTCATTTTAGAAATCCTGTTCTGATTTGTTTTTGTAACAATGTAACATTAAATAAATATTTTAAATTAAAAAAGTTTTGGTCAAGTAACACATAAAACGAAGAAATATCATTTTCAAAGCTAAAAGAATTTCCTCCATTTTCATACTGATAATTTAACCTCATTTTTAAATTTGATTGCAAATTACAAGATTTTAAAAATGTAACTTTTATGGGATATTTATAAATTCCATAAAAATTTTGATTTATGTTATACTTGGGTATTTTAGCACAAATTATAAAATTTTATATTGAAAAAAATTCTATGCCTTAATATATCAAGACTTTAATGATTAATTTGGATAATTTTATAAAAAATATTCAAGGTAAATAAATTGATACACACTTCATAAGCAAGTAAAATTTTATTGAGAAATTAGGAAATTGCTTTATATTTACTTAATTACATTAGTTTTAACAAATGACCCATAGAGGCATAACGAACCTACTAGGGTTATTGTTTTTTACAAGACCTAATAGAATTTAATTTATTTAATGTGTAACAACGTATTTATTCCTATGATGTTAAAAATAACACCTTCTTATTTACAAAATTTCAAAAAATATTTTTAAAGTAAGACAGATTTTAAATTAATTATATCAATAAAATTCCATATTTATTTATTGTGCCAGTTCTCGTTAAGTCAATCAACCATTAGGTGATATTAACTGAAAATAAACTTGTAACTATTTTCAGCCTAACATTTACGTAACATTATATTTAATATTAAGTTACATTGCTATAAAATAATTAAATCATGATAGTTGAAACTTTAAAGTCATCTAATAACTGTTTATTTTTATGCCATCTTTGTGATTAGAGAAAGAAATTCGATATGTTTCTAACTTTTAAAGACAAATACATCGCAATCAGATTTGTATTGCAAAGCATTAGCTTAGCCCTCAAAACGTGATTAAAATAATTTTTCTACTAAAATTTAACAAATTAAAGAAAAAGGAATTTACTCAGTGTCTTCGTAAAATTTCTGAGAAATACATTTTACTTTATTTTTTAATATTGTACATAAAACATGTTGTAAGTAATTTTGATATGTTGTAAGTAATTTTGATTTTAAAAATGGTGTTATTGATCAATATTTCTTATTTTTATATCAAAAAATGAACCTACAGCCGTCTTCATAATTTTAACGGTTCTAATAAACACTATTAATTAAAATTGCATAAAGTATTGAAGATACAATTTATAAATTAAAATCTGTTTTATTAGTTGCTTAATATATATTTCTTATTAGTTTAAATGAAAAGAAAAGTAATGAATATAAGTAATAAATCGATTAATATGACGTTTCTTTAACAACATTTCTATGCTATAACTCTGAAAATATTAGAATATAATTATTAAATATATTGATTCATTAACAAAAATTCACTTTTAATTTTATCTAAGTTCTTAATAACAATATTTTATTAAGTTAAAATTACACGGTATATTTTAAAACAAAAATACTGTGTTCTTGTGCAAAAAACTAATAAATAATATGTTCAGTCTATTGTTGTTATGAAAGTAAACAGAGTGCAAGTTGCCATAACAGATTACACCACCATTTATTTACATAAAAAGTGCGCGTGCAGCAAAATGAACTTTTCATAGTTAAGATATTGTCAGGAAAAGTGATTTTATAAATTTTGACGGAAGATAAACATGAGCTCATTAATAACATCTAACGTTTTCTACCAGATATTTTAACTGGCGTTACATTTTGAAAATAATTTATTAAGATAACATCAATTAAAAGCTAAGGAGCCAGTAAGTGCTTACTCATTGTATAAGATTAATGTATATTTTCAGCACCATGTTAGTGAATTCCGGGTTAAAATTATTTTCTTGAAATATTAAAAATTTGAGAGAAAGTATTTTTTTTTAAATTTACGTACTACAAGCAATGAATTAAACTAGGCAACTTTATTAAATGAATAATTTTCATTTATATTTACTAAAGTATTAATATTTGAGTATTTCTAGATATTGATGCCATTAGTTAGCAATATCAATCATGGTATTTTCTTTGAAGATATATATCTAAATGATTTTTTAATTGAAACTATATATATATTTATATAAAATTTGAATGAAGTAATTCATTAAGTAGTTTATAAAGCATACAGTTTATACATGTAAAATCTATTATGTATCAAAGAGTAAATTATTTTAAAGTTATAAAAATATTTGAAGGTAGATTAATACTTAAATATTAAAAGAAAGTTTCGGAAATTTATTTTTTGGTTTTATAATATGACAACAAATTTATTATTTCTTGTATGGCAGAAACATGTGGAAGAAATATTATAAGTTATAAAATTATAATTACTTCACTTTTTTATAACAAAAACAAAATATCCATAAAAAATGCCTATTTCAAAATACGTATAATTTATGCACATTTAATTTAATTTTTGAAACTAGTTTGTTCACCCTTATTTAAAATTTTAATCATGTTAATTTAAAAAAATGAAAGGTGAATATCTTTTTTAGATAGTTATAATACTTATGATATTTACAGATTTGCTAAATATTAGGCATATAAGTGCCATTTATAATAAATATTATTTATTGTGTAACTGTATTTTTATTTTCGATAATAGCTCATATATTTGTTATATTATATTCTGTCTATAAGTATTCTAGTAAAGTTATTTTTTATTAGTTTTAGTTAAGTTAAATGCTCTAGAAATTTTTAAATTTATTTAAAGGCAGAACACTTAAATATGCATGACACATAAACCTGTTATTAAGATTTAGTACATTAATATTTATCTTATTTAACTTATGACTAATTACTATAGACAAATGCTGCTTTTACTCTCCATTTTAATTTATTTGGACATTGCAGTCTCATTAGATATTCTAGTGAAGCCAATGTTCTTTCTTCTTTGTAGAATATAATTCATAGTCACAGCTTACGCATGAAAAAAAATTCAGAAACTTAACTAATGCTTAAGCTTAAGTTTTTTGTTTTGTGAGCACTTAACCCCCTACCTCAGTTTCTCCAAAAAGACAATTCCGTAATTAATTAAGATAAAGCCGCTTAATCTTTCCAAATGTTAACAACACTAGCTTCCCTCGCATGTATAAGAAATTCATAAAGAAAATTGGCTGCGCTGATTGAAAGAAAATTGCTTATATTTGTCGTCTAACGAAAAGCGGAATAATCCATTTGTGAATTAGTGCATGGAAAGGATTTTTTTAATTTCAGTTACCGAATATTTTAATGAGATTATTCAAGACCAACTCTCTCTTCTTTGTTCATCTAAGATTAAACATAAAAGCCATTTAATATTTCCTCAGATTCTGTAGCAAATTAAATGTCCCGTTTTTTTCCTTGTTTTAACTTTTTTTCAGAGTTTTTTTAATATCTTTTGTGACTATCATTTTAATTTCTTTTATCATGAAATGTTGTTTTAAACTATTTTGAGAAATTGGTGAAAAATATATTTTTTCAAAAAGCTTTTCTTAAAAATAATTTTAGCTCTAAACTGTACTTAATAGTAAATCCTTTAAAAATTACTAATCGGTAAGTAAATTGAAATTGGTTAACTTTCTTTTCATGTTGTTAATGCATTAGTGGAATCGAATTTTGAAAATGAATTATAATATAACTTCTTAGTATTATCTTTTAAATATTTAAAGAATTTGAAAAATAAATTTTATATTTATCTTACTAGTATTATTGTCAAATTAAATGTAAAAGCAATTCAGTATTGTAAATTTTATTTAATTGTTAAATAAGAAAATATTTTCTTGTTTTCATTATATTAAGTTTTATTAAAGTTTGCTTTTCATATATATTTAAGATTCAATCACATTTTTTAGAATACCCCTACTGTAAATTCTTTTATAAAGTTTGAAAAAAATAAAATTTTTATCTTGCTTGCATTGAAATTTACGCTTGGTTAGAAAATTGATTGTTTTATGGTAGGAGTGAACAATTGCTTGACTTGCGTCTGGTTAAGTGATTGCTGGGAATTTACACCGTCTTTCACTAGGTGGCAGGAGAATCTCATAGATGTTTTGGGTCAATCTGCTGATCAATACTTTCTATCTCTTTCGGATTTTTGACGATAAATAGAATTTGTTCTGGAATGCGGAAAACTCTTTCGCACCTGTGCTTTTCAAATAATGTATATCAGTAAAACATCCAACATTTGGCAGACAATATAGCTATATAAATTCTTGCTTGTTTAGAGAAATTGTGTCTTCAAATCATAATTATTTATTTCAAGAACATTTGACATTTAACTTTGACCCAATTTTTAAAAAACGATATAACCGATTAAATTTACACGGAAATTTAATTCGATTGTGAAAAGCTTCTAGATATACATTATAATCATTAATTGCTACTTTTATAGTATTATTTATTTTAACATAATTTATTTTTTATTAAAGTTGCTTTAATTATGTTGATAAAAAGCCTTTTAAAAACAATATTCAATACTTAGATTTAAATGTATTTAATTTTATATTCTAAATTTTCCTTTCTGTTTAATATTTTGTTTTTGAATGATATTTGTAATGTATATATTTTTTATAAAGTAACTTGTTTTAATTATTATAATAAAGTTTGTTATCATAAATTAATTAAATAACTGAAAAAGTTTAAAAAGTTATGCAAACATTTTTACATAAAATAATCAATTATTTTATATATTCTTCTGATTTAGTTGACAACAATTACAGATTGAGTTACATTTAAATTTAAATTAAGGGGTTAAATATGTATACGTCCATAAAAATCTTTGGTTAATAATTTTGAAACACGTATATTAATATTCAAAAAACAATAACGTTAGTTATAAAACTATTTATAAAGTACGAAAAAATAACAAAAAATAAATATGTTACTGAAATTACAGATATAAGAAAAATAATATAGTAATATAAATATTCTTTTGAAAATTATAAATTTAATGCCAAATCGCATTAGGTTTAATTTTCAATTAAAACCTTCAATTTATTTTTAAGTACACTCCATTAATTGCTTTACATAGAGATTTTTAGATACACAGTCTGTATTTAAAGGAAGCAATATTGACAATAAAATTCAGGAATAAAATAAAGAACTGTAATAAAAGCATAAAAATATAATAGACATTAAAAGTGCAACTAAAAAGAGTACAAAAACATTACATAAAATTGTGTAAGAAACAAATTATAACTACATTTATACACAAAATAAATCTTCAATATTCAACAAACAGTATAAAGAATGTGCGCTTATTTCTGCATACGTATTGAGAAATAAGTCCCAAAACTAATAAATCTTCTTATGATTCTAATTTTTTATAATTAAAATAAAAACAAGTGAATAAAACAAAAAAGTGAGTGAGAAATTTTTTCATCTTTTTCTTTTTCTTAATTGATAACGATGTGTCAAAATTTTTAAGAATTTTGGTAAAAATTTTCAGTCGAAACATTCTTAAATATGAATATTTTTCTCAATACTGTAAAATTTAAAAATATTGGCTGTTTTTTAATTTGACTAAACAATTTATATATATATATATATATATATATATATATATATATATATATATATATATATATATATATATATATATATATATATATATATATATATATATATATATATATATATATATGTATATATATATATATATGTATATATATATATATATATATATATATATATATATATATATATATATATATATATATATATATATATATATATATATATATATATATATATACATATATATATATATACACACACACACACACACACACACATATATATATATATATATATATATATATATATATATATATATATATATATATATATATATATATATATACATATATGAATTGTTAAAATGAAAACTTTATTTCTCCTCCTTTTTCAATTCCTATAAATTAAAGTCATTAAAATGACTGAATATTTCTTAAGAGTTGAATTGTTCTTGAGAATATTTATATTGTTAATTTTACTTCAGCTTCTTATAATGCGGAATTACACAATGTGTGGAAAATATAGGTAATTATTCTCAATTCCATATAAATTTTTACATGATAATTTGAAGCAAAGATTTTGCCAATAACGCTTCTATAAAATTATACTAAAATTTGTATACTATAATCAAATCCTAAAAATCTTAAAGAAACGCCAAAAGTTGGCTTTTAGATATTTGTAGATTAATAAAGCTTGATTCTTTCATAGTATTTTCATTTGAATTTCAGTTTAATGTAGCTAATATGATCGTAATATAATAATTATTTTGAATTAATATCTTTGATTTCATTATTATTGTAACCTTTGCAATTTATTTTCCATTCGAGAGTTTGATTCGTATTCAATTTTCCTAATACACTGAAAATAAATGAAGGGTGGATATATTTGACTTGAAATTGATATGTAAATAAATCATATCATTGAGGTTTAAATTTAATCACACTTGTATTAAAACTATGGAAGTTCCAGTGACTGGATGAAAAGAAAGCATTGCTATTGGATAGCACCTCATTATATTAAGGATATTCAGGGGATGAAAATTTTGATGTAATATTAATAAATGCTTTAGATTAATGCTTGAAATATTTACCAAAGTTAAATAAAAAGTGAAATCTGCGTTAGACTGTTATTAATAAAAAAATTCGCATAGGTAAAATAGAATTTGGAAACATGTGATACTTTATTTGAATTAACTAATTATAAATTATTTTTTTTATACAAATATTTATATTTTTGTAAGTTTTTTGAGAAATGCGGATTATCTTTGCATTCACATCTTCATTTTCAATGAGATATTTCATAAAATGAAATAAAGTACCCTATTACGTTTTTTTATATTATTCTGTTAGAAAGGAGTTTTTATAACAATTTATATTCTTTCAATGAGCAGTCTTTAAAAATATTTGAGAATTTTTTGAAAATCAGAGTTTTAAATAGTAATTAATAAAAAAATTAAACATACATATTTTGTATATTTCAAATAAGTTTACACACACACATATATGTAGATAAATAGATAGACATAATTAACAAAATGTATTTATTCCATTCAAATAATGAATCATTTAAAATTTTCAGCTATTTATAATAATTTAAATACAGTTGTATTATTATATAACCTAAAAAATTGAAAATTTCTATATAATGCGTGTAAAACTCTGTGTATTTGTGATTCATATAAATTTATCAAACTACAGTTAGATTAATTTTGACAACTATAACAGAATACATTGCTTGTGCACACTTATGCTTTACACTAAATTAAAAAGAAATTTCAAGTTAAAATAATTAAGTAATAGTATATTTGTACAAATAAAAAATCAATGCGTAACAATAAAAATAATTAATAGCTTAAAACTACATTCAATCAAAGACAAAAACATTGAATATTTAAATTTGTTTTTTGTTTTAAAATTTATTTTTTGTTTTAAAAAATTGTAATTAATATTTCTTTAAAAGTTAAAATTTGAAAATATTTTTAAAAGCAAACATGAATTTATTTGTAATTATTACTTAATTCGATACTAAGTCACAGATTGATTCATTCTTATCTAACTGAAGAAAACACTTTATATTCTATTGAAAGAAAGTGCAAGCACATATAATTGAAAAGAATTGGCAAAATTTAAATAAAATTTATTTCTGAATAAAATACTTTCTTTTCGTTGAACGAATAAAATGTTTCTTTCTTTAAAGCAAGAAAGAGATTCTTAGGTTTCTGTGTTTGCGTTTGACTACATACATTGTTGCAATCTTATATTTGGCTTAAATCTTTTATGAATAGAATTTAAATATTTTTTCACTTACTTCTTGTGTATTTTTTTTTTAAAAAAAGAGATTTAAATTGAAATTTTTATCAATGTTGGTATTTTTTTTTTAAATTTTATCAAAAGTTAAATCACTTTTCGAATAAAGGAAAGGATTACAATATTTTTCTTAAAATTTTTTAAAGTGTATTGTGAATTATATACAAATAAAAATCTGATGAATGAGATATTTAACAGTATTTGCATGAGATGTTATGTTTGCTGAACGCTGTTTTTTTACATTTTAATAGAATTGAATCATTTCATTAAATAAATAGAATTTTTGTTTTCATATAACTTGAATACTTTTGATTATTTTTTAATTAATTGCTTTTGGAATTATTTTTGAGAATATTAGAAAATTAAAACATCTGTATTTGTGGCATAAAATCTCAACTTCTAATTTACAGATTTTAAATAATTTATGGGATATTAATTTCAAAGTTAAATAAAGTTATTTATGAAAATTATATATTTAAATCAGTATAAGTTCATAATATTAAAGTTATTAGTGCTGCTTTTGTCATTTGAAAATGCATTTTAAATTTCTATTGAATTCAATATCTAAATAATAGCATATACTAGCAATGTACATTAAATAAACTTCAAATCTTGATTCTGAATTTAAAATTTTAATCTTATAATACTGACAAGAGTTACACAACACAATGATTTTTTTGGTTCATTTTTTAAGGTATTTTTGGTTGGTATGTTCAACACTATTTTTATTTGAACAGTCTATTCAAGTAGTAGTTAAGTTAAAAGCAGAAGAGATTATAAGTTGAATAATATAAATTTTCTAATTGGAGATTTAATAATTAGTGATATCCATATAATTGTATAAACTGAAAATCATAAGATCTTTGTGGTATATTAAAAACGTAACTAAATTTAATATTTCAAGTTTTACAAACCCAAAAGCTTATGCAAAATATAAAATCTTAAATTACTAATACTTCGTTAAAGTATCGTCATAGAAGGAATTATCTGATTAAAAGTTTCTGCGTGTGTGTGTGGTTAAGGTCTGAATCCCAATTTAAAGCATGGATTTTCTGTATCATAAACATAAGCTCAGGAAGTACATGGGAAATTGTGGGTCTCTAGTGAACAATATAAACTTGCTCAATCAGAGTCAACGAATGAATATTTTAGCGGAAGTAGCTTCTTAACTGCGGGACAATGTCTCGAAAAGCGAATACCTTCCTGGAGAGAATTGAACGTCACTTACCTAATGCTTCTGAAGACTTCGCCGCCTGCGGAGATACGGAGGAAGGTATTTTGTGTTGTAGCTTTGTGGAAATAGGCGCTCTTCTCGTTTACAAAAAAGGTATCCGGGACCCAAATTCGATCAGCGACCTCGGCGCCTACCGTCAAGCTCTCGAATCCCGTCCTCGGGGTAAACGAAAGCCGGTCATCAGTCCAAGCTTGACGAAAATAGAAATCAAGTGTAAAATCCTGCAAAATAAATTATAATATAAATATTAGACAAAAGTCATTAATACGGCGTAATAATCTCTCTCACTTATTTATCATGATAGACATATTTTTAAATTATTAAAATTATGTGAATTTTTTTTTCATATAGTGCTTGAACAGGAAAAAATGTCCACCATATTATACTAAGAACCAAATGCTCTGATTGATATACAGGGTTAATATTGATTCAATTTAGGTCATATTATCAGAGTATATTGATTCTAAATGTTATTTCTTTAAATGAATCATCAGTATTTAGTTAAAATAATTGTTTGTCTGCCTTATTTCAATGTAAACAAAGACTTAAAATTCTCTACATTATTTTTATTTCTATTTATTTTCTGTATTTCTTTTATCTATATTCATTTTTATACTCTCCTCTATTTCTATAAAATTAGCAATTTTGTGTTTTTATGGTAGCTTATGGCAAATGATCTTACATTAACTATATTGTCACTTATGGGTAATTTGTAAAAAGTGAGGTGTGTTTCAGTTAATTTTGTAAAAGAAATTGCTACAGTAAATATTCATTAAATAAAATTACACTGATTATGATATTGTAATTTATTTCATTAACATTAAGAGTGGAAGGGATATTTTCAAGAGTATAGTATAACTTGAAAAATAGCCCTTATGATTCTGAACAAATCACTTTGGAAGAAAAAATAACAAAGTAAAATATTTTTTCAATCACTGATATCAAAAATAAGAGAGTTTGTAAAAAGTATTCCCATATAATATATTTTTACCATTTCATTTGCTTTGAAATAAAACTAATTGCAATTGAATTTCATATTTAAAGCTAACTATAATTTAGTATAATTCTTTTATCAATTTTTCAAATTTAATCTTGATTGAAATCTATAAAAAAGTAGTTTTTATAATATTACAGTAATTAATTCACAAAGGAATAGACCTATATAATTAATTGTTAGTGACAGTTTGTGATATGTGCTTAGCAGAACCCAGAGATGATGCTTTGTAATTTAGACATGTAATCACATGAAGAGTTTATATATGGCTGGAACTCTCATTTATAATTCTAAATGAGGGTCAGTAAGAGTTGCAATGAATGTTCTTTATCAATACCAATATTATTGGCTAAGTAAAGAAAAAAGATCGCTATTTTATAGGCACAAGAATAACTCCTTTCCTTTGAGAATTACAGCAGCAATGGAGCTAGTATTTTAATACTTTTATGGAAACGTAAATATATTTGAATTTTGTTGAAGTTATAATTATATTTTCTTTTAAGCATCGAATTAAAATACACTTGAAGATAATTGTGTTAATACTATCTTTAAAATGTTAATAGGAAGCGGAATTTGCACTATTGTGTAAGTCGTTATCCGTTTGATATTAGAAAATTCTTTGCTTGGCTGCGTTATACACACACCCACTCAACTTCATTCATTTCTGTCTTAACTGCATATTTCCTTTCATGAATTTTCTCCAAAAGTTTTGAATAGGAAAGTTACTATTCTGTAGCAAGCATAACTAAGGGAATGAAATATTTCTCACAAACTATTTTCAATTTGTAGATTCATATTTTATGAGAAATAGGGTCGAAAATTTAATATTGCATAGGAAAAGTTCTCAAGGAAACCTATAAATGAATCTTGTATGTTTTGTATGGTATAATGTAAGATATTTTGAAATCCATAAGACTATTAAGCTCTACTTCATTTTAAAATAATAATGAAATAGAAAAAAATACTTAATGCTAGTAATTAGTCCAAAATATGCATACATTCCATATATATATATATATATATATATATATATATATATATATATATATATATATATATATATATATATATATATATATATATATACTTCTCAGCATTAAAATTACATTAAAGAATAAATACTTAAAGTAATTACATTTCTATGTGTCACTTTCTGCAAAGCAGATAAATTACAAAATTCACTGCTGAAAACTAGGTACTTCTTTATAAATGATTTATTTTGCCTATAATGTAGATAAAAATGTAAGACAGACTATATAAAGGTAAGATTTTACCCTTGTTATTTTGAATGATATTCAATATAATTATGCGCTTTAAAAAAGGTGAATTATTTATTAAGAAGCAAAAATGTGCATCAAAATTGATAATTATCATAAAATGTGATATTTACGTTATAGTTTATCAAAATATAAAATTATTCATACCTTATTCTTGCCATTAAGGTTTACGGTCATAAAGGAAGAGAGAGAGAGAGAGGGAGGGAGATGAACAGAGCTAAAATGTTTTTTAAAATGCTGCTGATTTGAGCAAAAAAAAATCAAAATTAAATAATTTTCTGAATGGAATATATTGAAATTAAATTTAAAGAGCTTTAATATCAATTAAAAACAGTACACCATGTTATTATATATACTATATAGAAATATTGAAGTTTTCTTTTGAACGCATTTTATAACTTACTTCGTTATAACTCATATCTAAAGACATGTATCAGTATAACAGGACAATTTTTAGAGTAATTAACAATGAATATTACTTACAACTAGTTTTTGTGTTATGATTAAGTAATTAATGAATAAATTATTCTTTTGTTTTTATAATTTTGTTCTCATTAAATATACAAAAATCTTTCTATTAGATTAGCACACAAAATGATTAGGTTATCCAAAGACTATAAAAGGAATCACACATTTTTTTTAAAAAAATTAAGGCATTAAATAACACGTTTAGGTTGTCGAAGAAATTATTTCAAAGTAAGTAATTCGATTAAGATGCTTATAATGAAGAACTTTATTAATTGGAAAATACAGCAAAAGTATTCTTTTCCTTGAACCTTTAACTTGCATCAGTTAAACATGATTGATTTTACAAAATTCTTCTGACACGTGAAACTATTCCATTCACGGACCTTCAGAATTCTGACACTCAAAGAAGTGTTTGAAAAGGCTTCCAATCGTTACTGTAGGGGAGGTCCTTTTTTTTTCGTGCTCAGCCCCGGGTAGTTTACGCATGAATAATTGAACGGATAAAGTAGTCGAGCGAGCTATTTATAGCCTTCTGTAATTCTCACCATTGAAATTGGGAGGGATAATTTTTCCTTTCTAGGGAATGTTTTGTCTGTTTTTATAAATAGCTGCTTAAAGTGCTGAAGGGTCTCTTAGACAACAGATATTTGGTGTTTTTGGATTTATTCCTCTTTCTCACAGGGGAAAATGTAAGATGACGAGTTAAAGGCTTGCGGGTAATTATGAGAACAAAAGAACAAAATCTTTCTCCCGTTATTTTCTTTATTATATTTGTGAGTTTGGCTCTGATATTAAAGTTAATGTAATACTCGATATTATTAAATCATATATAATATTTTTTTACAAAAAACTCTTAAGGAGAATATAAATATATATAATTTGCTTTATAATAACCCCGCAAATTTGATAAATATACAGTAGAAATAAATATTATTGTATTATATGTTTTATTTATTAGTCTCTCCTATATTAAAAACAGAAGTAGTAACATGTTATTTTGTAAGAGTATTTTAGGAAACAGAAATGTAGTATAAAATCTTCGCCACTAGTATGGTGTGTGTATGTATGTGATTGTAAAAAAGATGAATTAGTCTTGAGCATTAACAAATTAAGGTAAAAAGAAAAGAATTTATGACCATTATAAAATTGAACATAAAAATTATTTGAAAATTCTTATGATCATTCATTCTTTTCTAAGCATGATAATATATCACCATAAAATCACGAAGATTTATTGGAGATTGAATATAAAATAAGTAATACATGAATTTAAGTTTTAAAATTTTATAATAATTATAAATTAAAAATTTATTAAATATTATATAAAATTAATAAAATAGTATATATAAAATTAACTGTAGAACACATGCGAAAAGTACATATAAATAAGTACATACACAAACTACATATAAATCTGACAAATTCTTCCTTGTTTGATTTCAAAAGAAACTCAAATTATGTTTTTCACTATATATGACAAAAATATCTTCATAAAATCACATTTTGTACTAGGATCGAGTGTTTTTTATTAATAATAAACTACATTAGACATTATTTTGGTCAAACTACTAACATATGTAGAAAACAGAAAAAGGTACGTAAATATTAAAGAAAATTGTGTTAGAAAATGAAAATTATTTAAGGTATAATTTCTATTTTTCATTCCAATATAATTTAAGGAAATATGATGTGTTTGTGTACCCTAAGTACCTAAGTTTAATAACTCTTTATTATCGTAAATTACAATGGAAAACATTACATAATTAGGAATTAAATGCCTAAAATATGGAGAAGACAAATTTTTTAGCGCTCTTCACTTTTAATCTGCTTACATTATTTTATTTTATTACAATTTAATAAAATATATTTTTATTCATTGTTATTTAAATAATTGTTTATTCTTAACAATCATATTTGATAAAAGGATTTCAGTAAGCACATTAAATTTGTTGTAGAAAATAATATTAATTTCAGCAAATACATTCTTCGATATGATAAAGATACAGTAAGTAAATTAAAATATTTTCTTTGAATCACAAAATTATTTTTATGATACCTTTGATTTTCGATATTAAATAAACTCAATTAAAATACATGGCGATACATTAATGATTTCATTTTAAAATCAAAATAGTCAAGTGAAGTATCGACTTTGTATAAATGAAAGTGTCTAGATTCTTGGGTCTTCTCTTTGAAAGAATCTTTTGTGTTAGACAATGCAGACACAATTTTATCTTCTAATTGTAACTTGAAATGACCCGGAAGTTAGAAATTACCGATGACTCTATTCACGCCATTAGCAGATAACAAAGATTTCTAGTTTCTAGATCGATTTTCTTGCTGTTCATTTCAGTAATTTATATCTATTCAAAAGTAGTTTTGACTGATTTTTCAAATTTTGTCACCACATCAGAATTTTAATATCTTATCAGTATAGTTAAGCAGCACGTGAATGTGGTAAGAACATCTAAAAATTATTTTTTATAGTTTTTGATATCATATCTATACAATTTTAGCTTTGATTGTGAATTAAAATAATTCATATTTTCAGATGCTTTAATTAGTATTTTACTTGAAAAACGATAAATTTTCAACATTTAAATGCAATAAAAGCATTAAAATAGCATTATGGATACATATTATTATCTTAATTAAGAGATTTTGAAATATTCTAATTTAAATATTTGTCAGTAATTTCCTACAAGAATGCTTGTGTGTGCGTTGTGTGTGTGTATTGTGTGTGTGTTGTGTGAATACTTTTAAAAGTAACATAAAAATGCGTTAAAATGATGCGAAGTATGTATATTTTGCAACTTCTAACAAAAATATAACGTGAGCAAAAATTACAGAATACGATGCTCTAAACTAATATTTGGAACGTTTTTCATCATTTAAAAAATACTAAATTTTACTATTTTGTATTGAATCCCATTCTTAAATGTTATGGAAAAGGAAACACATGCATAAATTAGCAATTTGGATAAAAATATTTTTATATTTTGAATAAGTCTTATCTGGATATTTTTGTAATAACAAAAAGCTACATCTCATATTTTTGCACTCAATCAAATAATAAAATATTTGCAGATTTAAGTTTGTGAATAACAAATTTTATACTTTTAAAATTTGATTTCTAATCTTTTAATTTTGAATTTTTAGTTCAAACTCATGTTTAGTCATTTTGATTCCAAAAATTACAACAGAAAAATATAAAATAAAAATGAGTGTTTTGTATATATATTTATATATATACATTTCGGAACAAAAATATTTCCTATAAAATACCTAGGTATTTTTATCCTTGTATTCATTTATGCAATATTTTAAAATTTAAGTGTATAAAAAAGAATTGTGATTTTAGAATTGGGTATTTGAGTATAAGAATTCTGGCCAAAAGAACATTTAAGTTGGTTGTAAGGAAAATTTCATATATTCCGTTTTCTTTAGAATGCACACATAAATACTTGCTAAATTTAGTTAAATGCTTCCGCGGAAATCGATGGTTTCTTTCTCTTCTATCCCATTTTCTTTTGTGTAAATAATGAAATATCTCTCGTATATACTATGAATACAATTACTTTTGATGGCATTCTTAAGAGGAAAGTAGGTATTCTTTTTATTTAAATACTGCTTATATTTTGTTTCATATCACGTATAGTCTACTTTGATTTTAAGAACAATTTAATAACTCTAACTTGCTTTGTTCGTCAAACATTGCATCCAAACCTCTGCTACCCGAGAGAAAAAATTATCTTGACCTAATTTAGTTTCCTGCTCCACGCAAAGAGTGTATTAGTTAGTTGTCCTGGCAACAATAACTACTATTCAGTTTTATTGATTGAAATAATTAAAACTAGGTTCTTTTAAATTTAAACTAAGCAAATTGTCATATTTTCCAAAGTCCAAAATGTATGATTGATATTTTTGAATTAAATATGATATATGTCTTGCTCATGTGGTTATCAGATATTAATTTAATTGAATTTTATTTATGAAGTCGTAAAATTTGTTATATTCCTAACAAGGACAAATTGCCTACTTTAAGCGATCAATTTGAACTAAATCAATTTACAACTTTTCAAATTATTAATTAATTGATTATTTGAAATTAAATTTCGCTTCTATTTATAAGTATAATGTAATTATATCTATATCTATCTATCTATCTATCTATCTATCTATCTATCTATCTATCTATCTATCTATCTATCTATCTATATATATATCTATACTATATATATATATATATATATATATATATATATATATATATATATATATATATATATATATATATATATATATATATATATATATATATAAACGTTAAAGGATAATAAAATTATGTATATATTAGTGAGAAATTAATCGACCAAAATATATTGAGCTGATGTAGTTTTCAGTGAAGATAATTTAAATGATCGTAAATGCATTTATATATCCACTTATTGGTGCGCATATAATAACCAATTACGAATAGACCTGTGTATATAATGCAGAATTATTTGCACAATGGTAAAAGTTAAAACTAGTTATAATTAAATTAAATTTAGTGTATATTTATAAATTGTGGCAAATAAATCTATGAGCCTTTTAGTTGAAAAGAGAGAACATAGAAGATTTAATATAAGAGCTAATCTTTTTTTTCGCTTAGTATAGCACTAGTTTTTATCTCTATTACTAGTAAAATGTGGGTGCCATTTATTAAATCTGATTATTATTAACATACACTTTACAAGATGTGATGCTTAACTTAAATATTGAACACACACACAATTAACAGAAATGCGTCTTTAAAATACAAATCAAAAATTGTAATTTGCCTCTCAAAATATTTCAGAGATTTTGCTGAAACTTAACCATTTTTCAGATTTACGTATTTTTTATGAGTGAATTCTATTTGTATACATTCTGCCTGTATGTTTTAAAAAGTAATGGACATATGCTGTAAAAAGTATAGATTCCAGAAGTCGATAAATGTAAATAATTTCAGTAGCAAATTCCCAAAAAAGTAAAGTACTATCATTTATAATAATTTTCTGTGTAATAAAAGTGCTGCATCTCTCATTTAGAAGATTTTTTCTCAGTTCTTATTTTATTCCCAATAAATAAAGAAACATGCTTTGTGGAAAGTGAACATTTGTTTAGGATTCCAAATGCCAAATCACTCATAATCTATTTTTATCCTTGGAGAATAACTGTCGCGACAAATAAATCGTGGTGTTCAATTAATCTATTGAATTTCTGTAAGCGGAAATATGATTTCTGAATTCTGTCACATGGCTTGTAAACGAGAGCCCGATGATTTAAATTATACAGGAGCGTTCCGTTGAGGTTGTCTCCAATAACCTCTTACGGCGGAATTAGTTTAATAATGTTTCATGGAAAATGAATGGTTATGGAAAATGGAAAATGAGAATGCAACTACGATGATGGTCAAATACTTCTCGAATATGTTTAGAATAGGCAAAGTTGAAACATAATCGTTTCGAATGGGATGTTTCCGAATATTGTAAACAAAACTATTCTATATTCATATAAAAGCAACATTGCTTTGAATTGGAATCTAATATGAAGTTATCCAGAATTTGTAAAATACAACTCTGCGAAAAGTAACTGTACTATATCATAGATAAAAAATCTCTTGCATTGACCTAATTAAGTTTTCTCATTCAGAATATACAATAAAAGTAAAATAAAAGTAGTATATTCATAAGTTTTATCACATATTTTAAAATATATAATTACAAATAATATTATATGTTTATATATATCTGGTTGCAAAATTTAGACTGCTGTTGGATGCAATATTGGTTAAAATTAGACAGTTACTAGCGTGCAGTTACTCTTTCTAGATGATGTAAAATATCTGATATATCTAAATTAGCGCTTCACTTTACTGACTACATAATGCAATGAAATGGACTTTTCCAAATATTTCACTGCTATGTTGTTGTTGTTACTAATGACACTTGGACAAGCCAAGCTCGTTATGCCATGGCTATGCGAATTTAAGTCATTTGGGAGCGTCTTTCGTTTAATCAGAGCACCATGAAGGTGAAAGTACGTCTTTTGCTCTTCAAATCCTCCGATAGATGGCAGCGCACTGAGGATGTACTCCCTCAATTTTGGCATTGATCTGAAGGGGGAGTAAATTTCTCCAGACCATTGCCCCCATGGTAACTGCTCAACGACCGACCACAGGACTTTCGATTCCACAGATTTAACGAGCACGCATATCGCATGTACTCGGTGGGTCTTTGGCGGCATTAGGAATCGAATCCCATCTTTCCGGATGGAAGGCCGATACCCTAACCACTAGGCTACCATGGCCTTTCACTGCTATATATTTAATAAGTATTTCATGTAAACAAATATAAAATTTTGGTCTCATTATCCATTTGGAACTAACATCGCATTTAGAGAGTTATGAATCTCATTTTTATAATGCATAAAGTCAATTAAAGAGTAGAAAAGAAGGGAATTGATATATGTTTTTCCTGCATTTATGCGTACGATGAAGTCATTGTGTCTAAAGTGGCTAGTTCCTATACTAATAGTGCTCTCACCACTTTCTTAGAATGAAAATTCACTGATATGTGCTTAAACATAAACGACTGTTAAAAAAAACATGATCAAATTCTTGCTTTTTTCCCATTCACAATTCTAAAGCATATTAACTATTTTGAGTTACTACTTGAGGGACACATAAGAATTATAGCCGAGAATAAAATCGTCTATAAATGATTTGTCGATCTATCGATTTTTTTCTGATGCAGTAGCAATATTTCAAATAAGTCTTAGAACCGTTATTTCTATCACTATCTTGTCATGCTAGTATTATGCAGTCATCTACAGACATTGTTAACACCAGACTATGATTCACCGTTCATGTCCAACGTCTAATCAACCATAACCTGGAGACTAGTAGATACCAGTTTTGTAATTCCGGTGTAACAATTGCTTGTGATTGCAATTTCTAGCCTAAAAATGACTTTCCATCACACTTAATCCTTTAAGTGGTTGATGGGTGATGTTTTGCCATTAAAAATACTACTTTAACACAAATTTAGTACATTCAGGTAACAGGTAGATCTTATTTTTTTTCAAAGTGACAAAATCTAGTACAATGTTTACCAGCCATTAAACGCATGCAATATACTTTTTTCAGAATTATACTACATGAACAACAGTTTTTAAAGTATAGTAATTAGTATTGTTACGTATTGCAAAGACATTCATATCTTCATTCAAAGACATTCATGCCGACATTCATTGCAAAGACATTCATATCTTTTATATTATTTCTTATATTTAAATATGCATTTTGTTCTGCACTTGTATTTTTATCTTCTATATTATGTTAAATTATTAACTCAGGATTTTGGAACACTATTTGAATTGTCAAGTGTTAATATAGAAATCTAGCTATTACAATTTTTTAATAGTTAATTCGCTATGATAACATTACACACATTTAAAATCCCAGAACTTATCAGAAACATCATTTGTTTGAATTCTTAAAAACAAATTGCTTATGGTGTGTTTATTTTTGCATGACTTATATTATAATTATATTTTTATATTTAAATTTTTTCATAATATAACTTTTACATTATTACTAAATAAATAAATATAGTTATACAACTAAAACCAAATTTCCGCATTAAAATCTAAAATTCATTACTTCCTTATCGGAAAATTAAAGTTGAAGCGAATAAATTTCCTTATAAAATGAGTTTAGTACTGAAATATATTGTTAGGAATGTAACTCAAACATAAGGTGGTGTTTCTTTATCAGAAATTTTATCGCTGCATTGAAACAAAGTGAAGTACTTTATATCTCAGAAGAGCAGCTCGATCTGCTCAGCGAAATTCTGATTTAATGAGTGGGTGACATTAATCCTTGTCGTATTTCCAATATCGGAAATGTTTGCTTTTGTTTTCATGATCGCCAATGACATTCAGTTAGTTTCTTTCTTAGTTAGTGAAAAATTTTCGAAACACGCAGGCAAAGTATTTGTCTTTAATACATCATTCGATGTCTGCGATATTAAAGGAAGGAGATTTTTAATTCACATTATGCTATTGATTTAAGGAAGTAAAGTAGAGAAAGTTTAATTATATAGGAGAAAAATAGATAAACTTTCGCTTTATTCTTTTGTTGTTGCGTGAACACTTAGTTTATCTAAAGTGGTATAAAATAACTTCTGAAATTAACAATGCACTTTGTGTGTGTATGACTTGCTTCAGAGATAGCTTAAGATGACTGATAAAGTAAAAGTATATTGAAAGGATGTTTTGTTATCATGTATGTATATATATACATACATACATACATATATATATATATATATATATATATATATATATATATATATATATATATATATATATATATATATATATATATATATATATATATATATTAAGAATTAAATATAGGAAGTATAACTTAATAAATTATCACTTGTATTTATAAATGTAGTAAATTATTTACGCTATTTAAAGAATACTTTTTAGATAAAAAGTATTAATTAATAATTTGTATTAAAATATATAATGTTGCAAGAATACATTTATAATTTTCAAATGCAAAATTTAAAGTATTTAGTAAAAGTTTTATATCATTCATCTACATACGGGTCAAAATTTGAGGCTTTTCTTCATAGCAATAACTTTTTATAATAATAAAAAGTCAGACAGTACCATAAAAAAGTAGTTATCATTTTGTTAAATATTAAAATGATTAAATTTTAACGCACTTCTTTTGAGAAATTATGTGAAAAATATTCAGCACACACATTGGGCGTCATGAAAAATCATGAAATGGGAAATTTACTTTTTTATTGATATTCAGTTTAACTTATGATTAAAATTTCAATGCTGCTAATTATTTTTTCAATGAAATTATCTGACTATATTTTTCGAGTATTTTTTATAATGTTTTTAAAAAGATATAAAATAGATGTATAATGGTATTAATTCATTGTGTCCAAATTTTAATTCTCAAGTTTTTTTTTAATCAATGGCAAGCTTTGGGAGACTAATCCCTCACCACAACAAGGCCGAAAACTGTTTCTCATTTGTCATTACCCAGTGACCACCTGTCAACCAAGTCACAGAGACGAGTAGAGATACCCACGCCATACCACTACTAACCCATTTATAGGGTGGGCCACATGCATACATCATCTCCGGACAGAGGAACACTGAGAAAAGGTAACATCCACGGCCAAACCGGAATATGAACCCGGTACTAACAGCTCAGGAGTCAGAAATGCTAACCACTCAGCCATCGGACGGCTTCATTCTTAAGTTCTTTTTATACTAATAAACCTCAGCTTATTTATTGTAAAATAAATTGTAATTATTTCAATTGCTCTAACATTAAAAAAATTATTAATATGCTCTCGTATATTACGTATACTATTATTTATATACATACTTGACTGCATGTGGGTACTAACATACTTATATTCTATTCTATTATATATATATATATATATATATATATATATATATATATATATATATATATATATATATATATATATATATATATATATTAATTATGTAAAAATACATGAGTATAAGCTTTACAGAAGATACAATGGCATGTTCTGCTTAGGAAGTTTTCAGTTACTTCAGTTTTTTAATTTAAATAAATTTTTGTGCTGATTTAAAGTTAATCATAAAATTTTTAACATAAAATTTTTTCTCTTATTCATTAAACGTAAAAATAAATTTTTTCAAGCTATTTATTAAGACTTATTCTAATCAGATTTCTAAGTTTAGGATAATTTAATCAACATTTGCTTGGATTGTAATTTTATTATATGATGTAATTGTTTTCTTTCAGTTGATCAAAAATTTCCATAGCTTCTTTTATATTCATTCATGTTTTAGAAACAACAGAGTATAAAAATAATTTTTATATTAAATAATTGATTATTTTTCACCTTACAACAATTCTTTTAATTTATAAACTCAAAGAGAAACACAAATCTTATAAATTCCCCCTTGACTATGTTTAACAATGTTTTTATATTTTGATAATTTTCTAAGACAGAAAAGTAACTAATTTAGTTCAACTCTTCTCTACTTAAATATCGTGAAAAATTTCCCATTAAAACCTTATTTAACTATATGTGAAAAGCAAGATTAACTACATTCGATTAGTCGTCATTTCAGCTTTCTTTGAAATTTATTATAATCTTGAGTCGAGATAAAAGTGCAACGCTATCTCTTCCTATATCACTTTCATTCGAAAGAAGGAGCAGGTTATTGAATATCGAATCTGTTCTTACGGGCATGCGCAAATCTTTTGCCCCATCTTCCGTTTTGGAGGTTGAATTCCAATACTTTTGTCGTCCTAACAACGACTGACTTGAAACAAAAGGACCATTCAAACACCTAACTTCACATTTTTAATTTGATGTATGAAACAAATAAAGGACACAGTTTCTTATTATATCTCTAAAATTTTTTATAGATTTAATTTATAAAAGTATTTATATATATATATATATATATATATATATATATATATATATATATATATATATATATATATATATATATATATATATATATATATATATATATAAATAATACTTTTATAAATTAAATTTCTCTCTCTCTTTCTCTTTCTCTCTCTCTCTCTCTCTCTCTCTCTCTCTCTCTCTCATATATATATATATATATATATATATATATATATATATATATACTTCGAATTGCCTAACGTAAATCAATGTGTAAGAAGTAATAATAGTCATGCATTGTAAATACTCTCATTCGAAACATTTTTACATTCTTTTTCACATGCATTAAAAGTGACAAAAAATTAGTTAAAATTGATTTAATTTCTAATTCAAATTTGTCAGCTGTAACTTAGATCTTATAATCAGGCCAAGAAAATGGAAAAAAAATATAGAAGTTAATATTTTTTAAATTTTCTGTAGCCTTTACTATCAAGTAGCACATATTTAATTTCTTCGATAAAATGTATTTATTAAAGTAAAAGCTATTTCCCACTATATGCATATAATTTTAATAATTTGATACAAGTATTGTCTAAATGTAGAATATGCAAATAAACCTCTTTTCAGAAGCTCTCTCTTAGACTAATTTTATTAATTCAAATTAAGAAAATGCTATGTTTTCATGGAAATGCTTTGTCTTAAACAAGAATTTTTGTTTGCTGAAGTACTGTATATAATTAAATTGCACGAAAGCCACAGAAGAATTCAAGACTTTGTTAATTTTTAACTTCAAATACAAATAAAATTTCATCCAACTCTGCATACATCAAGTTTAAAATACTCTATACTTATTCTCAGTAAATTTGTACTCTTTAATGTGCTTACTCCTGAATATAATGTTTATCTTAATCTTGAGAGCATTATTCATTGTCAGTAAAAAGCGCTTATTTGTTGTTTTCTAAACATTCAAATTTATAATTAAATTCCAAGTATAATAAAAATGTCTTCTTATTTATAGAATTAAGTAAAAATTATATTTACAACATGCGTGAATGTTAAATATTTTAACAAAATGATATTTAAGACAATAGTTAACGTTAACTTTAATTTGCTTTGAAAAATAACAAAAATTAATCTTGGCTTAAAAAAATAAGTGACTAAGAATTATACTAATGGCCTAGCATTTTAAATTAAATTGAAAGTAACAAATGTTTCAGCATTTTAAACTAAAAAATATGGTATTATTAAAAATAAAACATTGGTTTTATGAATCAATTTACGTTTTAATAAAGAGTAAGGTCATTTTAAATACAAAACTTGAATTATCGTTTACTTGGTAACTCTCGGGCTTATATTATATCCAATGTAAATATTTTTTTGCAAAATACCAATATTGACTTGAAATAAATCAGAATACAGACAATTTTATAAATGAAAGAAAAAAAATGCAGCTGTTATAACCTTCATGGAAATTTTATTATGGTTAATTTTATATATAAAATGAGTAAAACGGATTAAAATGTGTTTCAATGATTGCCCTTATGAAACATTAGTTTCGAACATGTTTTGAAATACATTATAAATTTGAAAAGAAAAATAATTTATTCCTATTAAGGTATGCAACGATATGAAATTTAAGAATCAAATTATTAATGTTAGATTATTAATGTTAAATGCTAAGAATGTAAAATGAAAAAAAGTAATCTAATTTAAACCTAATTATTTGTACATATGGATTTAAATAAATAATTGTATGTGAATTAAATAATAATATTTTAAGTAATAATGAGAATATAAAGAGTATTTATATAAAGCTAGATATTCACAAAAATTAAAAAAAATAAATTATAATTTTTAAATTTAAAATAAAAACCTTTTCGTGTGATAAAATCTTTGTTAATGAAAATATATAAAATTCTGTACAAAAATGTTTTTAGAAGTGAAATTAGAAAATTTTAAGTGCGAAAGAATGTACGTTAAAAATATCATACAATGTCTTAAATTTCATTTGATAGTAAGAAAAATATCATTTAAAATCTCTAATTCTAGAAATATCAAACTAATCTGTATTACAAAATAGTAATTTCTGGTGAACAGTTATTATTAACAGAAGTTTCTCCATATGGATGATGCATTGGTCCATCATCGCTTATTTTATTGCCTCATATAAAAGTTTGAGGCGTAGTTTCTTTCTCTATATGATCTCTCCTTATAGCTTTGTGGATTGATCAGAGCTTTGAGCATGTTTGTCCCGTTTTACTTCATCAGATAGGATAGATATCTTCCTTTCTGCAGCCGTTTTCAAAGACATGAAGCGTCTTGGCGCCATCACTAGTGACTAACGACTTGCACGTGCGTAACATTTCATTCCATAAAAGATTTATGTCGCCAACTCTGTGCTCCGGCATTCCCCTTTCCCTATCGACCTTAGAACCAACAATCATGCACTCCGCACTTATTTCCTCTTAACGCGAGCCATTACAGTTACGTCATCTATCACTTTGTTTCGTTTAAAGCAAACAGTGTATTGCGTGAATGACCTATCTTCACTTACACTAATTCTATTATACAATGTCTGGTATACAACTATAATCTAATAAAATTTTGTTATATTTATTTCAACAATTGATTTGATTTTCAGGCATTATAGAAATTTGAATGGTACACGTTTAGTTAAATTTTCCTGCACTGAAATAATTTTGGAAAGACAGAAATATTTTTAGGTCAGGAATAATCTCAAAAATCTTTGAATGGGGTTCACAAACATGAAAAATGAGGTGAGGAATTATTCAATTAGAGATAAGACTTTGTAGTATGTGTTTTGTTTTATCGTTTACTAGACTGTAATTATACTACAAATATTCATTTCGTAATTTAAGAATTTTCAGATTTAAAGTGATATTAGATTAACATAGAATAAACTAGTTTAAAAAGGAACATGTCAACATACTAGTTTAATCAAGATAATTTTCGTTAAAAAATTTAAAAAATAAAATAAAACTTCTTGGAATATTATATTGAATTATTTTTTCAAAGAACGTGTTTTCTTACTAGAAAATAAATATTTAGCTACACTTATTTTCTAATTAATGTACTTGCTCCAACGGAAAACTAAAAAACATGGATAATCCGAAAATAATTATATATTTGAAAATATTAATAAGAAAGTTTAATATAAAAGAATGTTAAAAATGGTTTCTTTTGAATAATATCAAAAAGCACGTGCGTTTTTGTGAAGTGCAAGTTTTAATTCTATAATAAAAGCTGTTATTTTATTGACATTGATGTTAATACTTTTCCTTCTGAATGAGGAAACTATTGATAATTGTTGTGATGTACAGTTTATTTAAAAAGGAGTTATCTCTACATAAGTAATAAAAAACTAAGAATGCCCCATAGAATTTGAGGAGAAAATTTCGGTTAATATAAACTGAATTTTGATTAAAATTTGAAAAAGTGATCCAGTCCTCTACTGAAATGCTTGTAGATGCAAATATGGTTGCAAAGCGGAAACCCTTTGTTAAAGATTTTAGAAAACCATGAATCCTGGAACTCAAGCACTCCAGGGGCTTTTGGTGGTCTGCAATAGCGTAACTTAATACTGAATATTTCAAAGGAATGAACAGATTTCTTCCAAAAATAACTCTATATCATAAATTTTATGCAAATGTCCGCAAACCTAATTAGCTTCAGGGCATGTCATAGACTGCTGACTATTCTTGCCGCTTTTAACGAACTTGGTTAAAAAAAAAAAAAAAAAAAAAAGACAGGTCATCTTGTACAGCCTACACTCATTGAACCTGATAAAGCTTGTCATTTGGACTTATGAGTCCATTCAGCAAATTTTTTCCATTGAAAAGATAAAAAAAATACTGAGTATGCAAAAAATTTAGTTTTTAAATGTCTTTTGGAAATGCAAATATTTTTTACAAGCTTTACAAAATACCACATATACAGGATGATGCCTTAAAGTCAAAATGATCTCATATGCATAATATTAGACCTTAAAAATATTGCAATTCCGAAATTACTATACAATATGTTAATTAAAATCACGTTTAAAGTGTGACAATTGCTCCAAAAATAAAGGTTAAATTGAAAAAAGAGACTATTAGGATTGACAGTAAATTCTTCTCTATTCCCATACTTTCTCAAAGTACCCTACATGATTAATATAAAAATATAAGTACGTTTCTATAAGTTCCCATATAAAATCCCATGCAACACTTACTTTGCTGCGCCATCTTGGATGAAAGGAAACACAGAAACCAGAGTATTATCTTCTTTTACTATGTACAGTAGGATCTTCAATCAGAAGAAAAAGTACTTTTTATGAAAACGCTTAAACTGTCATAAAATTTGAAACAGTAGGGAAAAGATACCATTTAAGATTTAGTTGCTAAAAAACCATTCGGAAGCAATATATCTGAATATCATCATGAAAAATATGCTGCTATACACATAGATGTAAAGCTGAAAACATGTATTTGAGCAGTTATCCCAGTGAATGCACCAAAATATGATTTAGAGAAGCGCTATTCACACATCATACCATCTTCACGAAGACTGATTAACGACTACAAGAACCTTGCAATCAGCAAAGTCATGTGCAGAGTAACAAAAATATTTGAATATCTGAAATGGTGGAGAGAGTAATGTAATAGTACTGAGATACTTATTTGACAAGAATACGAGATATTTGAAGTGGTCATTCAGCACAATGTATTTTCAAAATATTTCTAAGTAGAAATAATTTACCAATTTACGACATGAAGCTATAGATTTTAGCTGAAGCTAATTATCCTTTCCTATCATTCCTTCCTTTATTTCAATCCTTTACTGTCTTATACTTTATTATAATTTTTCATAAGATGTCAAAACTGTTTTATATGAGGACTTTTCATAGGTAGTGAGTTATATTCAGGTTATAGTTTTAGCAAAACACCAAAAAATCACTAGCAATCTCCTCAAGAGGTGTACATGCAGAAGATATCCAACAGTGTAGTCAATGGCCTCTGCCTTTTCTGGTCGTAACCATTTCTACACTATATATTTCAGGTGTTGTATCACATACATTGCACATATTCTGTGTTTTACTAATGATTGAAAATTTATTTCTTGTTCATCTTTTCATTTCGGTACATTTGAAACTATTTGTGAATATGTCACTGAGTGATTTTATTGCTTAATTGATTCTGGTGGTACTGTCATCCCTTGGACACTTGGTATAGTTGAATACGTTTGACAACTGACTATCACTGATGCTGTGACGTGATATTTGAATCTATTACACACCTTAACTTTTCTTGTCATTACTGTCCTTTTGCTTTACAGGATACATATCAACTGTGTTTCACAGGATATATTTATATACTTCATCGATTATTTTTTATTACCAAGGTAAATATTTTTGAATACACTTTACTATTTTCTAAATTGAGAGACTGTAATTATTATTTGTGAAAGGACTGTTAAAATCTATTTTGTTCTCTTTTCACTTTAAAGATTAAAAATATAAATTTTAAATTCATTTCAAATGAAAGGAAAACTCAAAAAAAACTCATTCTATTTTTATTTTATTACTGGAATGAACACGTTTCATATTAAGCAATAATGTTTATAATTCTCAACAGAAAAGCGGAAGTAATTTCAACGGGAAATAAAGCAATATACTTCAAATCAAAAGAGCTTCTCTGTGGCAATTTTGATTGATTGTTTTAACTATTTTTACACAATTTGGAAATGGAAATCTTAACATAATTCCAAACCATATAGGAATAAAAACTATAAAAAAAACTCTCAGTACCTTTTCTTGAGCTTATTTTACAAGTCAGTTAGGTTGTTCAATATAAAAAAAATTATTAAATTTTCAATGTTTTCTATATATTTCCTATTTTTTCCTGTTTACCTGTTCCAATAAGAGAATTTAGCAGCAATTCCAAGAGAAAAATCTGACTCCGATTTATAAAGACAAAGCAAAGACACTAAACAGAAATTGGAGAAATTCAACTTGAATGATTTTTCTTTAGAAGTATTGAAGCTTTGTAGGAAATGTTTTTTCTTCTATACCACATATACAGCAAAGTTTTCTTAAATCAAACTCATATTTTCTATTGCTTCTGTTTGGAGATAAAATATTATTTTCAAAGAAAACTGCATTTTCGAAATCTTAGAAGTAGCTAACAGTTTTTAGATTCCGAATTCTTTAATTTCCGTTTTCGGTACAATATATTTATATATATATAGTTTTGCTCAAAAACTCAATTTACCAAGGAAATAGAATACTTTTATTATTTAATTTTGTTTTGTCAATATTTTCTACTGACAAAAGAATAGCTGGAAACCATAATATAGGCAGCTCTTAGAAAACATACAATTACAGATTTAAATAATTTTAAAGTTATTGGAACTTCAATATATTTTGTTATTTAACGTTGGTAAAGCATGTTTTAATGAATTTTAGCATTCACTTTTTTATCTAATAAAAGAAAGTAATTTTATTTTAAAGCAATTTATTTGCGAAAAAATTCTTCTGAACTAAAAGCTTTCTTATTTTAAATATAAATACGATTCGCATAAACTGATTGTTATTTTAAATTATTTCCTTTTTCATATATTAATTTTCAATGAATTATAATAAAAACAGCTTCTGGTTCTGGTTTTAAGTACATCACGATATATGCGATTATAAAATAATTACTAAAGGTTTTAATAATCAAATGGTTTCCTTTAAGGTAGTGTTTAAAATACGTAATGCATTTTAGATAAGTTTATAACTTTTTAATGAACATGTATTTGCATAAAAAAGGATATTTTTTTATCTTTTGACAATAATTATTTGAAATAATTCTGATAAGTTGAGAGAGTAATATGATATATCTACATATTTAATAATTGCATAAACAAAGATAATAGAAAACTAGATTATTAGATTATAAAGTAAAATATTTCTTTTAAAATTATAAAAAAAATAAATAAATCAGAAAATTTTAGTATCACAAAAGGAACTATATATCTCAGCCCCTATTTAATTTGAAAGAATTTTAAAAATTACGCATTAAAATATTCACATTAATCATACATTCAATGCAACTATCTATTACATTAAAAATGAATGTTCTGATTAATTTTATTTTTATGGTTTTCAGCTAATTTTAACGATATTTTCAAATAATACGAGGGTTGCCTTTTATGTTTTTACAAACGTACAAAAGAGGGCGCTACAGAAAAGTTTTTTTTTTCAGGATATTTGTAAAATTCACATTTTTTTTTCTCTTGGAATCAGTGGCATCTTAGAAATCAGTGTGTGTTCTAAGAAAGCAAGTAAGTTCTATAAATGGAAATAATTCGTGAAAATTTCCGTTGGATGATTTTTTATGATTTTAAAAAGTTCTTACTCGACAAGAATGCATAGAATCGCTTCGTGTACTTTTTGGTAATGAATCACTATCAGAAAGCACTGTTAACAATTGGTTTGCGGAATTTCATCGTGGTCGTGCGTCCGTCAGTGATGAATCTCGTGAAGGACGACCAAAATCGGTAGTGTTCCAAACAACATCGATGCTGTGCGCAATATGATTGAAGAAGATTGGCGTGTCACGTATCATGAGATAGAAGCCTCTCTTGGCATATCACAGACTGCAATACTTTCGATTTTGCATGAGCATTTAACAGTTAAAAATATTTGTTCCAGATGGATACCGCACAATTTGACAGAAGCTCAAAAAGAGATTCGTGTTATTTGGTGTAAAGAAATGATAAAAAAATTCAAATTGGGAACAGCGAAATCCGTATACAACATCGTTCCAGGTGACGAAACTTGGATATATTCGTATATGCCGGAAACTAAGCAACAATCTACTGTTTGGGTGTTTCAAAATGAACCGAATCCTACGAAAAATGTTCGTTCAAGAAGCACTTTTAAGAAAATGGTTTCTTGTTTCTTCGGCCTCACGGGACGCATCGCAACCATTCCTTTAGAGGATTGAAAAACTGTTAACGATAAATGGTATACAGAAATTTGTTTGCTAAAAGTCATCAATGAAATCAGGAAAAACAACAAAAAACGCCGCAGCATTCTTCATCTTGACAACGTCAGCTCCCACACAGCACATCAAACAATTGATTATTTGAAGGATAAAAATATCGAATTAATGTCTCATGTCCCATATTCTCCTGATTTGTCACCTAATCACTTTTTCTTGTTCCCTTATGTCATACAAAAAATGCGTGGGTGGCGATTTTCATTTCCTCAAAAAGTTGTTGATGCTTTCTAAAACCTGTTTCTGAGATATCAACTTCAGAATGGAGAAATTGTTTCAGGAATTGGTTTAAAGGATGGAAAAGTGTATGAATGTTAATGGGGAATATTTTGAAAACCAATAAAATAGTTTGTTCCCCAAAAATTCTTTTTCTTCCTACTTTTTGTTGAAACTTAAAAGGCAACCATCATACTAATGGAATCATATATAAACTTTTTTGCAAAGATATTTAAAAATAGCCGATTATGGAAACTTAGTTATTTTCATTTTCAACACTAAATAATGGTCATTATTTTTTGTATATCTATTTAGATAAGAGCGAAACTACTCATTTGAATATATTTATGTGTTTAGGACATTTTTTTGATCAACGGTCACTCTTTTTTGTCCTCTAAAGCTAAATAGATAGCAGAGTATAATTTTCAAGGTATTCTGTACCACTACAATGAGTTACACTTGAGATGAAAATTGAACCAAGTAGTTCTTGAATTGGAGGATAAAGCTCTAATCATTCAACTACCTAAGGATTATTTTTAAACTACCGTAGGCAAGAACTAAGGATTATTTTTTGCATCTATTATAAAATATTCATTTCTGTAGCTTTAATAGAGTTCATTTCATCTGCTAGTTGTTGTTGCTACTAATGACACTTGGATAAGCCAAGCTCGCTATGCCTTGGCTATGCGAATTTAAGTCAACTGGGACTATCTTTCGTTTAATCAGAGCACTATGATGGTGAAAGTACGACTTTTGCTCTTCAAATCTTCGATAGATCGCAGCACCAGAGGATGTACTCCCTCAATTTTGGCATTGATCTGAAGGGGGAGTAAATTTCTCCAGACCATTGCACCCATGGTAACTGCTCAACGACTGACCCCAGAACTTTCGATTCCACGGATTTAACGAGCACGTACATCGCGTATACTCGGTGGGTCTTTAGCGGCATTGGGAATTGAACCTCACCCTTCCTGATTGAAGGCTGATACACTAGGCTACCACGGCTGTTAGAAAAATTTGTTGCAAAATATTTTTTGAAATACCAAATATTTCTGAAATAATTATTCATGACTATTAATTTTATCAAAAATTTAAAATTTCTTTGGTAAAGTGCAATCGGAGTAAAAGGTAAATTATAACAGAAATAATAGAAATTATATTGTTTTGTTATTACTGTAAAATAAGAACATCAGTTTGATAGTTTACTCTTAAAGTGCTGATTTTGTTTTTGTCACTATCAGCAGACTCAAGATATTAATTATTAAAATTTTTATATGAAAAATTGCTTATGAACATTTTATAATCTAAAAGTCAGTTAACATACTAAAAAATTCTATTTTTAATAAAAATAGTCAATAAGTCAATTCTTATAATCAAAATTTGGGAAATATTGAAAATTCTTCATTTTTTTAGTCTTTCATTCAATTAAAGCAGCAATCTTCAGCTGTAACCTGATTGTAATGATTTAAAAACATATATTACTGGCGAAAACATTTCCAAATTACATTGACTTTCATGAGCTTAAAATAAATCATAAAGCTTTCCATGTATATATATATAGTTTTGTCGATACTCCTAAGTTTTTAAAATAATATTTTTTCACACTGTTTTATTAAAATTATATTTTGTAAAATAATGTTGAATTAAAAATTTGAAGGTAATGTTCTTTAAAGTTAACATTAAAATTGAATTTATAGGAATAAAGTCTGTTTACTTATCCTTTATCATTCCTTCATATGATCAGAATAATTTTAAGAGTTTGCTTTATAAATGATGGATGCTTTTAGCATCACATTTAATTGATTACTTTTTCAATTATGTAGGAATGATATTTAAACATCAAGAATATATAATTTATAAATACATAAAAATAAAATAGAGCTGATTTTCTTTTCTATAAATGTGTGGGGAGAAACAAGTAATTATTTATATTATTTAATAGATGTAACTGTATTATTAATGATTGCAACATAAAAAGAAAAATAACCTATAACTGAACTTGAGTATAAGCTTAATCCACAAACCATATAAATAACACGAAAATAGATGGCAGTTACAAGTACAGAAGTCGACTAAATCAAAGCCTGTATACTTTAGAGTGAAATTATGCAGACAAATTTATTCCAGGCTATACTACTGTATTGCCAAATAATCTAGAGCTTCTAGTTTAACGTTGTGCAATTTCAGGCAAATTATGGTTGAAACGGGATAACTGTTTCAGGATTTCTAGGCCTAGTAGAAATTTACTGCTACATTAGTTATAAAGTTTCTGTTTTGTTTTTAATAGACCTAGTTGCTTAATATTACATATCGAAAGAGTTAAAAGTGTGAATGTGGAATTTCCAGAAGTTTTAAAAACTATTAGTTTAATTGAGGTATATATATATATATTAGAAGAATTAAAAGATGCTTATTTTAAAATCTTACTAATTCCTCCAAAAAGTATTTAAAAAATTCCATTCTGTAAGGGGACAAAAATATAGCTAATAGGAAATGGAAATGCTGTTAAATTGTAATAAAAAACAAAAAATATATTGATATTTTATTAAGCTGTAAACTGTTATAAAAGATATGCAAAGTAAAAGTATTTTATCCCCATTTATATAAACGCACTCATATATGTTAATAAACAGTATATTTAAGTAAATTTTATATTATAACTTACATTTTATATTTTCTATCAAATTTATAAAATTATTTTTATAAATATAGTTTTTTGAAATGAATTAATTATGTGTACCAATGTTTCTTAGAACATAAAAGCACTCCATCAAAGTAAGTGTTGTGCTCTTCGTTCAAAAGGCGACTGTAAAACAATAAACAAATCAAATCAAACTTGTCTAAAAATTCTTACTTGAAAAGTATTGAAGTGGTCAGAAGTACTATTATTTGTGAATTTAATTTCCTTATAATTCAAGTGGTGCATTTTGATTTTCACATCAAAGTTCATCGTAATAAACAGGTTTAAAATATTATTGGTAATCAGCATGGTATACAATAAATCTGCTGCAGATTATTATCTTCAAGATACTGAAATAACATTACAAGAAAATCCGATTAATTCTGTAACTGCTCAACGTGTAAACATTTTTCTCTCATGATAATGATGGTAAATTGAAAACCCCCTGACATTATAAAAGTTAACTCAAAATAATAAGTTCTATCTCTCCAGTGTAATCTGAAAGAAATGCGATTTTAAAATTAAAATTTCATAACAAAATTTAATTTTATTGAAAAATATTTTTCAGAAATGAAAAGAATTTCCTCCGGCTTTTTTAATTTCATTTATTTCATGGTGAATCTGCAAAAAATTAATTGAAATCTTTTTCATAATTCAATTTTTATCCTAAAAAAGTTTCCTAAAACCATTTTCCATTTTAATTTTTTGAAGTTTGCATTTTAAACCTTCGAACATCAAACAGTTTATATGATCCGATGAATAATGAGTAAGAGAGCAGTTCTATTATTTCTAAATGTAAAAATAGGTTTAAATTACTCTGAACTTTTCAATTTTCTGAGAAGATAAGAGATTAGAAGATATTGATGTTAGGAGATTTCGCCCTTTTGCTTAAGAATATGAACTCCTAGAAAGTTCTAGAAAATGTGACTTCTTGGAAGAAAAAAATTAATCTGTGTAAAAAGGATTACTTATTTATACCAAATAGCAACCAGAAAGATTATTCTTAGCAAAGTGATTGCACAACATAACAAAAACTGTCAAATGGAACCCTCCCATATATATATATATATATATATATATATATATATATATATATATATATATATATATATATATATATATATATATATATATATATATATATATATATATATATATATATTAATCCAATTTAAGAACTTAATGAATGTAGAAGTAACAAAGCTTGATATAAAATATCTAAAGTTTTTATGGAAGAAAAATATATTTTATAAATCTAATTTATGAATTAAATTTTTATGCGATTATCTCAGCTATTCGGATGACATAAAAAGTGCAAATGTAAATTTAATTGTTTGATTCTTTCTAAAATAATTAAGAGAAATTTTAAAACTCTAGTTATTGCTAAATATGAGAGTTTAAAATTCATTTCCAATAAATCTTTAAATAGCAACTTACTTTTAACGATAACAGGTGTAAGCGAGCTCTAAAAATATCTCCCAGTAATGGGAGTATAAATCCAGTCGTTCATTAAACCAATAATATGACGAGAAACCAGTAACATGCAAATGATCTAAAAATGAGGGACGTCCATACTGCTTTAGTTTAGAACGCAATTCCAGAAAATAATTTAAACGCCGCAATTTCAATATCGATATAATTGATGAAGCGTCCCATGTCGAATACAAGCATTAATCTTTTTGACATTCCAACTGAAATAATGACAGGAACACATTTGTAACCTTTCTGAGTAATAAACTTTATCAATTTGGGACAAAAGATGGAAAAAATTATTTCAATCCAAAAATGTTCATAGATATTTAACTTTATATCACTATTTACTGATAGGTACAACATATTTATTATTTACACAAATATTAAATGACTTTAAATCTTTATTTGAAAGAAGATACTTTATTGCGTATTTAGGTTATTGCATCAAATATTAAATCGAGGTCGAGTTCATTGCTGTAGTATTATTTTATGCTTTATAAAATTAAAAACCATAATATATTTAATTTTTAGTACTGGTAAGAACTTAGGAATGTTAAAAATTTTCAGATTATCCTTATTTGTTTTGTTTTACATTAATAAAGTTTTATGCTTTTTTTACTTAATTAATGTTCAAACTTTATCTTAACCAATCATTTTTGAGAGCATTTAAAATAACGACTATAAAACGTATACAATTTAAATGTTGTTAGACATTAATTTTTTTATTCTTAACAGTTAAATTTTTATTATATCTTTCGTTTTAAATTCTAAATAAGAATTTTTCAAATAGGTTTATTAATTAATTCAATTTTAAAGTATGCAATTTTATTCTTGCGTTATGTTTCATAAAATTTAATTTTTATTTTTTTTAAATATGTGTTAAATGAGAGAGAGAGAGGGAATAAGAAGGAAAAATGAGAAAGATTGTTACAGTTACTTAACAAATTAAATTAAACTCAAAGATTCGCGAGAAGCTATGTTCATCAAACAAATACACGAAACAATAATTTTGCTTATGAAATCAATATTTTACATTTTGACACAAATAAGTGCACAAATTTTTAAGTAATGTTACATGTTATTCACATTGATATTATGCTGTCAAAATTCCAGCTAAGTATTATATGCTAGTTTGAAACTTAACGTATGCATAATGATAGAGTATTTCACTCATAATAAGTGGAAGTGTTAAATTTAGAGTTGATACAAAATATTAATGTACACAATATCCACGAAAATTAATTGTAAAATATATAAAATTTCTATAAATGTTTAACAATTCTATATCAAGTTTATCAAAATTTGATACACAAATTTAAGAAATAAGAATATTAGATTTATGATTGAAAAATTTATAATAATTAGAAAGAGAGGGTTATATGAATATCCTATAAAAGTTCACTTTTTGAAATAAAATGTAAATAGGAAAAATAAAGCCTAAATATTTCTGAATTTTAAATTTTGCATTGCTGGAGATTAATGTACACTTTTTTATGTGTTAAGAAGAAACACATCTCAAATTAGTTCAATACTTGTCTTGGTTTCAATTGTATAAATCCTAATTAGGTTTGGCTTGTTTGTCACTCAAATATCACTTTTTGTACTTGAGTGTCAATTGAACCCAGAGTATATTTTAAAATGAATTTAAATTTATTGTAAGTGGGATTCGAACCTAAAGTGAGATTCAAAATCACGAATTGTTCAACTAAACACTAAAGCGCTAGCCATTCGGTTGCCAATATTTCAGATACTAGTTAGGACAATAAATATATTTATCCCCATTAATTCATTAGCTATATACTATTATCAAACAAAATTTCAATAAGAAAATTTTTAGAGGTGAAACCAATATTATTTGTATTTATAAATTTCTTATTCTGTTCGGTCACTAAATTTTTCCAGGACTAATCTGACAACGATCATTAGAATAATAAGAAACTTATATCAGGATCTTGCTCTCTGGCTAACTTAAAAAAACGCCTCATTCCATAAAGAAATTTTGATTACAGCGTTCTAAATAAATTTAAAATAAAATTATTGCTTATTTGAACTGCCTATGAAGCTTATGCCACGCTACAAGTAATTTAAATAATGTAACCAAGTAAAAATTTAAGTGATTAAACTCTAGAACTTTTTTACTTCATGAAAAAAATGGGGGATTTTTTTTTCTTCTTTTAAATGTATCATCGATCCATAACCGTTGGGGGTAATGAAACAATATGTAAATCATTAGATCCTGACTTTTTTACATTTCTACTATATGTTTCTAATAAATATGCCATTTACTGTTTTTTATTCAATTTCTGAAAATGATATTGATTTACCTATTACAGTGTTTGTATGCGTTTCCCAATATGACCCATATAGAAAACACATTGGAACTGGGATGAAAGAAATTCTGGTTTCAATATTTAATAATTTCGTTTTTGTAAAGAAATTTTAAGCAGTCTATCCATTATTCGGTTCATTTTTAAAATGATTTATACTTAAAATTCCTTTCGTGGTAAACAAAACAAACTGTCTTTTGAATAAAGAAATGTAAAATATCTTCATTGTGGCAAATCTCTCTCGCAGATTTTCCCAGTAAGATAAGTATATACATTGTTACTGGAAGCTTCAGATTATGAAAATTGTCGGGGTTGCCGAGCTAGTTATAAAAATAATTTTTTCAATGATATTGATGAAGCAAGCATTTAAATGAATTCTGTTGTCTTCTGTGTTCGATCATTATGGGTCAATGAGTCACGGTTTAAGAACTAAGAATCTGTTTACAAACGGTGACATAACTTAGTATTAGCCTCAAATTTTGTCCTTAAAATATCATTGTGTAACAACAATAAACTTCAAATTTTAACTTTAGTATTTGTTTATTGTAAGATTATATTTATATTTTGATTATAGTTTTTTCTTGTAATTTGGAAAACTCTTTCAGTTTTAGAAAAGAATAAGTATTCGGAATCAATTACAGTGAATAATTTACAATCATTTATTCCCAATTTGTTAGATGCAGATAATTTTTGACAACAGATAGAAAAATATGCGTAGTGTTAAAATGTTGGTTATTTTTAATTGCAGTGAAAGTTAACACTAAATGAAATGTTACACTTATGAATTATAATATGACTCTTTTGGGAATAATGAAATGAATACCTTAATATATTCTATATCTTGAAAAGTATTACTCTTAATTTAAACAACAGCAAGACTTTCCGAAAAGGCATGGCATATTTCATACATTATCACAAATTGGAAAGTTAAAAATAATGTAATAATTATTTTTCAAATCTTACAATGAAAAATTTAGTATGTACTATTGCCAAAAATTTTTATTTTTTTAAACACAGTGTATTATTGAAATTCTAAATAATATTTTTTAACATGCTGCAGATTGACATTACACATATTTGTTTCTTTTGTATCGGTGGATTAGATATATCGCTATATAAGTTTTAAGATCACCGTTAGCTTAATTTAAGAGAATTCATATAGAATATTACTTTGCAATGATACCTCCACAACTTCAGCAATACGTAAATAAATTTACTAAACTTTCATTGGTATTTCTTAAACTTATTGATATTTCGTAAACTTTCTCTTTTGGTGCATCTTGTAAAATACTGTACTTGCATTTGCAAAATTTACAATAATAAAATTTTTTTATTTTATAATTTAATTATGTTAGTAAGATATTAACGTCATCACTTAGAAAACATTATAGGAAAAAAATAAAAAAAAATAATGATAAAATTATTACTTACAAAATTATTTATCAATACGCAATGTTACTTTGATTATTGTGTGTTGTTAAGACTTATCTTTTATCATTTGTAGCATAGTTTATTTAGTTTTCTATTTTTAAAAGTATCAAATCTTTATCTAATTAAATTATACATCAAGGAAAATGATTCGAAATTAATAAATTTTTCTTTTAATCAGTCATAGCATTCATAATACTTTTGTTGAAATTTTCTACATAATTTTTTTCAGTCTACACAGTTTGATTTCAATCAGTATAATTATCTAAGAGCTTCAATCTTACTGATGCGTTTATAATTGAGTTTTTCCTCTTCCTACAACTCTTCTAATATTCCAGTAATAATATTTTTTTTAGTTTTTAAATTATGATATTTTCTTATGAAGCATGCATTTTATTCACAGTTTAAAACTTCGCATTTTGATACGTTAATTTAATTTCAAATATAAGCAAAAATAGAATTCACTTGCATGTGACAATATTTCATTCATATTATATTATATTATTCATATTCATTTATATTATATTATATTAAATTATTCATTTATATTATATTTCTAAAAGAGATCAAATTTTAAGTACATAATTAATTTTTAAATAACTTTTTGCAATTCCGGTCCTTATAATAAATTTTTAAGGGAAACTGTAGAAAAATATAACTTAGTTGATTTTAATTATAAAAGACAGCAAATATTAGTTATCAAGCTATGTTATTATAGAAACATTGAAAAAATTGCATTAGATATCGTAAGTTTAAAAAGACTTGTAATACTTAAATTTAAGCTTTGTATAAAAATTTTTTTTTAAATATTCTTCAGATTAATATTTTCATTCATTCATTCATTCATGGTGCGCCAGCCCAGGATGGGCCAAGGCCTTCTGAACAAGTTTCTTGAAGCCACCTCTACTGGCAGCCAAACTCCTCCAATTTTTTTGTTCCAAGGACCCTACAGTCTTCTTCGACTGCATTCAACCATCTCAGCTTTGGTCTTCCTCTTCTTCTTACGCTGATGGGTTTTGCAAAAAAAAATTTCCCTAAGCGTTTTATTGACCTTCATTCTGATAACATGTCCAACCCAATTGAGACGGCTTACTTTAATGTGATGTACTACGTCTGGCTCCTTGTACATTCGATAGATTTCTGTGTTGTATCTTCTGCGCCAGACACCGTTTTCCTTCGTACCTCCAATACAATCCTGCGTTCAAATAGGCCCAACAGCCACTCCTCTCTTACAGTCAAAGTCCAAGTTTCCAAGGCATAGGTCAAAACGGGATGGATAAGTGTTCCATAGATCTGTAACTTAGTTTTCCCCCTCAAGTCCTATTATGCTGCCTCATCGTGGCGAGGGTGGTGACACTGGGTGGAATGGGCGAAGTACGTCTGGAGATTTTTTCTCCTGGCAGGGTCACCCAAGGCGTGATGGCCATTCCATTATACCCAGCTAAAGCATAAAGGCAAAGGACAAAGTCAGACTTCTTCCCTCGGGCGTCCAAGGTCTTGCACAAACAGAAGCTGCTTTTTTCTCCATTTACCATGAATCGTTCACTGGTTCAGGAATTTCTCTGGGCGAACGATCTACTGGACTTGGTCTAGATTTTACTAGATCAAGTGGAATAAGGAACAACAGCAACAACAACTTAGTTTTTCGTGATAAAAATTTAGTTTTTAATACATGTGTTAGGCCAAAAAAAGGCCTTGTTAGCTACAGTTAAACGTCTTATTACCTCTAGGAGAATGTCAGTATTTTTGTTAACCATTGAGCCAAGATAGATAAATTCATCAACTGTTTCAAATTTATAATCACCAATGAGTAGATGAGTTTGGGTAAATTGGGTTTTAGTTACAGGGAAATATTTAGTTTTAACTTGATTAACAATAAGCCCTGCCGGTCTGGTCTCCCTCTCAATAGTCTCAAAGGCTTCTATTAAGTATTTTTTTACTTCTGGCTACCAGTGCAATGTCTCTCTCATCTGCAAACGCCAACACTTGAACAGATTTTCCGAAGAAACTGCCCCTGGTATTGATACCAGATTTCCTGATGACTCTTTCAAGAATGATTTTAAACAAAAGGCAAGAAAGAGAATCCCCCTGTCTTACTCCCTTAATTAATATTTTACTAATATGAAATAATTTTCAAATTTAAAATGTGCTTTATGTAAAAAAAACTAAAAATATAATACATTTATTTCAATTATTTAGTTTTTATCTCACTTAAACATAAGTAATCTTTCTATCTATCTATATATATATCCCATTTTTCAAATTTTATTCTCATAAGTATCAAATAATTCTGCATTAAATATTTTATTTGTTAAAAGGTGTTATCTTTTTTCAGTAAAAAGCCATTTCTTCCAGAATAAAAATATCCTTTCATAGAGAAAGTGGATTCGTTTTCTACATTTCATAACGTCTTCTATACCTTTTCATGAATTTGATTTATTCTTTTTCTCTAATTCTCAAGAAAGAGTTCTTTCACTGCTTCAAGTGTTATTCTCACTTTATTTTTTCAGCAAATAAAATTTGTGTGATCCTTAATGTAGAGTGATCGTGCTTGAGAGATTAGAAGAACTTTTCCACGTTTTGTCAACTTAACAATACCTCAAGTAAAAAGTAAAGAAATACATTTGAAATAAAAAAAAGATAGGAAGATTCTTTACTTTCTTTGATTTTTAAAGAAAAAGTATTTTATGTTGTTATTGATCTTTCACATATTTTTTTCTTCTACATACTTTATATATAAGATATAAATTTAATAGAAACTTTATATAAGTTTTTATTAAATATATATACGATAAATAATAAAAATGTTATTGTTCATCATAAATTGGGAAACTTTTTGATTTTTTAATTAGACTTCAAGTGAAATTGAGTTTCGTCTAGTTCCCAGGTTATTAAAATCATTAATGGAAATAGAGAGAGAATATGGTGGATTTCTTTTTCAACTTTATTCACTATAACAGATTAGACACAGTGATTGCATTAGTTATAGTGTCAAAGTTCACAGGTTTTTAAAAAGCAAATGTTATTTACACTTCGTTTTCGTATTTTTAATTTCATACAATTTGATAAATTTGCCTACATAAATAAGGAATATATAAATATCGTAGATGCCATCTTTTGTGGAAAATAATATTTTAATCATAAAAGAATATGATTTATGTATTACGTTTAAGAATTACTGAGTTATTTCAATTTGCTGGTTTGTTGTTTTATTTCTTATTATTAAAATCATACTTAAAGTTATCTATGTTTTCAATATTATTAAATTTGGAAGAATATAAGAAAACCTTTTTCAGTCAGCTTTCAAGCATAAATTATGAAAGTTTCATCATAAACATGCGTCAGTGTTGTTAAGAATGTTCCCAGATTGCTGGAAAAATGTGATACCTTTTAAGTTCCAACACTACAATGTCTACTATATTTCAAGAGTCACTTAAATCATTATATTTTCATATTTTATTTCTGAAGTTTTATTTATTTATATATTCTGCACCAGCATACTATTCTGTACCTTGCCCAGCGTTGGGTTTATCTGTTAGGTGGAAGAAGCATGATAAAATTATTCGTAATTGAAAAGCAGAAACCTAGATGAAGGCCCTCAAGACTTGACATGCCACTCAGAAAAGCTCATACAACTTAGAAGACATTGCGACCACTACATATTTAAATTGCCATAGTCACCATTATGAACGAGGGATCTTTATCTAAGTCGGAATTCAGATTCACTACTATCCGGTAATAAGAACGACGTTCTAATCAACCAGTTTAACCATGCCCTTCCACCTTGAATATGAATGTTAGAATGTACCATACTCATAATATGGTAGCTTTTTAAATCTGGTCTTTCGAAGAGTTGAAAAAAAGTCGAGTGAAATTACATGTAAGAGACAATAATTCTATATTGACTTTCTGGATATTCTCATAGGTAACAGTACCTACGTAATCTTAATTTGTTTAATCCTAAGCGTTAACTTTAAACTGAATTTTGTATTTAAAATTCAAACAAATTTTAACTTCATGCTTTCTAATATGAATTATATTTGGGAGTTATTTTCAAAAAATAATTTATGCAAGGAAGGATGATAAGAATTAAAGTTTTAAAAATTTTAAAAGAAGGCCAAAACGTGTATCAGATAAATTACTAGTATATGTAGTGTTATATGTGTGTTTCTGAAACGGAAAATATTTCAATTCAATATTTGAAATATATTGAATTATATGATGCACATTTGCGTAATGTATATAAGTATAAATAAATATAAATAAACAACAAATTTTAAAAAATGCAGTTTATTGAAGATAAAATCAAATGTGATATATATATATATATATATATATATATATATATATATATATATATATATATATATATATATATATATATATATATATATATATATATATAACAACATAAAATTTCCCTTTATTATTATCAAGTCTTTAGCATACCAGTTTTGCTTTAATTAAAGAACTTGCATAACTATTTCACGCTTTATTGGTTAAAAGCAACAACTTTTCTCTCAAATATCAAGTTATTATACTTTTAATATATATGCCTCTATATAGTTTTCTTAAATTCGTTTTAATACACAGTTTTATAATCTAAAGTTCTGCAAATACTTAACATTTTATTTAGATTCATCTTTAGTTTCTATACTTATTAAGTATCTTAGAAGGAAGTATTAATGTATAAGGCTATAATTATTTTCTTTGAAATTTTAACTTTTCTTTAAAATTTACTTTGTTATATCCTAAGTCATAATTTAATATTCTTTTAGAATGAGTTTAGCAAAGCTCCATAGCTTTTCTGAAGAAGAAGGCATAAAATGTTTTTCTTATCTAAGATTTCCTTCCTCATGACCAAATGGTATAAATAAGAACTCTTTATGACTTGATTATATCTTTCCTCAATTACGTAATAACGTATGCAAAGGAAATTGCTCCCTCTGCCATATTAAGTGCTGTTATAAAACTGCAGCGTCCGAGAAATACGGCCATCATTTGCTTCTGGGTTTGTTTTCTTTCATATTTAATGCTAGTTGAAAAATGATATAGATTTAAGATATTCGCTTTCTTGATTTTTGATATCTTTTTACCCTTATGTCAATGAATGTTAATACCCTAAAATAAGTTTACAGCTGTTAGCGTAAATTACTTCTGTATCACTATAACGGCTATTCAGTATTAAAGTTTCTTTCCAGCAAAATATTTTCAAATGCTTTTAATGATTTTCAATTGTAAAAGGGAAATGTTTTTGGTAGGTACAATGCAACTGTGATTGCCATCTCCTGTGATTCAATATTCTTCTAAATTTTTCTTTAAATTTGTATCATGTAAGCAATGCATGTATTAGAAGAAAGATGCTTTTTATTTGTTGTGCATTTTCTTCAAGCTTGATTCTCTTTTAAGTTATAGAATCTCTAATATCTAACTACATGTCAATGAATGTTTTTGAATATTTCTCTCGGAGAAATAACTAATGCATCCAATATGCTATATGAGAAAAAAACTGACTCTTGCTGGATTTAGTAAATATAATTTATACATTTATATTACTAATTTTTCGAAATTCACAAGAATTAAAATCTCAAGTACTGATTTATCATATAAAAATGCATTTTATTTAATATAAAATGCTTTCTAAAAAATTACATTTTTGAAATATTTGCATTGAATTCTTATCTATTTGTATTGAAAAGTAAACTGATGTTGCCAGCTTCTCTCACAAAAATTGAATTATGTATACATAATTCCTTAGAGCCTCTTGATGGAGATTCAGAACTTAAATAATTAGTTTTTGTCTCTGTTGTAGAGAGCGTGACAGACTAAAGATTTTCAAGTCTTTTAAAAAATTCCTATTCTGGAAGAACTATTTTAAAACTATGGATAGGTTTCCCGCGGTACACCATATAAATCTTTGTTGTAGTCAAATTTTGAAAACATAAACTTTCAATGACAACAAAGATCGTTAATAAGTTACAGAAGCTAAATGTTGAGTTTATCTCTTTCAAATAAACCTGGTTTTAAAAACAACACAGTTCTTTTTAAGAAAATGTGAGACTTAATTAGACTAATTCAGCATTTAAATATTAATTATTTAATAACCAATAAAGTTCTTGTCATTTTTGCTTTATCCATTAAATGGAGTGAGAATAAGTAAGCAAATTAGTGTATCGCGCATGGTTTAAAAACCTGTTAGTTGACAGTAGAAATACTGATTATTATAAAAGCAGGTCAACCACGCACTTTCATCAATCGTAACTAGTACATTAGTAATAGACTAGTGGAAAAGCTCAAAGAACTCATTAGGTGTTTGTTTTAAGGCTTCAAAGTAGATTGATAAACAGCTGCATCAAATTTCCCGAATACGTAAAACCTTTGGGGATAGTGATATAAATGAGCGTGCGGTAAGGAGATTCATTCCAAAAGTTAAGGTCTGGAGAGTCAGGCCAATGAAGCAGACTCATGCCAAGTGTTCACAGACTCCTTTGCATCCAAAACTTCACATTTTCTACACAAGAAAACTAATTGCCCTGTTGCCAGATGCGTGGACAGGAGCTACTGAATGACGATGGAGTTTGCTTCGATAACAAGCAATAAGCTGTATTTTTTGTAAATTTTTTTTATTTTTGACCATTAAAATCGGTAAGAATCTTATTGATTATCTTATAAAAAATTTTAAATTTCAAACACAATGTGGGGAATTAAGTTTAATACGTATTAAATAACAATTATACAGTTTTAAATTAATCTATTTGATGCTAAAATTTTATAGCCAATTATAGCATTGCTGCACTAAAAAAATTGTAGTTGAGCAGAATAAGTCAATTAGAATAACATACTTATGTGATAATTAACGATTCCTTATATAATTTGAATGTTATAAATGTATTACAATATCATAATCTTTGAAATAATTTTCTTTTTTTCAAATTTTACTGATTCTCATGAACATTAACTATTTTTGTGAACTTATGATTATTACCATAAGCAATCTTCTGGCCTTAAAGAACTCGAAGATTCCCTTTAATCTTATATTAAGCTGATTTTTGATCAGAATTTAAATTGAAACAGTGAAGAAATCATAACTTGCATTGCAATGAAAATATAATAGAAATGTATTATAAAAGTTACATGTATAAATATACCCTTGGAAAAACTGAAGTTTTTTTAAAATATTTATTGCATATATTTTGCATTCTTTCGCACATATTTTACAGTTGTTGATAAATTAAAATATTGAACAAAAATTAACTATTAGTTGCGATGATCTATTTCAACTTATCCTCTGTAAAAGCTTTTCGTACAATAATGTCTTCATAATGGTGATTATGTGTAATGAGAGCTAATTTCAAAGAAAATAAATTATTTATCTCCATTTAAATATTTTCTCTAAATACGTAGCTAGATTTCTGGGGATATTAAATTATGTGAAACGGGAAATTGAACGATTGAAATTAAAATCAAAAAATTTATGAATCTTAACCATAGTCTGAAATAGAAAAAATAAGGTATGCTGGCTGATAAAGTTAAGTAATAATTTTAAAAGTCATACCAGAAAATTTTGCTGGAAATTGTAGTCAAAAGTTTTCAGATATTTATAAAAGGATATTAAATTTTATCATGAAATGCATAATCTTGGGTATTATTAAACAATTAGCATATAATGGGGTTATCATATTAACCAGTGCTAGCCATTACTGCCAGTTGTATGAAATAAGTCTCTTTTGAGTTCCAGAATAATGGATGTTTATCATTTAAGAAAGAGGCTGCTGTGAGCTGTCGGGAAAAGAAGCCGTTCATGTTACCGTGAGCTAGCGAGTTTTACACCCGACCTTGTGAAGATTTGTCATGTTCACTAATGGCATCTGGAGCCCATGAAGTAGGTCAGGGTCACAATGTTTGCCAAGTAAAATAATACACCTGAAGGTGATGAAGGTCCTCTGCTTTGTCCCTGCTTACTAATTATAAACCCTACCATAACTCCATTAAGGGATTTTCAAACTCCAGAGTAGAACAGTTGCCAGATTCTATGATATGGAGAAAGCGATCCAAACAAAAATAAAGGATTCATATTGCATAAAGTATATTTATTACAAAATGGATTTTAAGGAACTACTGTGCCCAACTCTGAAATATAATTCCTAATAAGAAAAAAATAATCATTTAGGAAGAATAAGAAAATTTCGTCTCTTTATACACTTTATAAAAATTTCACCGAATCTAAAGTTGTCTTTATGCCCACTCGTGGATGTTATGTGTTGTGTGTAAAATCTGCAAAATTTCCATCGAGTGCTTAAACATTATTTTTCAGTTTGAAATTATAGCTTTTAGCCTACGAACAACATAATTATTTTGTTGTTTTTATTATTAATCTTAAGTTAAATTCCTAATTTAAGAAAAATTAGGAATTTAGCCTAAGATTAAACATAATGAATTTTTTTTAATGCGCATATCAGTGTAGATTTGTCTGTAGCCAATCAAGCAGGATGCATGTGTGATCTGTTATTATTGTCTTTTTACATTTATTGACATTTATAAATTCCTCTTTTCTAGAAGAAATGTAAATTATTATTTATATCTTGAGAGAGAGTTTGAAAAATTTTCAAATTTTATGTGTTTTGGGATTTTATTTGGAGAATGAAATAAAGTTGAACAAAAAGTATTTATACGTTTTAAAAATAATTTACTATTTGTAGTTAGTGTGCTTTTTTAAATTATTTTCTCATAAGTTATAAGTTTCTTGTTAAGTATTTCTTAAGTTCTGAAAAAATACTTATAAGAAATATTATTGAGTATTATTACATAATGCTTATGATCAACTTTATGTATTCATGTATAATTTAGCATAAAAGTTTTAACAATAAAATTGAGTTTCAAATATGAAAATTTACATTCATATTAAGTATTTTTCAAACATTGCTATTGCTGCTGATTTGAAAAATGATTTAAATTTGATCAGAAACTTCTCAAAAAGTAAATATCAATCATCGCAAGTAGGAATAGCCATAGATAAAACCAAAGATATTATTTAAAAATTTGATTTATAGTACTATCATAACAGTCAAAATTTCGTAAATTTAATTGGAGTTAATTATTATTTTTAAAATTTTTAAAATGCATAATCATCAACAAAAAATAATTATAATTCAATTATAATTCAGAAAACAAACTGTTTAATTAACATCTAACTGTAAATAATTTTCATGTCATTACTTAATATACACTTAGAATTATTAGTCTACATTATAATAATGTACGAGATTGCGTAATGAATAAAATGGTTAGCTATACGATATATGTATCTGCTATAAATCAGTAAAATACATTTTTGTATATATAATTAAGCTTATTCTCCAGGGATTTAAAACTTTCATTCTTCTTGTTCTGATAAAGTATATGAATTTATCAGACAAATAGTTTTTATAATTTACTTTGCTTTTTATATAATTTAATTACAAAATTTGGATTAATTAACTATTTTTAGCCATCTTTGAGATCAATATAGGTTATAAAATGAATAGTAATTAATTATTTTGGTCCTCTAAATTTATAATTCTTTCAAATATTCAACAAAAATGACTTACCATTAGCACCTCTGATACAGAACTGATGCTGAGGATGAACATCGTGACGCTCACTATCACCGGCGGACCTAAAAAGTAATTTATAAACAGAAATTATATTCCTATTATACTAAAAATAAATAGAGATAAATATCGATGAAACTTTACAAAAAACTTCATTGAACTATTTTTAGTCAGAAGTAACTCAAAAATAACTTTTTACGTTGAGTTTACATATGGAACTCGAGACATGAAAATTTGTTTCGTAACTTTTACATACATATATGCAAATCTTATGAAACAAATTTGGGAGTAAGAGAATGTAAAAAAAGGCAAAACATACTGTCTTTTTACATTCTCTTACATATGTAAGGAAAATATTTTGTTTCAGCTTTATTTTGACAACAAACATTGTTACAATCTGGAAAGAAAAAACATGAAACAAACAAAACAGGTTTATTTTCTGTAATATGATGCTAAAAATAGTTTTTATAAGTTTTGTGTAGCATTTTTATACTCTGTTAAATCTCTAATTGGAGAAATGGCGAAAGGAAAAACATTTCAGTCGTTAATAATATTTTAGCTGAACTAATTATGCTAACTTAATAAGATTTATAAAAGAAATTATTAAGAACTAATTATTTTCTTTTTTGAAAACAAGTTTTAAATTTCGATTTGAATAAATTACTGTATTTAAAGAACAAGGTTTTTTTAAATGAAAATACTGTGAAAGCTAATCCTTGTAATTTTTCTAATTCAAATATAAAAAAAAACACATAAAATTCTTTCCCTATTCAATTAAGAAGGTAGTATTATCTAAAGTAAATAAATTCAGAATTAAGTGTGGAATTAAAAAGTAAATGAGTATACTATCATGTGACATACAAATTTTTACTAGGAAATTAAAAAAAAAATTAGATGAATATATTATCCAATCTGTAAATAATGTAATAAGAGGAACTAAGTTTAAGTTTCATATTATTATTTATCTACATATTAACAAAGAGATATTTTATTAACGCTGCTTTTTTGTTTTCCTTACTTGCATATTGGTAAATTTATATGTGTGCGTTACTGAAGCATTATATCAAATGAAAAGTTTTTATTTTTAATATTAAATACATTTCTAATATAGAGTGAATATAATGGTTCAATTAAATATTATTTTAAATAATAAATATTATTTTTTTTGTTTCAGGTCATGGGAATATGAGAAGAGAAATGGCATATGAGTAAAAAAATCTCCAGGAAATGTAAAATAAAACTTCAAATAATAAATGAATTCTTTCTAACTCACTGTTACTCGTTTTGACTGTGAGAAATATTTTGGTTAAATTGGGCACATTATGTTTAGAGAAATTCTATATGCAGAATAATTGATACAGAAATCTGCCAAAGGAAAGAAAAAAAGATTAATAAAAAAATTTAAATCATAAACTAGGAGTTAGAGAATCAACTTTACAGGAAATCTGCTATGAAACATATATCGGCATTGCTTTAATCTTTGAAGATTATTCTAAGACATTAAATGTAATTTGTCTATTGTCTGCTAGGAAGAATTTTCATAGCCAATTGTCCTTATTCGCGTTTTGCAAGAGAAGAAACCAGAAAAATTTCTGAGCACAGCCTCTATTGGATGTACAAACAAAAAACATCATATTTTTTCGTTTTTTAATAGTGGATTCACTAATAATCATATATTTTTCACTTCAAAGATGTCGGGTCTTGTCATTAGCTCACAATGCGCATACCAAGATATACCCTAGGTATGAATGAAGGACTGAAAATAGTTCCCCGCAAGAAAAGAATATCAAATTTGCAAAAAATAGAAGAAATTGGGAAGACGTAATTAAAAACTATTCAATTAAATAAAGAACTAATCGACAAGAAAAAAGCATAAAAAGTAAAAAAAGGATAATTGGATACAATTTATCAGTAATTTTCTTGTGGAATAAATATGTGATCATTCTATTCTAAATTCTCATGTAGCATAATTAGAAAAGATCATTCTATTCTAATTATGCTACAAAGAAATGACAGAAGTTAAGGTCACTTGGATCTGAAACATTAATTGTTGAGAGAAAAAAGTTCTACACATTCTTTGTACCAATGATTTGCAATCCGTTACGATAAAGATTCTTTACTTATGAAATCTTACTAGTTTTTGTCTAAAACTATCGCTGTTTTCTAGACATATGATGCGACTTCTAATTAACAGCCTTGGACTTGCTGATGTATTATTAAATTATAAAGTCTAGACTTTATAATTAGTTCAGAGTATATATAATAGATCCACGTTTGGTTTAACTCCTAGGAATGCTATTTCATTCCTTTTATCTTAGTATTTTATCATGTTTTAGTTATATTTTCTCTCTAATGCTTTTTTTCTTTCTAAAAATATACGAATTTCAATAATAATTTTTATAAATTATCAGCTCATACTTTAAACTATTTAAACTATTTTTATTTTACTATTTAAAAATTTAATTTTACTAAAAATTTTATTTTACTATTTTTAAAAGATTACTTATCTGTCTACTATTTACATGAAGTGAATATCTCATGTTTACAAACGCTTATGACATCAATGACTAAAGTAATTTAATTATAAAAAAATAAAGAAATTAGAATATACAGGTATAACATTCCCCCATACTTTTTTGATTGCATAAATTTTCTAACTTTGGAATTATTGAAATGTCAAAAATTATAATGTTAATATAATTCACTAAGTTGATAGTTTTTTTTAAAAAAAATAAACATTTCTTTGAATTATAGTGATGGTTGAAGAGAAGAAAGATATTAATTTATTATATATTTAATTAATGTTAAAGAAAATAAAGCAGATGCTCTAAAATAATGCTTGTTATTCTTTATTTTAATAAATTAAAATTCCTTTTCTTGTTTTGCTTTTTGAATTAATAACACTCATACTTTAAAAACCAAAAGTTTAAATAGTTTAGTCAAAAATGTCCATCATCATCTTTAACATGTGTTGTTTTCCCACAAATCCTTTAGAATGCGTTCTTCCTACCAACACCCTATTCTTTTAGTCTTGAAATGTATTATTCTGTCACGTGAATGACAACAATTTGCGATTAAACGTAGCCGTCACCTTCGTGTGTGACAACAAATCCTCGCGTAAAGCGACACCTGTCTTTTGGTGGCGTCGTTGGATGATTCCTTTAGTCATGCTGTGTTAGGAAATTGGCTAGAAACAGAAAAATTAGGCTTCTTGCATAAATGTTCTAGAAACGAAACTATACTTACATAATCTTTTTAAAAATGACTTAAAATTTTAACTTTTTTGAACGTTGTAAATCTATCTTGTCATATTCATTCATATCGAAAGAAAAATGTTTTTAACTTCAAACTTTTTTATATACATTTGAAAAAACCTTTCACATTGAATAATCAATATTAAATTTGTATGATTTTAATGTCCTTATTTCATTAATTAAAAAACAGATTTTTGCGTGAACGTAATAAAGTTAGGGAATATTTTAAGCATATGAATGTTATAGATAAATATATACATATCATACATCCTTTTTATTATACATTTCAAATTTTTAATCTTCGCTGGTTTTTGTCTGAGTAATAGAAATAAAAATGTTTGGTTAAATTTGGTAAAGTTTATAAAACTAAAGTGATTTATGACATTTAATGGTTATGTAAAGTATTCAGACGTACATCTTGAAATATTATATTTATTTTAATGTTCTTATTTTGAAATTCATGATTAAATAAACAAACATCAAAAAAGTTGCTTATTTTATTACCATAGAATACAAACACACTCATATGTAATATTATAAGTACTTTTTATTTTTCTCTAACTTTAATAATAACAGTGAAGTTTAATTTAGTTTGTAATTTTCAAATTATAGTCTTATGATTTATATACTCTAGATTCAAAACTTGGTTAATTTTACTTCATTTTAAGTAAAGGAAATATGTCTTATATAACCAGCTAAAATTCTTAAATTGATGGAAACAGATTTATTTATTGAGTTAAATAATAAACTTATTATGAATTGTAATGTGAATAAGGTTTGGATTGTATTTAACTGCTGAAACGTTAAGCATTTTTAACGCTCATATATTTTATAGACATTTTCCCTAAACTGTAGAATACACAGCTTCTCTATATTAGACCATAAACCGACAAAGCCTTGTTATTTTGTGTAACATGTGATATTTTTTGTTGAATGCACAGTGTAACTAATATTAGCTAAGTGAGTCAATAGTATGACTCGTATAAGTGAAATATTTTGGAAAAGAAATTTTTTAAAATCTTAAAAATATTATGTCTATTAATTTTATAAATGAATTCAAAAAGTGTGTTCTTCCACTTGATTATTTTGTTTGAACTTAACATTATTATAATATAATTTCTGAATAATAGTTTTTAGTTAAAAAAAAATAAAGATGTTTTGAATTTATATTTAATAAATATTCTCTTAAATATTCGTCAAATATTTAAAAGGAAAATTCAAATCTTTTCTTTTAGGTATTGAACAAAGATTATGTAATGCCTTAAAAATATAATATAATATGGTAACTTTTTATATTCTCATGTATTCTTTTATTTCTGATTTATCCATTATTATTTTGTTATTTTGAAGAACAGTTTCTAAAATGTTTTATTTAAAAATAATTTCCAAATAATGAGTATATACACATATATGAGTGTGTGAAAGCTTTAAACAAATACTCATATTTCTTCGAGACTTTTTGAGAGTTTATGTGATTTGAAGAACAATTAAAAATTAATGGTTTGTAATTTCTTCATGCTTTTTCAATTGACTTTATAAAATGCAAATACTTAAATACTGTACAAAGCATTTTTTCTCTGATGTTTTTGATAAAATAAAATAAACAGTTGAATATAATTACTAAAATGCACGTTCTATAATATTTATACATATTATAGCAGTTTATTTTATTTGTTATTTATCTGAACTATATTTTGCGACATAGAGAAGTTTTAAATTAAAAAGTTGAATATAAAATTTTTATTTTACATTTTCATTGAAATTAATGATAAAAATATAACCTTATTTTTGCACAATGCTTATATTTACTAATTTTGTTTACAAATCCGATGATGACAAAAGTAAAAAATATGTTAAAGATATCATGTTTTTGCATCCAGAGAATATCAAATGTGATTTACTTCCTTATAAAATTTTATAAGTAAAAGGAATAAAAATAAATTTATAAATCATTTCTTATTCAAATAAGATATTAAAGGAGTGTTGTTATCTCAATAATTTATCAAAATATCTTAAATGTATTTTTCGATTATTTGAAACACTTTCTTTTAAAATACGAAATTTTTTAACAAAAACTACAGTTTCCATAATCATTGCCTGAACTCACTAAATTAATGATAAATTTATTTAAAAGTAATGAAACTGAGCCATTTCTCATTTTTGGTTGCCTCCTTCAATTCCTCTTCAATTTTAATCTCTTTCATTACCTCATTTCTCGTATACACACGAACGTTCATATACATTCTTCGCATTTCTTTTCAAAGAATATAAATTCATCTTCTTCATTTATTTGATTTCAAATGTTAAGCTGATCTTTTTCCCTTTTTTATTTTTCAGAAAATGTTCAAATGCGAAATAAAACTGTCCAAAACACTTAATACTTTATTTGAAGCATTTCTTTCAATAATTCTGAATTGCTGTTGTTAACTTTCTTACATCATTTTTCTTATTTCTTATGTTACTGAGAAATTAATGAAAAATAAAAGTTTTCAATTATTTTAGTTCAAGTTATATATTGATATATTTGTAAGAAATTTTTTCAAATAAATGTCTTTAATGTCTTTGAAAAAATATTTTTGAAAGTAAGTTTAAAGTCTGATACAACTATTTTTTTATATGGATCAGACTTTTAAGTTCAAGCTAATTATGATTTTCATGAAAGTATTTAATAATTTAACACGTGCTGATTGTAGTTATTGCAATAAAAATCACACTTTAATGGAATAATTTGCATAGATATATTGAAAAAAATTTAAGTACAGTGTTTTATTTAATAAATGTTTGTCATTTGTGATCCTTTATGTTTTAATAAATAAAGGCAGTATTTTCCTAAATATAATGCTTCTATTTTACAAATTGCAAAAATATCTTGAATTAGTATCATCAACGAATTAGAGTAATGTGATGATAAGTATCCCTCCAATCAGATAAAATCATTAATTTTTAAATTTTAATAGTTGCATACAGTTATAAAAGTGCATTAATATTTAGTAGTTGATTTATTATAAGTGGCTATTTTACTAATTTTGAAATAAGAAATTATATCTTAACTGAGATAAAATAAAAAATTTTCACCTTTTAATTTATTGCCACTTAAATTACGATCTCAAAATTCAGACATGTCAAAGTTTCTTCTATTTTGGAAAAATAAGTTTTAAAATCTTTAATTATTCAAAAAACTGTTCGAAATTTTTGTTTTTTTCGAAATTTGTAATATCGATTTTATAAAAGATTTAAAATTATATAGATTATTAAATCTATATAATTTTAAATCTTTTATAAAATCGATATTACAAATTTCAACGCAACAGTTAAAATAAAAACGAAAAGTAATATTTTTATCATGAAAACCAACTCAGAATATAGATAAGCAGTGATGAAAATTACTGAATAAATTTTTGAATATTTGATCTTACATCAGATTTATTTTTGATATTTTAAATGAGTGCTTATATTTTAATTAAAATCTTGTTTACAGTTTATAGTTTAAGTATTAAATGAATTTATTATTCAAGAAATAATTATCATTGTTCATAAATTATTAAAATCAATATAATTACTATCTACTGAGTGTGTCAATAAATGAATTTAAATCTACAAGACTTTTATAAAATGTATTCTTAAATTTTAACTATATAAAAAATATCATAAAAGAATTTGGTAAAAGTTTTTTTTATAGGAATTTTTCAATACATTGTTTAATAAACCAATCTCATAAAACAAAATAAACGTATAAAATGTTTTACTTAAAGTACTGCGTTGCAAAGTACTTTAAGGATTTTCTTCAAATTAAATTACTTTTTGTTGAATTTTAGAATAGGCATCTACTCGACTACAAAGGATTATTTGTTTTACGAGAATAAATTGAGTTTCCGTCAGTTTTCTGTTTGGGAGAACACAAAAGAGAAAAAAATTTAAACAGAAAAGTTTTGAAAAGGTGTAGTTTTAGTTATGACTAACATTAGTCCCTTCATTATCAAGGAATTGGATTCACCAATATGTAGAAATAAATTTTTATAGGTGAATCAAAGCGTATCTGAAATGAAAGGTACTTTATTATGTGAAGTAATAACTACGTTTTGATTAAGGTTAAAGCGTTTTATTACTTCACATAATAGTTTTGTGTCTAAAATATAATTTAATTAAAATTAAGAAATGTGATGTATATTATTAATGTTTAATTCAGCACAAAATTCCTCACATAAGATTAATTTGTTTTAAACATTAGGGTATATTTATAATAATTTTCCTGATTTAAAATAACAATTTATTTAAATAATTAAACATTATTTTATTGCTATTTTAAATCAGAAAAATGAGCTCAACGTAAATATCTTCTTTGTACCGAAATATTTCAATCTTAATATTAAAGTGTTTAAAGTGTAGTCTATGTCATGTGCTAACTAAAATATTATATTTAATTCACTCAAAAATTTATGTGGCATTAAAAGAAAGATAATTATAACAGTACTTCAAAAAGTTCTCAATAGCTTATTTACTTTCAAAATTATATTTTAACTAGGCATTATGGCTATTTTGTAGAGTTCAAGATTGGAAAATAAATGAAGAAAGTAGACAATATTTAAGATTTCTAATTTTTGTAAAAATACATTTTGGGATATATTTTATACGAAGTACATTTTTGTCGCATCGATAAAAACAAGTACTTCGTTTTAATAAAATCCATTTGTACTGTTAAGCCTAAAATAATCCTGCAATTTATTTAAATGTAACAGTTTCTAAAATAATATTATTTATCTACAAGTGTGTCTACATACATATTACTTATCTGTTTAATATGAAACTGCTCATTTATTAAGCAAAATAAAAAGTTTCAGCAATATGCTAATGTATTTATAACTTCTATTGAGAGATTTCATATAATACTAACTGAAAACATTAAAAATATTAATGATTTATATAATACGTACACTTGCAATACATGTCAGACTTTTGAAATAGAAAGTAACTCCATTTCAAAGTTTAAAAAATTATATAGTTTTAAGAAATGAAACTTGTTTTGTTAAACTGCAGCAAAAGTTTAAACTAATAAAGCAAAGTTTCTGTAAAACTCACGGATTCATTGCATCTTCAGAAAGACTGAATTAATTTTATTGTTTTCAATTCTCAGGAATTTAAATTTTGATTTCGCAGAGATTTTTTTTATTTTAAAAAAGCGAATAAAAATTCAATATTGCAATAAAATGTATCAATATATTTCACAAAACAAATGCATTTTATCATTTCAATAAAGGTATTTAAATCTAGATGCAGGGAAATTGATATCCATAGACAAAATTGAAATTTTAATGCATTTATTAATTACGAAATGCTTACAATTTTTTAAAAATTGAATTGAATTACATTTAAATAAAAGTAATTTGAAACTAAATAAAAATTGAAATGCAATAGTAACGTAACATTATTGAATAATATGAATAAGTGATAATATTGATTGAGCTATTTCTTTGGGAAAGAGAGAATTTTTAATAGGCAGTACTAATACACGAAATGAGTTATCTAAAATGAGATTAAATTAATCCTTATGCTAGTGATAAAATTCAATCTGTCATGATCAAACAAAGAAAACTTTTGATTGCTGATTGAGTAGAATGCTGAAGTTTCGATTTTCAGGTCATTAAGTGTAGAAAAATCTCAATGCGAACTTAACAAAAACTGAGAAAAATGCATCCACATTATGAAGAATTTATTCTTAAAATGGACCCACCAGAGATTCATGGTTACATGGTTTTACAAATGGATCCATGTTTGATAATGAAGAAAGTGAGGGAGCTGGAGTTCATTATGATATTCTTTCTTGCTCCTATCAGGGCTCACTGTGTATATTACGAAGAAGAAATTAGGGCTATTCACATTGTATTAAGGCAGTTGTCTGTGATGCAGTCTTCTTTCCCTCGTGCGGGTACCTTGCCTGACTCTATATTGTAAATGGAAATATACAAATAATATCCGTATTTTGCAGTGCAGGGATCTTTCAAGGTCAGTATATGTTTCTTTCCAGCGGGTTCTAGTTCATTGTGGGATTCCTGGAAATGAGGCTGCTGACTTTTTGGTGAAGAAAGTCGCAAGAGTACTTTAGAGATCTTTCAATAGCCTTTCTTCCCATTCAGTAAAATTACTGATTAAGAAAAGAAATGCTGCTAGAATAAAGCAGAAGTCATTGTGTGATTCTGCCAATATAAGCTTTGGGAATTTCTGATTAAGAGGACAAAAGCTATTCCAGATTTTCCTAAAAGTCCAAGTGTGGCACATTTTCGCATTTCTACCGACCATTACTCTTTGCCCGCATATTTCGATCGATTTAAACTTTGGAGTTCTTCCTTGTGTCCTTTGCCTGAACAAGATTAAATTTTTGACGATAATCATCTTGACTCGTACATTGCACTTGTATATTTTTAATATGTACTGTTCATAGGTATTGGAAGGCCGAAAAACTAATGATGTCATTGCCAAATTTCTAAACATTCGTAATAAATAAATACATTTTAAAATTAGTGTTCGATCAGAATGTTTCATCACAACGTTACATCTTCTAAAGATAGCTAAATCAATAAGCTGTACTTTAAAATAAATATTTTACTAACTAAAATATTGAATTTTAGTAAATTTCACAAATAAATTTGACATACGATAATCTATTTAAAAAGAGAAATAACTGCTCATGGAGATTAGTAAAATTATTCCAAGGTACAGTTAGAGTCTTGATTTAAATCTTTTCAAAATCGGGTGAATACTAGTGAAGTTCTCGTAACTATCAAAAGAGTAAGTTAAAATGAGAACGCGTATATCTTATTTTTGTGTGGAAACTAAATATCTTAAAGACTAATTATTCTGATATCGTTATAATTAATGTTATTTTTATTGTTCAAAGATTTGTGCAATGGGTATTTGTAAATAAAAGGAGGTTATGAATTTCTGGAATTATATAGACTCTATGAAGTCCATAGATTGTATAAAGTTTTAATTACTTTTTTCAGCACGATAGTGGATTACAAGGCATTGACATATTGGTTAGTTTTATTGTATTTGTTTGTTTAAATTTCGTTACTTTTTAACTTCACAACTAAGATTAAATTATGGTAGTATGAAATAAAAATTCAAAAATTCATCTTTTCAATGAATAATAATCGCTTACATTTCAAATTTATTTACATAAGAATAGAAATAAATAAAATATAATCAATTGTTTTTATAGGAAAAATTTATATTAAATGTTCAAGCGTGTCTTTATATTCTGTATTTCTAGTTTTACATAAATATTAAATTAAACTTTAAACAGAAACTTTTTTAATTTCATGATTTATCAGAACGAACGCGAACACACACACAACAAGTTTAATGGAAATATAGAATTTATCCTATTTCTAACACACATTTATCTGTAATTTATGTTAAATGAATTATTACTGGAGCACTAATCATTATGTCGATAGTTAATTCTTTGCATAACTCAGATACATTACTGACAGGTGGAAAACCTCAGTGTTGATTTGAGTGCTCATAAAATTGTCATGGCGAGCTTTAGGCATAAAAACTAAAAGCCATTTATCATTTTCTGCATTAGTAATATGCGTTTCCATTAAAATGGCGCCAGAATGATTCAAGTTTAGTTTTTGTCTTTGGCGTGAATCAAAACCATTAAATATATTGCTAGTGACACGTGAACTGCAAATTATTTGCACTATTTTTAATATCTTTAAATCTTGCCATATCATAAGCAATTTAATGAGTGTAGAATCATAAATTCTCTTTTAAAAAACACTTACAAAAGGATAAATTAAATCACATTATACTTCTAAAGATAATTTAAGCATTTATGATTTTTATATTTGAATATAGCATACAACTGGTGTATCCCAATAAATAAATTTAAAATTCTACAATTACTTAAAGTTTTTATATTCTAATAGTTTTGAGAATTCTGAAAAAAAGGGGTAAGATTAAAGACATGATATATTTTGAATATTTATGTATTTAAATTCATCTCCAAGGACTAAAACTTAGACGACATTTTCCCAGTCGTATTTTACTAATTGTAAATGATGGTAATTAATATTTATCAGCGATAAATTCCCAAGATGAAAAACCCTAACAAAACTCTTTTAAATGCAGAAACAAGTTTATGACTCATTCAAAAATCTAATTTTGCGAAATAATAGGGTTTTTCTTTAAATATTTTGGCCTTTGTGGATTAATAAGATTCGGATTCTCTTTTTCAATTAGGATGCTATCTCATATGAGTTTATATCTCTGTGGAAATACCTAAGTGTTAATTTACACCATTTTTAATCGAGTCTAAAATATATGAAAAATAAACATAAAAAACCTCCCATTATATATTTAAGAGAAATTTCTTGTTAAAGTATTTCCAACAGCATAATGTAAATTTTTGGATAATATTAATGTGCATATTATAAATTAATTAAAGTATATATTTCAGCAAATTTAATTTTAATATAAGATTAATACTTCAATGCGGAAAAAAATACATAAATTTTTTAAATTTGCAAATTCAGTTAATTTAAATTTCAAGTGTTTACGCTCTATTTTTTAGAAAATTGTCTCAGTAGGAGTTGCATATTTTATTCAACTTAAATTAATTCCATTGCATTTAGTAGTTAATGAAAAACAATGTCTCAAATTTTGTGGCTATTGATTAGAAAATTGCTATGCAATTAAGAGAATTATAAAAAACAAGTTTAATCTAGCTCTATTATCAAGCTCTGAGCGTTAAATATATTCATGAAATAATATATAGAGCTCCTACATAAAACGTACCCGTGATTTCTCTTCAGGGCTCTGCATTTCTCGCTAATTTCGAAATTCCCTTAATTGCTAATTTACAACTTTCTATAACACTTGCGAGTTGTATTTTCAAAGTTCAAGAACTCTATCAATCTCGTAAAATGGAATTAATAGTTTAAAAGGAGATTTCTAGATCATTTGACGTGCAAGCTAAGAACTATTTTTAGTGATACTGTGAATCTAATCAGTTTTAACGAAGATCTTCTAAAAGAGTTTTGCATATGTTAGAAAAGTTACTGAAAATGTTATATTTACTTTCGATTTTTAATTCTTTTAAAATATATAATATATAGTTTTGTATATATATATATACATACATATATATATATATATATATATATATATATATATATATATATATATATATATATATATATATATATATATATATATAATACAAACTTTAAGAATATTATTTATTTCAAGATTAATTACTTATACTCAAAATTTGTACGTTGCACTAATAACCACACAGAGATTTGATTGCAATGTGGGTTGACCTATGCATACTAGGGCTAACTGAACTGGGACCTATAATCTTTTGTTGACTTATTTTGACTACTGCAAGAATTTTCACTCGATGTGCGAATCAATCATATGAACATTAAACTGACTATCAATGGGCCAATTATTCAAATAGCAGCTTGAACATTATGCATTGAATCCAATAAGATTGTGATTAGTCTAAAATAATTCATTTTGAGTTATTAATATTATTATCATCTTCAAAGTGAGTAATTGGTTTATATTAATTATTTAACAAAGAAAATTTCAATGAATGTATGGGTTAATGTATTAAAATGTACTATTTTTCCAAGTTTAATTAATTTTTTAAATTCATTTCCATATTGAAGCAGCATTAAAAGATCATATTAGATATTTTTATAAATGGTAATTGTTTAGAGCTTAAGAATGACTTTAGAAATGTTTTTAGTCTTGATTGAAATAGGTTTGTGATTTTCACATTCCCTATATTTTCTTTAAGTTGGAAGATTATCCATTTGGAAAAAAATCCAAAATAAAAGCACAGTATAAAGTCAGCAAAATGTAAAACATTTCATGAACCACAAAAGAATTGATTTAATTGACAATACTCGTAGTTATATTTTAAAGTATAATAATATAATACATTGGAAATTTTTCTTAGACGTAATACTGAATATTTACTTTTATATATATTATCGGAGTTTTTGTAAAAGTGAGATTATTTATTAGTTATGATATAATTTGCACTAAATATAGAAAGTATATAATTAAATCTGATTTATTTAAATGAATATCTAATGCTCATTAATAAAAATTAACAAGCGAATTTGTTAATATTGGGGAAAATTGTGTGTTTACTAGTCAACATCATGCCTGAAATAACATTATAAAATGTAATTTAATTTTATTGCATGGCTCAAAATTTACAGAAAAAAGTTTCTTTTTTATTTTTGTGCATACTGCATATCATGCGTCAAAATAATGAGTTTCAGAGCTTAAATGTTATTATATTTAAGAATTTTTAGCCGTCATGGGTTTATTATAAATGAATTTTATTGCAAATAAATCATCAAACTTTTAATGCAATCCAAAATTTTTTTATTATTTTGAAAATAGGAGTAACAACAAGAATCGTGCACGAAAACAATTAAAAATTGAACTTCAATATTAAAATTTTGAATACATAATTTATTATAAAATATTCAATTGCTGTTTGCTTCTTGCATTACAGAATTGCTAGGATGAGAGAGTGTTTGTTGCAAATAAAAACAATTCAATAGCGTATAATGCAATAGGACCAGGTTTTAGCTTGTCGAAACAAAGTTTGAAGGACTTTAGAGTCTAATACTCCTGATTTTTGATTAGATACCTTAAGAGAATTTGTGATTAAGTAAGTTTTTAAATTAATTAATGTGAAATTAGTTTAATAATATATGTTTTTGCTGCTATGTTAGTCTTGCATTTGAGTTAATATGAAATACAATTATGATATTTGAGTTCAAGAAATATTAGATTGCAGTTCGACAGAGAAATAAGAGAATTTTTGAATCAGAATACAACAAAACTAACTTTAAATTACATTCCTGAGTAGTTGATACACAAATCTATAAGATGGAACACTCTTCTCTAATTTAACACGCCAAGTTAAAGGGCATTGTTTCCAGAATTATTGAGGGTAATGTTTTATCACACTTTGATTTTATTGCTTTAACTATGCATACTAGGGCTAATTTAACTGGGATATACAGTCTTAAATTGATTTCGAACTACTGCAAGAATTCTCACTCCATGTGAGAATCGAACTTATGAATATTAAACTGAAAATCACAATTTCGAACTACTGCAAGAATTCTCACTCGATGTGAGAATCGAACATTTGAATATTAAACTGAAAATCTCAATGGGACAACTATTCAAATAGCAACTTAGGTATTATGCGTACCATTTAAAAGGCATATACCTTATGAAAATTATGCTTCTTGAACAAAAATAAAATAAATCAATATATATATTATGAAATAAACCTAAAGAATAGAACACAAACTTATTCAACAAATGCCTTCGAAAATATTGTAATTTAACAATACAGATTTACAGCATAATTACACGTAACGTCTGTTTCGTACAAAATAAGAGTCCTTTGTTATTCATGCTAATACATTTGTTATACCCTATTAAATATATTTGATCTGGAGCATTTAATGACATTTTTAACATTATTTATGCATAAACAGTAAAAAAAGATAATAATAAATTTTGTTTACTTCATAATGAAAATTAATTCTTGAATAAATTTGTATTTTTATTAGATTACCGAGAGAGAGAGAAAGTTTGAAGATAAGTATATTGGACGCATAAGCAATACTTCTAAAATTCTATTTATGAGTTAAGATGAAAAATATTGAATTACGCTTGATGTCAAGCATTCTTTATACCTTATACGTTTATACATAAAAATATTACCAAGAAAAGTAATCGTGTTCTCGATCACAGTGACTCGTTATTCATTTATAAATCATAAAACTAAACTTAATATTAAAATTTTAATTTTTAAAAAAAAATTACAATTTCTTGTGCGTGCCCTGGCATATAAGAAAAACGTATTTTCTCATAACTCAGGCGAGGAGAAGTAAAAGAAAGAAAAATATTTTTAATGGATTTTGAAAACGAAAGCGCTCACATAAAAGTTTGTCACGCATTCAGCAAAAGCGCTTTTAAGTAGAAGGTACTGAATGAATGAAGGAAAAGTTGTCTTTTAACAAAAATCTTCTTTCTGGAATCTTAAGGAAATCTTCTTAATGGAATGCTTTCAAATTATCTCTCAGAACTGTGTTCTGAAATATTGATTTTATCAGCTTAGGAAGAGGATAATTAATGATTTTAATGCGATAAAACGACACTCTTCTCTCTGCTAAATTCAATTACAGCCAAAACAAATCTGCTTCAAAACTTGCGTCAGAAAATAAAACTTAATTGTGATTTTCAAATTTAATATCCACTCCATTCAAACATTGTGTGGAAGCTTAAAAGATTTTTTTTTGCGCCTTGCATTTAATTCTGTGCTTCCTGAACTATTGCTGATTTATGATACTAGTTATAAAGCAATTACAAGGGACAGCCTTTGTAATTATGATATAATTAATAGATTAATCTGAATTTTTCAGTAAAATTTTACAGAAAATTATAAATAGATTAACTATTTAATCTTTTTGAATATCATTGATTTCAAATTATAAACTAATTAAAAATGTTCGTTTCATTTAAGAAAGATATTTGTTCAATATTAATAGTAATTGTATTAATTTATGTTATGATTATGTATTTATATATATAAGTTTAAGAGATGTAATTTTACTCTATTAATTGAATTAAAACAATACATAAATTAATAATAGGTACCGTAAATACCATATTAGTTATATTTATAGTATATATATATATATATATATATATATATATATATATATATATATATATATATATATATATATATATATATATATATATATATATATATATATATATATATATATACAGGGTGATTATAAAAAAACTTTGCCAACATCTGCACTTCTAGCGTCCATTCTATTTAACCGATCAAGATGATATTTCAAATATAGTTCTTTTGAGATATGCGCTCGAGATTCTGTGAATGGCAACACAGTGGCCCTCGCGGTTACAGTTATAGTGACAGAAACTCGAAATTTTCGAATGGCAACGTCTACTTTTTACCATCGCAAAATGTTCAGCACATGCGAAAACCCTAAATAGCGTTGAAACGGTACCGATATGTCTAAAAACGGACGTGTTCTGCAAACACAAAAAGGAGTTCTGAAAACCGGCCAATAAAACACGATCTGGGCGCACGCAATAAATTTGCATGTGACAGAGTCAAGAAACCAATCACAGAACGCCGGTCGCCAGATATTCAGCGTAGGAAACCTATAAAATGCCAAGCGGGTATGCGAAGTCGTCATTCGGGAACTCGCACATGCCGACGATATGAGTCTTCCTAGGAAAGTTCGCGGTGAATTGATCAAACTCTATTACCGAAATGGGATGAACGCTGCGGAAGCCTTGCGTGTGTATCGCCGCAATCATCGACAACGACGCGGCCCATGTACTCTGCAAGCTCTGCGTGATTTAGTGCGGAAATTCGAAGATACAGGCTGCACCTGTGACAAACAGCGCTCCGGACGGCCAACTGTTTCTGAGGACGTTGTCATGGAAGTGCACCATACAGTGACTGCAGGACACACAGAAACCGCAAGAGGCATAGCGCGCGTGTTGGATATTCCGAACTCAACGGTCCGCAAGCTCTTGCGCTCGGTACTTCACATGTTTCCCTATCGGTTCCAGCGCGTCCAGATGTTGGAGCCGGGTGACCCACAACAACGTCTGGACTTCGCAAATGCATTTTTGTTACGATATTATGCGGATAACGACTGGTCACTTCGCATACTATGGACGGACGAGGCGCATTTCACCTTAAATGGCAGCATTAACACAAAGAATTGTGTGCACTGGGGAGACACGAATCCTCATGCTGTGGCGCCAGTACCATTATTTGACGCCAAAGTGACTGCGTGGTGCGGCATTACAGCTACATTTGTTCTGGGCCCGTTCTTCTTTGAAGAATGACCCCGACTGGCCCTGCAACATGTTCTGTAACGGGCCCTCGGTATGCAGCCATGCTGAAAAATTATGTCTTACCGGAGTTGCGTCGGCTGAATGCACTCAATGACATTGTTTGGATGCAAGATGGCGCACCTCCACATATAGCGAGGTCAGTTAAAAGGCTCCTGAATCAGCATTTTGGTGATAGCATCATCTCACGCTATTATCCTTTTCCGTGGCCTTCGCGATCCCCAGATCTGACGCCTATGGATTTCTGGTTTTGGGGCTATCTCAAATCCAGAGTTTATCTGTGCAATCCTCAAACATTGTCGGACTTAAAGGATTCTATACGGCGTGAGATTGGAAACATCCCTCGTGCCATGTTGCGTGCAGCGACATTGTCCACCGTCTCCCGCATGCAATGCGTAATTGCCTGTGATGGCACTCATGTGGAAAATGTTTGAAATTAATAAAGATTTTTTTCTCTATGTGTTCTCATCATTGAGCAGTGTCTTGTCTCTGCCGTATGCATTATTCCTCCGTGCGCCTTGAAGAACTGTTTGTATGTGTATAACACGTCGGTTTTCGGACATATCGGTACCGTTTCAACGCTATTTAGGGTTTTCGCATGTGCTGAACATTTTGCAATGGTAAAAAGTAGGCGTTGCCATTCAAAAATTTCGAGTTTCTGTCACTATAACTGTAACCGCGAGGGCCACTGTGTTGCCATTCACAGAATCTCGAGCGCATATCTCAAAAGAACTATATTTGAAGTATCATCTTGATCGGTTAAATAGAATGGACGCTAGAAGTGCAGATGTTGGCAAAGTTTTTTTATAATCACCCTGTATATATATAACTAATGGGATACCTAGCTAACTAATATAAGAAGTGTTACTTATTTTCATATTAAAGTGTGAATTAAATTATTTTCATATTAAATTATGAAAATAACTCGTTTATATCACTTTTGGTAATGTATAAAGTAACTAGAGCAATAAAATTTAATTTTTATTTCTATGAAAACTTAAGTATGGTAATAATGTGAATATAACTCGAAACATATGTATGTGTAATTGGAATGAATAAACTTTAACTGTAATTTATTTAGTAGGGTATTAAAAACTGTAAAGCAAGTAGAGTTTTCCTGGCAAAGCCCTTTTCATAACTTGCAGCTTTCATTTGACACACACATTTCTGACACTTTAAACTCATCTAACCATCTCTTCCTATTTAACAGCTGTATTTATGACATGTTGACCTTCGATTCAAATGTTCTCTTGTTTAATACCCATCTTCAGCGTAGATGTTTATAGAGGAAAAAAACTGCAGTTTAATCTATGTGGTTTGATCAAATTAACTCTTAAGAGCAAAAAGTGAATATTAAATCAATTCTCTCATGCGTTTTCTTTTTGTTTGAACTTCACGTTAGATTTGGTCAAATTCTTTATTGAAGAATTATGTTTTAAAAAGATTATAGTTATAATTTTATAAAAGAAAAGTTAGCATTTTTTGTTAATAAAATGTATAACTACAAATCTCCATTTTTTGAATTTTTCTACTTTGTAATAATTTATTGCCTAATCCATGCATATGATTTATAGAAATAAATAACTTATTTGTATCTGGAATATGTTTTATTTCTCAGACTATAAAATGATAAAGTAAATTTGAAAAACTTAAAAAATTGTTTGCAATTTTTTACTTCTAAAATAAGGAAAATATTTTCAGAAATTTTGCATGTCTTTGACTTCAGAAAAATATTTCATAAGACAAATTTGCCTTGCTACCATTTTCAAATAAGAAAAAATCTGGTCTTAAAAGATAATTGGCATATACATTTAAACATATTCTTTTTCCTTTCAACTGTATAAAAAATGTTTTTATAAAACAAATGTATTTGTTTTTTGCTGAAAAAAGAAAATTCTGCCACACGGCTTAAAAATAAAGTTATTATAATTTTTCCTTTTCCAGGAAAAAATATTTTTTTCCTTTTTCCAGCCTTCCTTCTCTAAATAAATATTTATGTAAATGTGTACTAATACATTATTTAAAATATTTTTTTTACAATAAAAAATTTCAAAAAATCTGGAATTTGTATTTTTTATTTGTTTGCAATTGTAAAAGAAGAAAAGATTAAAAAGAATGCTACAAATAAACTATTTTAATATGAAGCAATGTTGTTCTAAATGAAATATGGCATTTCATACAATAACCAGAAATTTAGAATTTAATTATATGACGTACAGATATAAAGAATTTTTTGTAAATTTAAATTAATTAAGTTATTTGGTTAAAAAGATGTGTTCAAATTCTACACTTTTAATTATTTTATACAAATTCTTTGATATTGATGAAAATCAGAGTTTGGAGCTTTATATTCTTCCTCTTTGTCTTACCATAAAAATTTTAAATATTGTTTACAATGTTTTAACAAATTCAAAGCTAATCACCATTACTATTAGTATATTAGGCAAAAAATGTAAAAAATAACGAAGGAAACTAGTAACTTCCTTATAACTCTTATGTTTAGATACAAGTGTATTATAAACCAATAAGTTTAATCATCTCGAAGTAATTTAGGTATTTGAGCTAAATAATTCCAAGAAAATTTCAGGTCATAAGTACTGACAAAGAAGGTTATAGCTATTTCAAGAAGACAAAATATTAGGATATAATAGAATAAATATTTGATAGAAATAGAGTAAAACACTTGAAATAGGTTCTGAAATACGACTCAAGTTTCATAACTGAGAAGAAAGAATTGAATAAAAACTTGATTGGTTGTATCCAAAAAGACCAACATAAGGTTATCCAAACAAAAGAAGGGCTTGTTTAATTTGTTCTTGATAGAAAACCATTCAGTATCTAATTTATAGTATTTGAGGTGTAATTAAGGCCTATTTTAACATAAGTTCAAAAAGAACTCAACTTTAAATTTAACGACATGATAAAAGAATTTATTCGCAGTTTTCACCATAAACTAAGGTTAGAAAAGGTTTAATAATTCGATATATTTACCGAGTAATTGAAAATCACTCCTAATAATCCTGATGGCTTCTAGTTTGTTTCTGGGAAAATCCTTGAAACAAAAATGGAAACTTCTCATGATAGTAAGATGAAAATGAGTATTTCTTGTTTGTAATCAATCAATTAATTTTTATTAGACGCTAACATACACAGCTATTTGAATACATTGACTTAAGCATTAAGAAAATTTAATTATAGTTACACATTATATCCTTACACGTCTTCTGTGTATACTGCATCATATTGAAAAACAATTGCTAGATAACATAAATCAAATACAAATTTTACATAATTTCCCAGAAATAAAATCGGAAACATTGAAAACATATAGGATAAGCTTCCTAAATATATCTGATAAAAAAAAAACTCTGTAACTCAAACATTTAGTTGAAAGCAACTTTTATTCTAAAGAAAAAAATGATATACAATAAAAACAGAAATTAATCAGAATTACCCGAAAAATTTTGTTTTGCTTATAATATAATTATATTAATTTAAGTTTTTTCTTCATCGGAAAATCTGATAAAATTAACTCATAAAATTATTAGAGGATATTTAACAAGAATCCTTTTATTTTTATGATGTATATTAATTACTATATAAAATGCATTTTTTCCTTTGCGTTTATCTATATTTTATTTTTGTAAAAGAATATTAGTAATGTCAAATGAAATTTGTAATCTATTAGGAAAGTGGTAAATATGATTGTAAATATATAATGTATATGATGGTTTGTAATAGAATAATTTCTAGTAAATTTTGAAAATTATATGTTATAATAATATGTTTAAATTCAACAAGAAAATGAAGCATATTATTTATTCAGATAAATGTGAATAACAGGTTAAATTGTTTCAGTACTTAAACTTTTCATTGCTTAACATTTCAAGAAATTGTACCAATAAGAAAACTTTCAGAAATGTTGGAAACGAATATATTTGAATATATTGGTTTCTAACATTTAAATAGGATAAATTTGAATGAAATTTTCCTGAATAACATAATGTATGTAACTAAAACGACAGAAAATTTAATTCAGCGTCACATACTGTGAAAATTTCCTAGTGAATGCCTTAAAATAAAATCATCTTAAATATTCTGCTGATCTATATCCTTCAAATGTCTTTCCTGAGTTTTACTTATGCATTTTTTATATTTTCTTAAATCCTACATTTTATAAAACTTCATAATAAGCTTATATATTTTCGATTTATATCACTTTTAAGTATTGAATTCTATATCTTTCTGTGATAGATGATGTCTTAAATTGGATATCATGAATTGAATTTGGAAAGAAATTTTAACTGGGCTCGCTGAAATTACAAATCAATAACTAACCATTGCTCAAACGTTTTCCATATATTTCAACTCACAATATTGGATATGAATAGGAAATAATAATTACTGAAGCGAATTGGCTGCTTAATAATTCAATTTAAAGAACAACAAAGAGGATTCTGTAAGTAACTACTAATTTAGTCTTAAAAATTGTGTATTTGATTTTAAATTTACCATCTTTGTTGTTAAGATACATGGGATAAGAGTTGCCGCTAAGCATAACATAGTAACTTTGTAATTTTTATTCATGCGAAACATATAAAATAAGGGCTACAATTAATTATTTTATCTTAAATTTAACATTTTTATTATTGAGTAATATGAAACTATATGTTGCGATTGCATCTTATATTTTAATTTTGGTATTTTTTCCTTGAAAACGGGAATGAGGATTGCCTTTCTAATATTGGTGGATGTCTGAATAGCAAAATGGACATGAGTCGATTTCTAAAGATTTTCTAAGTAAATTTCACTCTACTAGTAATTTAAACTATTATCCTTTGAAAAGCTCTCAAGGATATAAATGCATGATGAGTTTAATAAAAGTGTTTGAATAAATATGCGCATTTTTATCATTTTCATTAGAAAATAACATGGTTTACATATAGTTACAAGTGCAAAAATAGCCATTTTTGTTTTTGCTGTGCTGAAAGGTGAATGCTTAGCACTTTTGCGTTCTGCTTAGCTGTTCGTGAGTTTAAATCTCACATCAGGCTTGGATCTCCATAGTGGTTCAAAATCAACTTTAAACTATTGATCCTGGTCTAATTAGCTCTTGTGTGCAAAAATAATGGTTGAATGATAAACAAAACGAATAATTTTTATTTTAAAAAATGAGACATAAAATGTTACTGATGCTATGCGCAGTAATTTATAAGAATAATATAGTCCACATAGCCACTTGAAACATCATTAGAAGGTTTTGTAAATATTTAATGGTTCTCTTAAATTGTAAGCAAATGTATCCCTTTAAGATAACGAGACATTTCAAAGAAAAAAGTCTGATGGCTTGTTGTATTCACGCTGTTAAAGTTTAGGGAAATCTGATTAGCATCTTGTAAATGTAATTACTTTCTCACCCAAAGCGCAGTCTTAAAAACGTAAATAGTTTGTGTGTGTGTGTGTGTGTGTGTACTATCCTACGTGACTCTCAAAAGAGTTCTCAGTAGACTACAAATGGAAATTGAAGAACACTAAGAAAAATTTCAGTATCACAAACGGAATGGTGTTAGTAGAAACTTTAAGGAAAGAAGTAATTTTCAGGTCAAAAAATATTATTTAAATAAATAAATATTTTTTTTATTTAAATAAAAAAAATCACTCATATTATTTATAAGCGTAAAATGCAGAAAAATGTCGTATGGATATGACATCTTTTATTTCAGTTTAACTAAAACTGAAAGGAAATTTTACTATCGGTTTATTTTGCGGAAAGTTTTTTGTATAAAATCAAAACTAAAATTCTTTATAAAAATAATTATTTACGTTAAACCGAAGTCCTTTTTGTTGAGCTGCATGTATACGAATGCAAATTAGAAAGTGTAATTTTCCCCTATTATAAAAAAGGAAGGAAACATATAGTATACAACAATATAAAAATAACTGCAATGCCTACAACTATCATTTTAGAAGAGAAAACATTTATTTTAAAATAAGAACTTTCATAAAATTACAAAAATTTTATAGCAACGAAAATAAGTAATTTCTTAAAACTTTCACTCCATTGCATATATTAAAACTGCAGCATTTTGTCCCAGTATTTGTAACTACATCTTTCTTTCTTCTTGATTTTCCATAAGTAAGAAAAAATACTTGACCTTTTTTCAACGTTAAAATCATGATAAATAAGATACAGCAAAAAACTAAATTTTAAAACTTACGTGAACATGTTTGTTTAATAGCTGAAAATGTTAATACTTACACAATAACTGTATTCTTTCTTTATATACTTGACTTTTCACTAATTCACCGTTAAGACAGACTTTCAGCAACATTGAGAATTATTAAAAATGAACTTACCGAGATTTAGCAACTAATTTCGGCTAGTCCACAAAATCAAATGTTTAAAATTTAATTTAATTAAGTACAACTTACCTTTCAACTCAAAGCTAAAATATTTCAGATTAATTTGAAATCATTGAATTATTTAAAAAAGTAATAAACATATTACTAAGAATCTTGAATGACAAAATTTAGGAATTAATGAAAAAAAAGCTTGCTTAACTAGAAAGCTCATACTTAACTGTTTTGTTCTACTCTTCAAATTCTCTTCTTTTTTTCTTTATGCAATACTCTTTTTCTGAGAATTAATATTTTAAATTCATAAACTATCTTATAGAGTTATTTATATTATTTGTGGTAATTGAAATTATCATTACATGTGCATAATTACATTAACGCAACAAAAATATTGAAATAAAAAATTTGACATTATTTTTGTTGATACTAACACATTAAAAAATTCTTCACTAGTAAGTAATTCATTTAGCATTCACGATCTTTGTTTGCTATTTTTAAGATTTTTTGCAAAGCTTAATTTTCATGAATAAAAATTCTGCAATGAAAATTTCACAGTTAAAGTTTTATTATTTTCTCACCCAGGAATGATATATTTTATTAATAAAATAACTCACCTCCGTAATTCGGTCTAACCCGCTTGTCATAGCCCTGGTCAAAGAATGCGTTGAGAATTTTGGTGATGTTGACTCTGTCATCCCTAGAAATAAGAAGGTATTTCAGAAAACGGGAATGAAAAGTTTCTTGATGATATATTTTAAAAATATTTATTGTGTTTATACGTGACGCTGGACTACATACTCACTCTTATGCAGATGATTGTTAGAACTATTTAAATAAGTGTAAATTAAGTATAAGTAAACTTCAGACATTAAAACTAAGAAGTAAATATAAACTTCCAACTAAGAAGTAATATCAACTTCATAAATTAACTGAGAAGTAAAATAAACTTCAGACATTAATTAAAAAGTAAATAAGCTGTCATGAATAATGAATTTTCATGACAGTTTATTTACAGTACAATGAATAACAGTACTTATGAATGAATAACAGTACTTTAGTAATGAATGACATTATAATGAATAACAGTACGTCACGTTAAGCAGAATCCTATGTCAGCTTAAGTAAAGTCTCGTTCAACAGAACGCTATGTCAGTTTTGTTTATATGTAAGTCACAATTTATGCATTCATTTTATATATTACAAATAATAAGAGTGGTAATGTGTAAAACTACATGAAAACATTTGAAAATGTGATCATATAGTTTATATGTAAATCACATTTAAAACTACATAATCAGATTTTTAAGTAATTATCTCCCGATGTTCAAGGGAATAAAACATATTTTGTAAATTAATTATTATAAGTGTTGATCTAATTTAATTCAAAGAATCAAGGTATTCACTTAACCAAATAAGTTAATTCCTAACGATTTCAATTTTACTAACTGTGTACTGTTAAAAGAACTATGAATATGCAATAAAATGTAATAATATGCAAAAACATACACATCCAATACATACAATAAAATGAAATAAAAATACTTATCTTTCTACTTGTTCCTGTAATCATTTACAAAAAACGTAAACAAAAAAGTAAGCAAAAACACTACCATATAAGTATAACTTTATTGTATATAAAAATTTTTAACTGATGTGTTCTTTATTTTCTCAGTTTGAGGACAAATTTATAATTAATGTGGAATATTAACATGTGATTTTTTATACTAAATATTTAATTATTTAAAAGGATAGGCACAGCATCCCTCAATGGTAATCTAAATATGACGTTTTATAATATATTTGAGATTTTTTTAATTTGTTTTTTGGTACTTTTTCTTGATTAGGAAAACTTAGAATAAACAAATTATATGTGGAATAATATTTAAGAAATGGGTGCACATAATTTATAACACAAATATGATTTGGAAAGTACTTATTGGATAGCTTCTACTTAATCTAATTATACATCTCTCACTAATGATATAAAGTTGCTGATATTATCTTAGTAATCAAGAAAAACTGCAACCAATTTTAAAGCAAATAACTTAAATACGTAATGAGTCACTAATCAGAAGTAAAATTGAAGTGATTAAGTGTGTAAACACTATGAGAACTTCACCTTAATCCACAAAAATTGTTTTTCTGTTATGAGTTAGTTTTTCTAACTTTAAATAATCAAAATTAATGTGAAATATTTTAAAATAATAACATAGATTAAATATCTAAAAATGTATTATTGTTTGTAAATGACATTTAAACATTATTTATTCTTATATGTCATGAAAAAGGTAAGCAATTAAGTTAAATAAAATATATATAGTCATTTAATTTCATAAATATTGTGCAAAATTGTAATGAAAGCATTTTATTCTATCTATCTATCTATCTATCTATCTATCTATCTATCTATCTATATATATATATATATATATATATATATATATATATATATATATATATATATATATATATATATATATATATATATATATATATATATATATATATATATATATATATATATATATATATATATATATATATATACATATATATATATATATATATATATATATATATATATATATATATATATATATATATATATATATATATATATATATTCTATATGGTTTAAAAACATGTTTAATTATATTGCACAATAATTATAATAAATACCTACAGATAAATTTAATTGGAATGTTTTGAAACTGCTTAAATATTTAGTGTTTTTTATTAAGTTCTATCTAATTAAAGATTTTTTAATAACTCAGTTTTGAATTAAGTGAATGCATACCAATAAAAGAAAACTGTAAAGTCTTAAAACCCTTGTTAATATAATGATTTTATAAATTATATTTTTGTTGCCTTTGAGACTGCATATATAACGAGGAAATTCAGTATTGTTTTTATTTGAAACTTTTGTGGTTCCAATTAAAATTTTTCTCTCCTCATTATTAGCATTTGAAATTTCAAATTTAAATAATAATGGATATTTGCATTTATTGTTTATATTTAATTTCTATTTCAAGAGCAGTTCATTATTTATAATTAACGAGAGAAATTTCATATTTCGAAAAGGATTAGATTCAAGATATAAAATGAAAAGAGTCTAAAGTAACTTCAAATTCAGTCTTAATTACATATTTATATCCAGTTAAAAGAGAAATATTATAAAGCTTAAAATTTTCTTTGTCCTGGAAAATTTATCTTCTCATAATTAGCGAATTGAGGGATAAAAATCATGTCAAAATTTCGACATATATATATATATATATATATATATATATATATATATATATATATATATATATATATATATATATATATATATATATATATATATATATATATGTATATATATATATATATATATATATATATATATATATATATATATATATATATATATATATATATATATATATATATATATATATATATATATAATTAAAATAATAATTTAAATTTGCTAAATCTTCTCAAAATAATATTAAGATCTTAGAATATAATAAATTCGTATAAAAATATTACTAATCATTAAATGATTAAATGAGTTTATTATGCTCTAAATTCCTTGCATCATTAAAATTTATTTTTTAATTTTAAAGAAAATAAAAGAAATTGAAGTTTAAACCTAAATGTTTTGAACTATATGAGTTCAAGTTACAAAAAAGAATATTTATGAATTTACTTTTTTAAAAATATCAAGTAATACATCTTCTGCATTCTTTAGCGAAAAATAATCGCAAGTATAGGTTTATTTTTCCTACAATAAGAACACATTTCGTTGCCAATTCTTTAGAAGGAAAAATAAAAAAAATGTTCAAACTTTCTTATTCAGTCTAGTAATTGCTAAAAAAATTCAATAAAAGTTTAAATGAAACCGAAAAACTTATCGAATTTGAACAAGCATATGAAATCAGATGATATTTTCTTGCCTTAGGCGAATTCTAATTGAAATTTTTATCTTAGTATGTTTGAAACGGTAGATAATTTTGTGAGCCATAAAAAAATGTAGCTTTCTATGGATGCAAAAGAGAATCTAATTATAAACGTAAATCGATTTTTGGAACGAAACTGCTAAGTTCAACAAAATTACTAATTTAAGTCAGAAAAATGATTAGATTTCTTAGCGCCATGTTGTCGCAGTTTTCGGCTTTCTTATTTAAATTAAGAAAGCGTATTTTAAAGTTAAGCTTTAATATTTTCATCAAAGAATAGTCTTTGAATTGCAACCTTTTTAAAAAGAACTAAGATTGATTTCTTGATTTAAACTGAAAAGACCTTGTAAAGTTAATCGTGTCACCGAAGCGTAGCACCTTTTATTTTCATTTCTTTCTCAGTAATTTATTTCAATTTCTCTAGTAATTTATTTCAATTATTTTATATATTTTCTTTAACGATTTATATATTGTGAATTACTTAAAGAAATTTGCGTTATTATATTTGAATAAAATATATTTTGTTTGTTTTAACAGTAAGAAAATAATTACATTATTTTCTCTAAATCATTTGCATGCGTTTTTTTATCGTTAATGGTTCGTATATCATTCTATTTTTTATTAAAAATTACATATTCATCCAGATGTGTCAATTAATGATTTCTTTAATTTCCTTCATTTTATGAAAACATATCTTTGTGCATTTTAAAATACATATTTAAATGTATTGTGAATCAGTTATTATAAAAATAGCCCTGACACATTTTACACAAATTAGTTATGCAGGCAAGTATGCTAATTTATACAGCTGTTCACATGTATACCATTCCTGAAAAAGTGTTCCCGAATGATTTAAGAGACATGTAGACATATTAACAAATAGGAGAGCTGCAAAGTATCGTTTCGTGATTAGAGAAATTTAAATGATCAAATTTAATGTATTAAAGGCAGATGGTGAATGGTGACAAATATCCTTTGCAGTTGACTAAATTTCCTCATATTAAAGGCTCTTTAAAGAGCATTTAATTAAGTGAAAGCTTCTGAACTGTAAATGTGCTTAACAACTGAATAATACTGATACACGCAAAGAGATATTTTGCAATAATCGAAGGCTTTCAGAGATGCGTTTATAAATGTCACAAATTTCAGTTAAACTGACCAGCTAAAGGGATATCATTTCGTTATTAACAAGTTTCTTGCAAAGTTATACGATAGTAAAGAGCATATGAATAATCAATTCATAATTATCCCTCTTAGTATTGGAATAATATTAAATTTCATCGAAAGACAACAGACATGATATAGTGTGGTCCTTCACATAGATTAAATTAGTTTCAGTAACAGTTCACACATAAAGATTTTTTTATTCAATCAATTTTGAGCATTTTAACACAAATTTTTTGTTTTTTCATATAAAATGAAAACTTCAGCGTACAAACAAAATATGTTCATTTTCTTTATCATTTATCATTGATAAACAATGTTTCATTGTTGCATTGATAAAAACACAATAAAAAACTAATAAAGAAAGATTATCTATTTTTCCGCTTATGAATTGCAGTTAAAATATTCAGTATACTACAACACTCGGTATAAAAACATGTAATTCACGGAGCAATAAAATACAAAATCCATTAATTCATAATTTTCTTAAAGCATAATTAATATTTTTTCTTTAAAGGTTGATTAAAAGGATTACGTGCTTGAAAATTATTATATAATTGTAACATATAAAATAAAAATCTTAACATAACTGTATACTCTTTAGCTTTTCAAGTTTAGAAAATTTCAATTTGTTAATGTCTAATTCGATTTGAAAATAAATAAGTTAATAAGAAAGAGAAAGAATAGAAAATTTAGATCTTCATTGAGTTCAAAAAATGATTAGTAACTGCGAAGCATCTTGGTATCGACCACATAGTGTATATGACAAGAAAAGTAATGATATTAACGGAGAAGGCGTTTTAAATAATTGTGTGTTTGACTTCAAGAGGTTTCGGAATTGGATTTACTTTGAAAAGCTATAAACGAAAATTATTTCTTGTTCTAAACACTTATTCTTAATGAGCACAGAGTTAAAAAATTAGAAATTTTAAATACTTTAATATATATATATATATATATATATATATATATATATATATATATATATATATATATATATATATATATATATATATATATATATATATATATATATATATATATATATATATATATATTTTTTATATTAAATCTCAAAACTTCATTTACTTAGAAACATTTTTACACAAATAAATGATTTATGAGAACAATTTTTTTACTTATTTATCTTATATTATTTAGTTAAAAAATTCAATATATCACATACATAACTGTTACAATATACAAAAATAATTTCAAATAACTCATATCTTATATAAAGATATACCTTTTTATCGCAATTATAATTTTTTGTTAATACTTTTATTACAATAATGAAACTATATTTTTTACATTCTCATGTATTTTAGAAACCTTCCTATTTTAATTAACAAATTACTGTAATGTCAACTTTATAGGTAAGTTTATCACCTTATGACTGTAAAAAAGTGGATTCACTTACCCAAAAATATAGGAAAAGAAATACTTTTTATTATAAATAAAATATAACTTATAAATATAAAAAAATTAATAATTATAAACTATTATCAATTTACTGCTATAAGTCCATAATTTGGAAATAACCTCATATTTATTTAAAAAATGATTCGAAAATGCATGTCATGTTTAAAAATCACAAGACAACGCTATAAAGTAAAATCACAATAGATTAATACATTTCTAGTACAATAAATTTAAGCATAGCAAATGCCCGTACAATTTACGCATTAACATTAGTTTGTATAAAAGATTTAGATAATTATACTTTTGAGAGCGTGGATGGCCACAGGAAAACTTATAATTTTAAGTAAATAAAAATGCATAGTATTTATTCTTATCGAATTTTCATTGTAATTTATAATCACAAGACACTGATCATAATTTGAGGACAATCCTTTCTGTTACACAATATTAGTAACCGAAGCTGGGGATGCGCTGTCATTCTATTGACTGAAGGCATTTAATTGGAGTTGTGCGATAAAGTTCAGGCATGGTGTGTATCCAACAAGCCGATTTACAACGTAACGAGGGATGATCATCTTTGTTAAGATGCAAATAGACTGTTTAAACAACAGTTCCGTGTTTCCTTCAAGATAGTGAAATTCATTAGTTCAGGCGGGAGGAAGTGGGGATATTCATAAGGCTGAGTGTAACCCGTAATGTTGGTGAGGTTGACGCTTTCCTGAGAGCAGGAGACAGTCGTGAATTCCATGACGTCTATTTCTTTTTGGAATTGATTGGAAGGGAGCCCTTAGGGGAATTAAGCTGTGAGGTTAATCGATTGGTTCCAGTAGTTTGAGTTGCTTCAGATTATGGGATAATTAATTAACTTTGGAATTTAGTTCGTGGGCACGAAGTTTAGATCTATTTGTTCTCTTGTCGATATTACATGTTCTCTGACAGGGACACAAAATATTTGATATTGGATTAAAAGTGAAATAAATTAAACACGACACCGATTGTGAATTATTAATTATACTTTGCACACACTCTGCAACCGAGAAATATATCAATATACTTATTTTTCTACTTGTAACTTTGAAATCGTCTTGGAGAATTTTTCTAGGTTTGGGTTTTAGATAAATTTTCCATTATTAGAATATTTTTTTTATCATTATAAAGCTGATTTGCCTTTTTTATTTCTTCTTAAATTTACTTATTGGTTTCTAATTATTTTTTCAAATGGAATTAAATATTATTTTTTAACTTAAAGATTTAAATTTAAGGTATATACAAAATATACTATTTTAATACAGAAAGCTAATTTTTTATTAAAAATCAAAATGTAAGAAGCGTTTCATGAATTTAATCGCACAAGAAAAGTATTCCATTAAGAATTTGTATTAAATGTATATTTCTCTTGAATTTTAGAGCAACTTCAAAAAATGTTGTTTGACAAATATTTAACAAATATCCAAAGTCTAAAATTATGAATGCGTAATAATTTTTTAATTTAATAAATAAAGGTTACATCTATGTTTTAATAAAGTAAACAACAAAATAGAATCTATTGTAAATAAATATATGGATAAAATTAAGTGAGTTTCCATTAAAATACTTTTCTTCGTGGAAATAAATATATGCTCAGCTTATATATAAGTAATGAAAAGATGAAAATACACGTTAAAGCTAAATAATATATATTAAAAGCGAAAAAAATGTGAGTTCAGCTTTCAAATCAGTAATTGGTGATCCTAACACTAGCATCGATTTTACGTCTTTGAAAAAAGTGATAACGAATTTTAATGCCTTCTGAAACACATTGTGCTAGATGTTTTTAAATTGTTCATTTAGATTTGTGACCCTTTTGGGAGACAGTATATCGTGGCCTACCATGTCCAAGACATTTCACATGGGCGAAATGTTTGCTGAAATTGCCAACAAAGGAAGAAAATTAGCCGTACAGCAGCATTTTGCTGATATGAGTGTCACATAAAGCTTGGAATGATCATGTTAAAAATTGGCACAAGATTGGCAGGACCAGAAAAATTATGTAACCAGCAACTGGATGGAATTGACTTATTATTAAGAGCTTAAAGCTTTCTGTATTGAATTGACTTTCATAAAAAAACAAACTTACATATTTATTTTAAAAATATGATTAACAGGAATACAGTATTTATCAATATTGCTAATTAGTAAGCCTCATATATTATAACAAACATTATGGAAATATTCATAGTTCAATACACGTGCACATATATCACCGAACAGCAGACATGAAAATCAAACTTTTGAAAAGAGAGTTTCTAACTCACATCTATTCAGCACAAGTTTTCTAACAAATCTGACTGATGAACTTGGAGATTCTTTTTTCAAAGCGTTAAGAAATATTTTAACAATATCAAGTATGGACATGATTGGAACCTATTCGTCTCCAAATATCAAAAACCTGGTTGCCTAAACAAACTTATTGACAAATTTTACGACCAATATTGATCGTTGAAAACACCATCAATGAGATAATTTTACGAAGTAGCTTAAAACATTTATTAAAACATTAGGCCAAATGAAAATTTGTGTACCAAATTCCAAACGATAGCCCTTTCTGAAGGATTTACAAATCAAAGCCAATAAAATTTTTGACCAAGTGACAAAAGAAAAGAAAGCAAAAAAAGCCAATATAAGAAATAAATACAAAACAAATTACGACTAAATTGAAATAATTACGATAACATTTACAGAAATGAATTGTGATTTCAAAGATAAGATTTCAAAAACGTGGTCTATTTAAGATGTAGAATCTATTACCAAAATAAAATTATCTAATACACTACCTTGGGTTAACATCATCTGATTTTCTTAAAAGCATCAGAAAGTTATTCAGTAATTTAAACACAATTTAAGTTAATTTATCTAAAGAAACTGCAATTTTGGAGAAATCCATTTTCATCGAGTAGGGCTCTATAACCTAATCTTGCCAACTAGTCATCTGGCGTCATATCGATTATTTATCTTTTATGTAACACTGCTGATCCATTCTCGGTAAAAATCATGAGCCTCTTGCAACTGTTGTTTGAAATTCTTAATATCTTCAAGACAAGAAGGCGTGTCTGTAACTCGTTCACACAAGAAATTGTAATGAAATCAGATGAACAAAGAGGATTTAAGATACTTTTAGGATAGAAATTTCATGGATGGAAATCGGTAAACGAAAAAGTAGTTGTTTCCGATCCCAATATTATTTTCTTAGATGCAAGAAGTAAAAGTTTATTCAAGATGGTTCTGTGAAATCTCTCTACCATGCTATTTGAATGTGGTTGAAGATGAGGAGTTTGGGTTTTACCTATTTCTAGGAATTACAAATGTCCCTCGAAGACAGCAGAAGTTAAAACAATCTCTTAATTAGAATAAATTTGAAGCGGTGTCCCGTAGTTAACAATCAATTTATACAATAAGGCTTTTACAACAGTCATCGTTTTATGATTTAGCCTGGAACAAGCTTCGGGATAGTTCAAAAAGTAATTCATTATTATAGAAGTTCATTTCTTACCAATAGTGGAAACAAACAATGTCCTTATGGGACAAGCTTAAGACCAAATCGAGAAGTAATTCAGTATTACTAAAACACATTTTCTACCAACAATGGCCCCAGGAAGATGTCACAATATATCAATTTCTATTCTTTCGGATGATATTCTTAGATTATAACGTTGCAGCCATGTATGGGGTTTGCGTATTTAGTCATTTAAGCATTGTGCAAGAATTACAAAAATTACATTATTGTACAGCTCCTTTGGCCTTATTGTTAAACAAGTGTTTTTAAAAAGTCCCTCAAAGACTGCAGAAGTGAAATTGGTCTCTTCATGTGATTGAATGTGAAGCGATTTCCTGAACTCGAATTCTACAGCAACGCTTCTACAACATTCTGCATTTCATGATCAAATATGGGACAAATTTCAGGACACTTTGAAAAGTAATTCAGTAATACTAAAACTGATTTGCTACCAACGTAAGTTCCAGGAAGATTTTGCAATATGTCAATTGTTTTTCTTTTGAATGTTGCTCTCAGATTATAACATTGCAATCACAAATGAGTTTGTTATTTGGTAACTAACGTATGTTTCAAGCATCACAGGAACGAAGTTATATTTAGCTTTCTTAGCCGCATTGGAGTAGAAGTGTTCTCGAAACTTTCTGAAAGGTTTTTGTAATCCTTAAATCATTGAACTTCTGTATACATTCTTCAATACTTCAATTATTAATCACTGTATAAATTTTAATTCCCAATTCAATATTTTAACCTCTTTAAACTTCAATTTACTCTACAGAGGCTCTTCCAGAATTGAAATGAATTCAAGAGAGATTAATATCACTTTGTTACAAAACTTTATTTGCGGTTGTCTTGTCAATCGAGTTTAAAGCTGGATGACTCTATTAACTTGGTAATTGACTTTATCACCGGATCATTCGTATATACATCTTTTGCACTATTATTGCTCCTTGATTCTGGACCCGATGATATTGAAGATATTAAAGGGCATTCAATAGAATATTTCAATATATTTTTTCAATTTCAAAAACAACTGAAGCATCTTCATCAGAATGTATATGTCTATTCCTAAAATCCAACGTAAAATTGTATTCTTTCAAGAAATCATGTCAAAAATGAAATAGTTCGTTATAACTCTTAAATAAACTCCGTAGGTTGTATTTCCGAATCTAATTTCAATGTTCATTTTTCTGTAAATCAGAATTATAACTATTAGTTGAATTTTGTAGGGCAACACAATATTACGGTCTTATAAACTTTGCTTCTAAATGTTTTGCAAAATCTAATCCAATAATCATCACATTAGCTCCAGAGCATACGATCATCGAGCAAGGTAGCTCATTTACATGATCTTTTACAAAACATCTTTATTATTGCCCTTCATTTGAGAAGTATGTTGAGTGATGTGGAGAGACATTTTGTTTTCTGACAGTATCCACTACACGAGATCACAATAATCTAGTTTTTCTGTCTTATTTCTGGGTGTGTTTGGATTATGTAGCTAGGGCAAGGCTAAATATTTCAATGTATGTGACTATCATCTCAGCATGAACAGAATTTTAAGGGATTATTCTTTTTAGAATCGGAATTTAGTACCATTGACTTAAATAGTTAGATTTTACCACAATTTTCATACCCCTTTTGCAACGTAAGCAAAACATACACAAAATCAGTATTTACAAATAATTGACTAACGAGGTTTCATTAAGACTCGTTGTACAGCTCTAATATTATCGTACACACTTGTGCTGGTTTTCAAGTTTTACAAGTCACCTCTAACTTCAATTTTTTATCATGAGACAGTCGTAACGACTTTTGTAGTTTCATATCACGAATGATATGAATAAAGTATTTCAGTCCTAAAGCATCTTTCACTTCTAGTGAACAATTTATGAATGAAAGATGAAGCAGTTTCGTTATATCTGTAGCAAGCTCTTGGATTGTTAGTTCGTACTCCATGGGAGATACCAATCAGATAGAAGTGACTAAAGTTTCTCATGAATTTCTCACTGAATTGCAGCTCTATAATGCACTAATACGAGCATCGAAACTGAGTTGATGCTCTGCAGGAATTCTCTATAAAACATTGGTTGCTTCTGAGAGTAGGGATGAAACTAGTGGCAAAGATTTAATTCCGGTATCTCATCCACATTTTCCTAAAACATTCTAGACATATTCTACTGTTCTATGTACCTTTTGGTCACTATTTCCATTATATGTTGATACTTTAGATGAATTTTGGGTGAAACAGGTAAAACGTTTCCATACTTAGTTGTATATCCTGTTTCTTTATTCTTTCCTAGCAGATATTTTCTTATTGATATTTCACCTATACTTTCCCATTGCTTTTTTTATTATTTCATGCTTTCTTCTTCTTCTCCATTGGCCTGACAGCCCAGGGTGGGTCTTTGCCTTCCTCAGAAGTGCATACCAGGACCCCCTATTTTTGGATAAGGTCATGCAGTTTGTCACTTTTTGTGTTTTTTGGTCGTTTTCAAGGTAGTCCCGCCATCGGAGTTTCATTCGTCCTCTTCTTCTGGAGCCAATGGGGCGAGCCAAAAATATTTTTTTCGTCACCCGATTGTCGTTCAACCGGCTCAAATATCCTGCCCATTTTAATCTCTGTATTGAGACAAATTTAACAATATCGGGTTCTTTATATAGTTTATAGAACTCTATCTCAGAATTAGTTCTTCTTCGCCATGTAGTCTCACATTTTATTCCACCAAAGGTGCTTCTTAAATTTCATGTTTTAACAAGTTAATTTTTCACTATTTTATTATTTAGAAGGATTACTTTTTGATTCATGTATGGAAGATACCCAATTATTTTTGTTTTCATTCTTGCCAGTACTACTTTCATCTTTGTGATAAGTTTAAAATGTTTTTTGAACCTCTTTTCGAGTTTATTTCTTCATGGCTCTTGTTATCAAAAATCAACTCTAATTTTTAAATCTGTATTGTAAGATACGGGTTTGAAGATTAAATAGAATTTCTTGAAAAATGCTACAGCAGAGTATTAATATTTAAGGAACATTCATCTTACAATAAAAACACACTGTATATAAGAAATATTCCTCATTTCAACCCAAAACACAGTATATCGTAGCACAGTAGACGTGGAAATCGAACTTAGTTTACTTAGCTTTCTACATACGCTTATTTAGCACAAGTGTTTGAACAGAATTGTCTACTGAGTCAATAGATTTCTCTTTTGTAATATGGAAGAACATTTCATGAGTTTTTAGGCATTGAAACAGCTGAAACGAATTGACCCTAAATTGTACCCGACACCATTCTCCTATCTCCCTAATTTTTAGAGTATACCATATGAAACCCATGTAAATAAAACGCTAATGGTAAACTTTATTGTCATGGTATCCTCACGGGCCAAATCTGTGTAACACTGGATTCGCCTTAAAAACTCCATATCCCAAGCAGTATAATTCCCAATCAGGTGACAAAAGTAAAGAAAGAAAATCTTTCACAACAAATACAGATGGTATTACAACAAAATTTGCTCCAGTTATTTGTAATTTTGACATTATCAATTCAATACCATGCTTTGCCCACATTTTGTGAACAAAATAAATGACTAGGCGTTTAAAATATATTACATAGGAATTGGCATTAGCTGATATTTTTTATACGTACCTGCATATTCAGACTTTTGAAGACTGCGTAAAACTGTTTCCAAAGTGACTATGGAGAGATTCATTTTCACCGAATTGGGTTTAGAAACCAAACTTTGTCATCTCATGAAATTCATATCATGTAGTTGCTGCATACCATCCTTCATTTTTTATATCTAAGGCTATGTTTATCCATTCACAGGACAGGCCATGAACTCATTGCAACCATTTCTGTAGATTTTTGAATCATTTTTCAGAAAAAACTGCCAATTTGGAACTTGGCCGAACAAGAACTCATCGGACAAACAGACATTAAGCCCAAATAGCATTTAATATGCTGTAAAGATCATTGTTTTATAGACAGAACTCCTATAGGTGAATATGAAGAAGGGTAGCATCTGATCTCAGTTAAATTTTGTCTTGGATACATGAAATGTTTTTTTCAAGATGGTTTGTCTAAACCTCTTTATTATGAAATATAATAAGGGACGAAAATGAGCTATTTGGGTCTTATCTACTCCTAGAAGTTCAGGAAATACCTTGAAGTCAGAAAAAAATGAAATCGCTCTCTTGATCTGCATAAACTACAGCAGCATAACAAATATAGCAATCCAATTTTGCAATAATAATCGCTTTATAATCCCGAATCGAACAAGCTTCATATGCCTTCGTAGTCTAACCCAATATTACTTAAAATTTTATTTGTGGTTATCTTTGGCAGAAGGAAGAGGTCCTAAAACCTTGATCACCAATCTTTCAAACGTTACTATTACATTATAAGGATATAACCTTTTATGCGTATATATGTTTGGTCCCTTGTAATTTTAGCCAGTATTACAGGAATGACTCAATTTTTGCTTATCGATTCTGGCCATATTTCAGTAGAAGAATATTATAAACTTCAGCAAGAACTTCGTGACATCAATTATTTCAGGAATTTGTAGTTTTTTTCAGTACGTTAGATAATCTTGATCGTGTAAGTTTTAATTTTTACTTCGATGTTTTGCACCTCAGGCTTCCACTTTCTCAATTAAATTCTTTCTAAAGTTTAAGTAAGTTCAAGAGACTTCAATATGTTTTTGCTCCTGGACTTTATTTGTGGATGGATTACCAATCGAATATAATGCTGGATGACTTCCTTAATTCGATGATTGGCTTTACCACAGGATTATTCTTTTATGCATCTCTTACATTGTCACTTATCCATGGATCTCAGTTGATGATACTGAAGATCTTAATTCATATGGAATGTATTACTTCCCACCTTCCTTTTAACTTTCAAACAGGGTCAAACAGGATCTGCGTTTTCCAAATCAAATATTTATCAGATTTTAAATGTGCTGTTGTTATATTTCTGAATCAAAAGTGAAATTTGTTTCTTCATGTAATCATTTCAAAAAATGAGACAGTATCAGTGAAATAAGTTGTGTAGGTGAATCTCCTATTATTATTTCAATATTTTTTTTTATCTAGGGTTGGGATTTTTCTACCAATTGCATTTTGTATGTTAACACAAGTTAACGTGCAGGGAAAATTTGCTTATAACTGTTTTATCATATCATTGCTGATAATGATCATATTAGTTTCAGTGTCTATAATAATCATGTACGAAGTTTATTAGTATTTCAACGAAAATTTGAGCTCGGATATTCTCTTTACTCTATTGATGGCTCTTGGAGTACTTTTTCCGTGTATTCTGTTGGAGACATCTTACTTGGAGGTGACTGAAATCTGTCTAGCACCTCTCGTCAAATCTCATTTTTAATGCTCTGGTGATTTTATCAAAAGAATTTTGATATTTGACTAAAATTGTCCATAAAATATCAACTATTTCTGAAATCAAACGTGTAACTAGTTGCCAAGGATCTCCCTTCCTTTACAAATTGAGTATTGAATTTCACTATTCATCATTTCTAACGCAAGTTTATAAATGCAGATACTTGTTGATTGTAAAAGGTAAGTTACAATAGCCATCGGTACTAACATTTTCTGTGTAGTATCTTATTTTAAAAACCTAACCTATATTTTCTACTCGCACTTGAGTCTTTTCTTTGCTTTCTTGTTTTAGTTTATTACTTTTCTCTTCGATATGATTAACTAATACTTTTAATCTTTTCCTACCATGTTTAAAAGATGTTCCTATTTAATCATACTTACCTACCTTTCTCCTTATCTTAAACAACCGTAATCGTATTCGATTTCATCTCTCGCGATATCATCTCGTGTGATTGTGATAAAAATTTCTCCAAGCCCTTTTCAAGTTTTCCTATAACTTTTGTCTCCACTATCTAACCCCACTTCTGATACTAGTGTTGTGGAAGCTTCCAATTTAACTAACTATCTGGGCTCTCTTTAGGAAAAATATATATTCGGTATTTATTGAAAAAAAGTTAAATATTTATGCTGTTTAAGTTTTACTAATTTGGAAGTATTCCTCATAAGCATAGCGTATATATAATAAATATTCGTAGTTCTATACAAACACATGTGTTTCTCAATATAGTTTGTGTGAAAATCAAAGTTCTCACTTGAGAGATCTTAACACATGTCTGTACAACACATGTCTTTAAGTGGACATGACTGATGAGTAGAAATGTTTCTCTTTTATAGACCTTAAAACCTTTCTGCACTCTTAAAATATTCGAGTATAATTCATATTAAACGGGGAGAATTTCGAATCTTTTACTGTGTAAAACCTAAGCAATCTGAAAAGATTAAATTTAGCTCGCATAAAATATTGTTTCCTTTCCTAACTAATCAGAGAGTCACATCTTTTTAATTGAACTAAATATCAAAAAAGTTTTATTTTATGTCATAAACGAGAAAGACAAATCTGACACTTATCAGGTACTAAAAGTCACTCAATGTTTTAAGAGTGCAGCAATTTTTAGGCATCGAATTATCTGAAACTTACCAGATTCCAAATGTCTCCATACTGTCATCCATTTGAGGTTCTGGAAACTAAAAATTATTTGGATAAGTCATCAGCAATATTTCTAAAAACTAGGAATGCACCAACGAAAATCTGTGCAAAGATTTGGCCTCCTATAATTCAAGTGTCAAATTACACTTGCTTCGTAAATTTGTAACAATATCATTGCGTTGTTATAATTGAACGCAGAATAACTTGTTATGATGTGCGTTCAACTATAACAGTGACAACAATAACTGACGACAAAATTTGACTATAAATTAAAGAAGCAAATCATCTCTAGATAGGACTTGCAGCTTTAAAATATAGTACATCAGGGATCATGTTTGTCATGTCACTACAAATTAACACTGAAGAAAGTTGTCGGCACTGGGCTTTTCATGCACAAAGACGATTATCAATGGGTCCTAAGGAGAAGTGGGATTCATCACTGAATACTGTGTACTGTTTGGCTGCCACAAACAATGAAGTAGATATCAGGGCAGATGAAACTGCACATATTGATGGATATCTTAAAATCTGATGTGAAAGCAACTTCATCTCTATAAAGTGCCTTAAACTAATTTTAGGATCCATGGCTAGGATGATTGAGGTTGTAGCATGTTAGATAGTGAAAAACTAGAGCAGTTCAGGGCAAGTGCACAATCTTCCAATCTTGCCTTGAAATTGTGCACCTTGTTTTTCCAGATCCTTCATTTCGTCAATGAGTTCCTTACAGCAACCACTGAGGTCATTTTATAGGTGCAGCAAGCATCTTGTACAGTACGATTATTTTAATTAAGTTAAATTGTAGAATCAGATAAATATAGGTTATGTATGCTTCATTTTAATAATATTTTGTTGCTTTGGAAAAAAAAAACTTAAGATAATATGTGAACAAAAAGTATAAAGAACTGTATATTAAAACAATCTCATTAAATATTTTAGGTGTTATAATTTTCTTAATTCCCTAGTACCGCATTTTGGGCTTACAATTTAAATATATTTTTCAGAATTTATCAAAAATGTTACTGTCATATTTTTAATTTTTTCATTGTTGGATAGTTGATGACATTTGCGAATGACAAGAAGTATCTAAGTTTTCTTAATTTTAATTTTTAGTGCCTACGTTTTTGGAAACAAATTGTACATGTATTGATTTTTCTTTTTAAAGTATTCTTATATTTTAAATGCTTTGGTGGAACATTTTCAGCTTTCATTGAAGTTTCTTTCTGAAAGTGTTTATAATTTAACTTCAGTAAATATGCAAAAAGCATTAAGAGAAAGCTTAACTTCAAATTATTCAGAGGGTATTAACACATTTATAGAACGATTTCGGGGCCGTTTCATTAATATTTAAAATTTAAAGACAATTTTTTTAAATGTTCGATCTGATATTCTTTTTTCTGGACAATAAGTCTGCATCGTGATTTCCATGATAGAAGATCTTTTTGTAAAATTTCCAGGGGAATTGCTTTCCATTCCTCTTCCACTACTTTCCAGAGTCCATCTATCGTGGTGGGTTTGAGCTTAGAAAGAGCTCTTTTAAACAGACCAAAGGCACAATAGTCCATAGTTGAAACGTCAGGGGACTTCACAGGAATATGTTGAAAAGGTATACAGGTTTATGCATTACCTGTATTAGTCTTTATTTTTTCAAGGAATGCAGTGGTAGTTTTCAAATTATGACTTGTCTTGATGAAGTTTCACTCTTTGAAAATCTTTGGGATAAAGAAGTAGAATTTCTTCTCTAAATATTGGACGTAAAATCTTCTCCTGATAGTATTATGAGTTGATTTTAATATTAGTTTTCACTCTTTTTATTTTTAATTTCCCATTGTAGGAGAAACCTCCGACTATCATTAACCCCTTACTGAAACTTTCTTTACATTGACGGAACCAGGTTTCTACAGGTTTTCCTCCTCGTTTTCTATAGTAAATAGACCTTTTTTGTTGCACTCATTTAGGTAAACCCATGCTTTATCAAGAGTCACATTGTATTTCCATTTATCTCCTGCTAAATGGTTTTCATACAAGATTCTACAAAATGTTTTGCGTTGAGCCACATGCCTCGGCAAAAGCTGGTAAACATTATGATTTTTAGCTTTTTTGAGTTGTAAATCTTGATTTATTATTTTATTTATTGTTGCTACAGATGTATCTAAAGACTTTGCAATTGATTTCTGTGTTGGCGGATTTTCTCTTGTTACCAGGGATGTCACTTTACCTTGAAACATTTGAAACAGTACGTAATTTTTTCGGATATTCGTTTGGAGTCTTCTTTCCATGTAGACATAAGAATTGACGGTTTTTACCTTTCCGATTTATAATGTTGCCTATTTTGCACTTAGAAATTTTAATACCATGCATTTCACAAAGTTTTTGAATCCTGGAATAAGAATATTTCTCTTCGGAAAGCGCAGAAACATATCCTTCAATCTACAGCTTGTTTACATGCCACATTTTGAAAGAAGAATAAATTTAAAAGTAACAGACAATATTTCTTTTTTCAAATAATAAGCTGTTGAAAAACATTTACTTTTTTAAAATTCTTAATCGAAATCGTTCTGAAAATGCGTTAATACTAATGTATTTTTCACAGTTAAACTTTCAATTAAAACAAGTACCTCTTCGTTTTGATAGAACTTGATTAAAGCAACTATTGCTGTTCTAAATTAAGTATAATTAATTTTTCATTTCATTAATTTTTCTAAGGGTAGACTATATTCTTATTCCTTGAAAACATTTGTTTAGAACTGTAATTGCATAAACATCTCTGTAGTTTCTTTACAAATCCTTAAAAACATTTTTAAACTAGGTTACAAATAACTGCGGCAAATCAATATGGCAATTTTATTGTTGTATTGATTTAATTGTTTCCTTACTCTTTAATAAATTTATAGGTTATTTCAGTGGAAGGGCATGAATGGAGTTCATTTGAATAGAAGCAACTCATTTTAGTTAGCTTAAAATAAATAGCTAAAGATTTGTCACACAGTTCTTTCCGAATAGATTAGAAGTTTAAAGAAATCATATATTTCAATCCGAATCGGGGTTCGTGTATTAATAAATAAGTATAATCCCCTGATGTTTCCTGCAAGCCAGTGTTTCCTATATCCTTACAAATCCTTAAATTGGTTATTTAGAATTCAAAATCTCAGTTCTCTAGGGAATTCCATTAAATTCGATAATTCATACGTTGCTACCCGCCCTCGAAGATTTGAATATTTAACTACGTACAAAGAGCTGGGTGTACCCATGGATATTAGTTTCACTTACAAGTCTCTAGAAGCTGACATTGCTCTACATTTCCGATGAATATCCAAATATTTAGTAGTCTTTTTCAAACCCGGTCTTTGATATAAATTTGAAGATTAGATAGAATGAATAACTGTGATACAGAATAGGATGTTTTGAAATTTCTCGTGTTCCGCATCCTTTTCGAAATTATCAGGCTGAAAAATATTTATGATTATCATGTTTCAAGTTTTAAAAGTGGTTCATAAACAAGTGTATAGAATCAGCAAATTTATACCACTTTAGTTGTGGTTTTCATTTTATTTATTAAAGTTTTACACTCGTTAAAAATCTTTATTCACCCTTTGAACATTATATTTTGTAACAGTGGCAACAAGCAATTCGGGAATAAAAGTTCAATGAAAAAATAAGTATGCTTTAAGAGGAGTATTTTTTAAAATCATAATATTTTAATGCATTAACTGACTAAGCTTTAATTTAAAAATTAATAAAAGTAAGACGTTAAAATAAAATTCGTGATTTTTTTCTATAATTTGTTAATAATAAAAGAAATTATCTACAATTTTCAGACTTTTTTAAAAGTATTTTTAAATTAGCATTTCTTATTTTTTATTTATCTAACAATTTTAATGTTACTCTATTAAATAAAATTCACTAATAAACATATTACACGCAGACACGCTGTCAAAAAGCAATATTAATGATTATATTTAGGTTAAAAATATGTAGTCTGCAAATATTATAAATGCTTTTTATTAATCAGACACTTTTTTTAATTATTTTTGATGGATGGATAGTGACTCTGCAAATAATAAACATTATTTCTATATCCACGATCAACTGAGTAAATCTTTTTCTGCAGTTAAGTGTATTTATTCACTTCAACCTTCTGTAAACACTGACACCATGCAGAGAAATATATTGATTGAATTATACTGAAGCCCAAATATCTATTAATAAAGTAAGTGAGTTAAAGTATTCGTCATATAGATCTCATTTTGCTTTTGAAGAATTCTTTAGTTTGGTGGGACAAATGACTGTTATTTTTTCTAATATATAAAAGTTTAAAATGAATTCTCTCAAACAGAGTACTATACTCTAAAAACCGGTGCGAAAATGTTTTCTTTTAAGCTGCATCTTGCTATAATCTTAAGGTAACATATAAATTATACAAAAATTAAATTTCTAAATTATTGATACATATTCAGTTCGAATGTTAGGCAGCTCTGTTTATTATTATAATTTCCAAACTAATAGTTGAATCACATTATCTTTATCTTTATTACGCATGTCACACTAGAGAATTTGCATCGACTTTTATAAAGATAAAGAAAGAAGGAAATGGTGGAACTATAATTCCTTTTTTCCCAAGAGCGAACAACGTTCTCATGCAGCTGCTTGAATAAATTGCCAGAGTCAGATAATATTGCTACGATCAGAATTCTGAACTTTAGTTCATTATTTATTTCATGTATTTTTATTATACGTGCTAAAGGAATATTCTATTCTTGAACGTTATTATTAATAAACTATTTGTTTATGAATATATGCATAAACTATGATTTTTTTCCTTTAAGTAGCTTATAATTTCTTCTTAAATTTAAAACTTTATATTTTAGTAAAATGTTATGAATATAAAACATAATACGTATGTATACTTAGATTATTTAAAATTAATTGTTTATATAATATAATAATGCATAGATATGTTGTTTTTATATTCAGTTCTAAAAGTTATTTATAACAGTTATTAAATAAAATATCTTTAATTTTATTCATGTTTTTAGCATTATTAACTAAACTGCAGCCATTGCTTTAGATTTTTGTAGCTATTTTATTTTATTCATTTATTCAATTTTAAAGAATAAAGCAAATATAGATTCAATTCAAATAAAATATTAAATTTTTAATTTAAAGCATGTCTTAAAATTTGCCTGAAGGTAAAATATAAATTTGGCAACCTGGTATCAGATAAATTAGTGAAATTAAAATTTATGTTATGACTCTAAAAAGTAAAGGATAAAAGATACTTTCTATAATTATAAGAATATATTAGTTATGTAAACTACAGAATACAACGTTAGGAACATAATTGCTAGGATTTATTCTAGTTATTATTTAGTCTGACTAATCATCTTGAAAAATTATATCATTTAATTATAATCATATTATATACATACATTTGAAGTTATAAATAATATACATTATGGTTTTATTCTGAAGTTAGAACATAGATTGATTAAATGAAAAAGAAAGGCACTTATTTTTGTGCGGGATTAGAGGAAAATATCTTCTTCTGTGTATATTAAATGTATTTTTTTAAACTAAATTTTCACAAAAATTTAAAATATAAAAATTATTACTCCAATATGATAGTAATGAAATATTATCTTTCTCACTAAACTCTTTTCTGTGAAAACTTCTTTTACTCTTTTATTGAACAATGCTTTACCGAATTTGTTGTGTCACATTAAGCATTGAAAATTACATAAAAAAATCAAATTATTATTATAAAACATTCAGTATTCAATTTTGGAATAATAGCAGAACAGCAAGCAGCTTTAGTAGGATGCATCTGAATCTGAAATACAAAGGTTGATAAGTTTGCATCATTAAAAATAAATTGTTTAAACAAACTGAGGAATATTTTCAATTATTCCTTTGTAAACTCAAGAAATTCGTTTCTCTAGACAATAACTCTCTTAAATTCACTATTTCTTGAAAGAGTAAGAAAAAATTAAACGCAATGCTGTTACAAAGCACTTATTAAACTTTCATTAGTTATCGCATCAATCAATTAAGAAGACACAAGTCTCTAAGCTTCAGGATAATTTTTCTCACAAATTCTTCTGAAGGAAGTTCGTCTTTTCCTGCATGATATAATAAATTTACTCTTCATTATTTGCATAGTAAAAAAATTACTTACTGATCATTAGTTTTAATTCACATCCACTTCATCATCATTTTATGGATATGAAATTTTTTAAAAGATATTGATAAATCTCAAAACTTATACAAAGTCACTTCATGTTTCAGTTATCTTCATTATATTATTGCTTTCTGTAATTCCTTTCTGAAATCTCAATCAGGTTATGACCATTTTAAATTGAAATTTGTGGTAGGGGAGAAATATATTTAAAATTTGAATATATTAAGTTCCCAGAGCAATAATATTATTCACTATGAAAACTTTCGCACTTTCTGTGAAGGGAATCAAGCCAAAGTATAAAAATAACAACATGTTTAAAAATAATAAATATTCCAAAAAACTGAAATAGAAGGGCTTATTGAAATTTTCAAATTAAGATTTTGAGATCAAAACTTTGGGATTAGAATTTCTCATTAAGGAAAGCTCATTTAAAACTCTAATCAGAAACATGATGCTTCTAAAATTTCTTATTTATTTCTTATATTTAAGAAAATACAATTAACTTTAAATTATGGATTATGAAGGTACACATTTTAATTTTTTGCAATTATACCAAGACTAATAATCTCTATACAAATAGGATAAATTATTTAGTTTTTGTAAAATCTTACATTTTATTTAATATAAATGTACCTTTAAAGTTTAATTACCTCATTAAAATGATACATAAATCCTAAGTTTAGTATTTGGAGAGAAAGCAATTTTAGGAATTTAATTCAAATAAATGTGTGTCACCTGTAGAACATATTCTTCAAAATATTTTGCGTATTGAATTTTTTGATTAATTTATACATAATAAAGAATAAAATTTTAAGGAATTTCATTTGTTTTGCATAAAACATAGCTAAAAAATGAAGAATTCATTAAAATTTAAAATGAACTGTTAGAATTTTATGCATTCATCAACTTTGAAAACTATTTTATCATTTTCATTTTTTCAAATTTCTTCGCAGTTACTACACATTGTTTTTAATTTTATCTTTTTTTAAAAAAATAATAAGCATAAATTATAATAAAACTTCATGAGAAAATCAGCTTTATTTTATTTCCAACTAACAATTTTAATAAAAATAACGTATATCGTAAAATTGTTATGTGGTATAACTACTACTTTAACATTAAATTATTTTCAGCAAAAAATAAATCTAAATAAGGATGTAAATTTTTATAAAATATCACTTAAAAATCTACTTTAGTGTTGAAACAAAAGATATAAATTAAAGTAAATAGTATATGTTCATATGTGTGTGTATATGTGATTTTAGCTTTTACAGTTCATTTTAAAAATACCATTTAATCTTTCATTGCTATATTCCGTTTCACACGCGTTGTTTAAGTACCACCTATTAAATATTTGTCATCCAATTTCATGAACTTCCTCTGTTTTACAGCAACTATCATTAATCGATTTTTAGTTAAATCAATTAGCCCCACTCATGGTTTCCGAAATAACTTAGCTTTTCTCAGTGTTCCAATAGAGACTTTTTTTTTATCTTTGAGAGTATTAGTTGGTCAGAATTGCTTCAAAGTGTACCAATTATATTTTAAGTGCTTATAAACTTCGATGGGAATTGTGTAATTTTCCCACTTGAAATTTTATTTAATTGTCTTTAAGACTTTTGTAAAATATCAGCCTTTTAATTAAAAATTCAAGAAGCAAAAAGTAATTAATATCCTTCTAAAATTATTTGAGAATATTTTTAAGATATTCCGGAAAATTAATTCACGTTTAAGTGAAATATGAATCCTATAAGCGGAATATAAAATTTCAATTTGATAATTCAACAAAGAACAAGCACTAAATATGATTAATTCTTAAGTTTAATTAATAGAATAATTAGTGTCTCTTGGTTAGTTTAATTTATGAAGTGTATTTACTTAACATATGTGCATGTACTTACGGTAAAGGTAAGTTCCTAACAAACTAATTGGTTGCAAGTATCCTATAATTAATGATGTGAAGTTAATAAATTAATTTCGATATTGGGAAAGTGATAGATAATAACTTGATACTCAAAAAGTATGAATACAATTCAGTATTCATACACATATTAATATATCTGAATTGTTCATTTTTAAATGATGCAGAAGGTTCTACTAAAATGATATACTGATGTATCGTATCAATATTGATATTTTCATAAGTACTTTGTAGATAAGAAAATAACAGGAACGACTTACTTATTTTCTAAAAGTTCACCACAAAAAAATTATTATGCTTCTAAATATCATCACAACACAACATTCATATTTAATCATTTGTGTAACAGAAAAAATTATTTTGTACTTTAAATGTTAGGGGAAAGTTTTATATTGTGCAACAAAGTAAAGATACTTAGTAATTGATATTTGCAGACATAAAATTATCATTAACATCTCAATATTTTATCATAAAGGCTGCAAAGTTGTTGAATTTTAAACATAAAATTTTGCTTATCATATGTAAATACATTTGATAAATAGAAAAACTTTCACCAAAATATAATAATTTAGAACACGTTTCTATATTCAAAAGAGTACATTTAGTGCAATGTACTTAATCATAATAAAGAGTTAAAAGTTGTGCCATCAAAATGACAATAAAGTTGAAAACATAATTTCATTAATAAATATTTATGCGTTCATGGAATTTTATTGTTGATTTACTTTTTAAAAATTTAAGTTATACAAATCTTAAAAAGACAAAGTACAAGGATTAATTTTAAACTGCATCAGAAATTATGTTACCGAAAAATCATTAAAGTTTAAGCGTTAAAGTTTAAAACCAAAATACAGTTAATTTACATGACCCAATCGTCAGTTTTAAAACTGTTTAACTCTTAATATTATTCATAAACTTCCGAAACATTCGTTGGTACCGCCCCAACTCATCAATTTCAGATATTTACAAGATAAACATCATAAACATTGAGAATTTTTACATACCTTATAAAAAATTCAAAGCGATAAAATATATTACATTCCTACGAGTTAATTACCTTTTTTATATGAGGATGAAAACATATCTTAACTCTTTTCATTCTTAACTTCTTTCAGACGAATATTTTTATAATAAGATTATACATAGTTTCTATTAAATTAAATCGATGAAAAATAAATCGTTTCCTTTTTATTTCATAATTAGAAAAACATTTAAGTGTTTATAGTAAAAATATGCCGTTTTGCCTGTTTAAGAAATGTTATACAATTATAATCAGAATCTATTTACGTTTCGCATCAAATAACAAACCATTTACACAGTAAGTTATTTTATAAAAACAAAATATCTCAATACCATAATAAAAGTTATTATTAAATATTTTAATAACATAATTTTTATTATTATATTTTAAAAAATGATTAACATAATTAAAAATTTCTTTAATTTTTATAAAGAGGATACCTTTTTAAATTTCTTAATTGACAGCATAATCCTTAAATATCAATGAGCAAAAATGTATATTATGAAATAAAAAAGATTCAATGCAAAAACTTTTTATTTACATAGCATAAAATGTATACTATTTCCTGTAAATGAAAATGCATTCAACTTATGTATTAGTAGAGCAAAAGTAAGATATAAGGAATATAAACACTTTACTGGCTATGAATAAATGTTTTATTAGTCACTTTTCACCAAAATGATAAATCTTGCTTAGATTTCTTTCATAAACTTTTCTGCTAGAAACTCATGCTTTCAGAATTTACAACATAATAAAAGGACATTTTCAGGATAAAAATTCTTATTCCCACTGAAATTCGCCTCAGGACATATGACATTTTCATTCATACAATGTGAAAATTCTTCAGTGTAGTAAAACACACAAAAAGTCGTCGTTTGGAAGCATTGTTTTGATGTGAGAAGTTAGCATTTGGAAGCTCCCTGTTTGTACACAACAAGCAAAAATTATTCAATGAGTTTACTATCATGTATAAAAAATGTGTTTGTTTAGGCATTGTAGCAGTTATAGGCATATTTGCTATTGTAAATTTTACAGCAAGTAATTAGTTGTATAATTGGTGAAGAATCAGTCTTCAATGCAAGATATAATTGAATAAGCCTGGACATCAATTATAAAGTCTAAGAGAAAGTATGAAAATAAAAATTCAATAAAATTGAAAGACATGACAATTATTTGTTAAAACAATTGCAATGTTTTAAATGCATAAACTTTATGCAGTATGTTTATATAATTAGATTTCAAAGTGGATAACAAATAAATATGCATCACTCGCATTTGATTATAACAAATAAATATAAATAATATATATAGTTGTATATAATTGTATATGTATGTAATATAATATATAAATATAACACATAATACAGGAGCAAAATTAATTGTAATGTTGATGGAATACTGAGTATTCTCACTTTCTATAATTCTTAAAACTATTTATAACATTATAAGAGTATAATAAATATGAAGAATACATCTAAAATGCGACACCTAAATAAGGGAAAAAATATTAACTCAATTTCTCCAAAATGTTTTAGACAAATAAAACTTAAAAATAGAATAAATTTTCATTTTGCAATATTTACATGCCAATTAGAAATCTTCTAAAATATGTTGTTTTGGATATAACTGCATAAATTTTTGAGAAGGTTTTTATGCTTGACTATTAATTTTGAATTTTCAAAAATAATTTCAATGACAATATTAAAATTTAATAATGTTGTGATAAAACCAATGCATGATTTAATATTTTCTTTCACTTAAAGAATAAAAATTTAGAAATGAAATAGGTTTGAATGCTAAAATATTAAATTAAATGACCAGTTTTAAACACAAGTTGATTTTATAATTTATTTAAATTCATTTTATTTGAGATTAAGAAAAATTTGTAATTCACGTGTAAAATGGTCATATATTAACTGTGTAAATGTATCCAAATTATTCAGTGTGATAGCACAAAGACTGTATTTTCATTATGAGTTTAAAAGTTATGAAGATTTGTTTTGGTATATGATCGTACGTTTTTTACTCTGAAGTATGTACGGAGATTTTTTTAACAACGATTTTATTGCTTGAATAATTGAAATTATTTAAATTGGTATTCAAAATTGTGAAAAAATGTAACTTATTTCATAGTTGCATTTATTTGAGTGTACATTTTCCATGTCACAAGCATTTAAAGTATTGTCTTTGAAATATTTTAGCTTGAGGACAAAAGGTTTAACACTTTTGATTTAAATACATGATAAACTCTTTTGTACTCTCGTTACATTAGATATAAATTTATGAACTATAAAGTTAAGATGCAGAAATAATTGTTAATATCTTATTCATAATAACAATATGTTATAAAAATATTTATCAAATAGAGCCTATTCAAGTATGAATGAAAGTAATTAGTACTTAAATTAAAAATATTGTCATCTTTATTCTTATAGAAACAATTTTATCCAATATTAGATTGAAATTAATGATAGGTATTACTAAATTACACAACTATGAATCATTGAGAATACTTAATGTTCTATAATGCGTTATGATGATTTTAAAGTTCTTAAAATTTTAAATCGAAAACTAATCTTTTATTCAACAGAATAATTCTAATTAATTAAATACTTATATCTTACATGACTAGTCTTATGCAATATGTGTTGAATTGAGCTATTTAAATCTTAAAGAATATTATCGCAAAAATCTATTTTCCTTGATAAGTACAACTAATTAAGTACAGCGAAAAAGTAATTTAAAATATATGCCAATTGTTATGGTCTAATCAAACAATATGAAGACTGGCTTATTGAGTTACTAATTAATTTGAGGCTCATACTTACCAAAGATTCGGATGACTTATTTCCCATTAACTTTTGTTTCTGTTAGCGACAAGGGTCTTTCATCATTTTGAATGATACGATATGACTACTGATTAAACGTATCATACGTCCTGGCTTTATTATAAGGCCTCAATTGAATAAATGACTCTTGGTTTCCTTTTGGTACGTTTATCACTGTTTCTGTTTGAAATAAGAGAATAGAATAGAACAAGATTTCCAGCAGTGTCATAAACGTGACTTGGATATTTTTGATTGATCATAGAGTTGTCAAACACTTTCTTTTATTTTAACTTACATCTCTGATTAGAGAGTAGGAAATGCCTGCGCCATAATGCAGAACATAATCTTTTTTGGTTTAATCATTTAATAGAAATGTTTTTTAATATAAATGTCATTAAAGAGTGCCCCAATCATACCCCATATTCGTAAGTACTCTGAATATTCAAAATTGAATGCGTTTTTGAAATTTTAAGTTCTTTTCTAATTATCTTATTTTGTGTGAAATATAGGATAAACTTATGAACTTTTTTATTATTTATAATTTTATTGTGTATAATTTTTATGATGAATTTGAAAAAAAAAAACATTTTGATCAAATGGAACAGTGTAATAATTCATATGTATATATACGTATGCACATATGAATTATTTTAGGTATTTTTGTAAAAATTTAACTTAAATATTGCTTCAAACTTATTATTAATTAAATGTTTACAAGAATATATAAAACAGTTAACATATAATATTCTTATATAGTTGCATTACTTTAAAACTTACTTCTGGTTTCTTTTGCTTGCTTACAATTACTTTTTGCATTGAAAGAATAATTCGATGAAAAATTCCAATTTTAAATGCATTTCAATGGATTAAAAATATTGCTAAGAGTTGAATGTTTAAAAGAAATATCAGAGCTTTCATCCTTCAGGTGGTAGTAACGATGAATAAAATTAAAGTAACTTTATATAGTAAGTTTTATAGTATACACATACGCGAATTTCTACAAAACTGTTAAAAGTTTTGAGAAATTGTTTTTTATTATGCTTTTAAATTTATGAAAAAGGAGAATTTCATTTTGAGGCAAATATTTTTTGCTACTTAATGGAAAATAGACAAAATTATAATAAATGAGAAATATTAAGTCATAAAGAATGCAATTGTAGAGGTTTGAATGTTTTCACTATTTATTTTGAAGGAAAGGAATATTTTGATAAAATAATTATCTATCAAAAATAATATGAGTACAATATATAATAAACTTATTAATAAAATAAAATATATGAAGGAGTACTAATAGTTTCAATAATAAATATGATTCATATAAGTTAAGTAATACCAACTACTCTGAAAACTTTGAATCTACATAAATATTTATGCATTATTATCAGCGTAATTTAATAAAACTTCAATAGGAACGAGATAAAAATTTATATTTTATATTTCTTTCACCACCGCTTACTTCTAGGAATAAATAGATATAGCTCTTCCAATAAATAAGAACGGTTTAATTTATTTGTCAATTGAAGATGAAGGTTATTGACTTGAAGTTTATGACACGATCTTTCCCATTGACAAGATTATTATTAAAATGAAAACTCAGTTTCCGGAAAAGGCATCTATTGGATATTCAAAAGAGGAAACTGAATATTTTCTTTCTGGTAAAATAAATTCTTGAATAAGATTTTCTCCATGCATGAAAATTGAACAATGTCTGAAAGATGTTGGTTTTTCTCTCTCAGCTCTTTTGAATGAACCGAAGTGCACCTTTTGTATTTTTACATGAAAAAGTGATTCAACTGTCTTCGCATTGTAAACCTAATAGCTGGAGTGTACGTACTGTACGGAATGATTTTTTGTGAAAACTTTCTAGAACGTGCTTATAAATTTAAAGAAAAACTGTTTCGAGAGATTTTTGAGAGTTTTATCAGGAAAAACTTATGAGAGTGTTGATAAAAGGAAAATATTTTAAGTGGTGTTCTAAGAAACCTTATGTAATAGATGTTTTTGAAATTTAAAATTAAATTTCAGTGGAATAATTATTATTGAATTTATGTTTGCTTAGATTAAAGCTTTAATTTGTAAATTTATAATCAACTGTAAATTTTTTCTTAAGTTACTTTATTTTTTACAATTTCTTTTTGAATTTTTAAAGAATATAAAGATATTGTAGAAAAGTATTATATATTTCATAAGAAATTTACTTTTTTATTTGGAATTTTTACATTCCTCTTTGAATGTTTTTTGTTTTAAAAGCTTTGGGATTTACCACAGCATATAGAATTGTTAGAATAAGTTTCATTTAATTTGGAGTGCTCTGTAGATATACATGTCACTCAATTTTTGTAAAATAGAGACGCATAAACTTGAAAGTACACGTTTGTCATTTATAAATTAACTGTGTAAGTTGCAATGTGAAAGCTAGTTTTCAATTTAATTAAGATCATGCATTTAGGTCATCAAATACGCAACCAGAGTTAATTAAACAGACTGCACTCTAATTAAGCTAAGCGTAAGCACACTTTTCAGAAAAATAAATTTCTCGATTAAAAATGAGAAATTAAGAAACACATTAAACCTATTTTTTTAAATTACAAATTTTAATTTAGAACTAGATATTAAATCAATTCAAATAGAGCAACATATTCTTCATCAAATGCTACGTAAAAGCATTTGTATAAAATTAATAGTTACCAAATGTTTGTTAGAAACGATGATATTAGAAAATTTGTTTTCGGCTTTGTGTTTAAGCTAACATTTTAATTAATCACTTTTATATTTAAATTATTTATTGACAAAGTTTGGATTATTACGAAATTTTTAAAATAAAACAAATTATGACCATCGTATAGACTTAATAATATCTTTTTGAGATTTCTGAATTATTAACTTGTTTCTTACCTTATCGTTTATCTATTTTATATGACTTAATTATTTTTTCATTTATATAATAATTATGTAACACTTCTTTTGCATTAACTACATCAATTTATCTTTCACATTCATTCTTTTATGTGATAAATAATATGTGTATACTTACCTTAAAATCATAGTTATTTACATAAACAGTAACTCATCGTAGAAGTTTTTCAATAACTTTTGCTTAAGCAGGGTAAAAAAATCCTAGAGAAATTTTACCATAAAACTCAGATAAAGTTTTATTGTTTTCTGTAGTAACTTTCGACGCTGGAGAATTCTTCATAAAGACAGGAAATGCATTCTGAATTTCTTCATCGGAAAACAAATTAAATCACTGCCTTACGACAGCATAAAGTAACATCCTAGCTTCTACCTCATCTGAAACTTGCTGAAAGAAAAGTTAATCTTTCAAAATCCTAAGTGAATTTGAAGACGTTGCTACACAGGAAAGTATGAAGAGACCCTTGGGTTAGGGCCGTTAAGGTAACCAACATTCTTTGAGTTCAAAGATAAACCTTAACTGAATTTTTTTTTATCTTTTTAGAAATTATGCATTTCAAGCTCTACCATCATTTCATTGATGCCACGTTCTTACATAAAAATATCGCAATTTTGCTCGTTACCTGAGTGTAATAAATATTTATTGCTTTAGATTAAATATGTCTTCGCTCTAGGCTAATGGACGGACACAGTTTTAATCTTTCATCGTTATTGGAAGGCGAATAATAAAACCACTGTTGTCTTTCTATCAGAGCGAAGTTAATGATTTAATATGAAAAGCAATTACCCACAAGTTCCCTAATTAATTTATTGATCTATTATAAGATACATATCATTATAGGATTTTATCCTTTCCTCGATGTGAGTGTGTAATTGTTTGTTTGTTTGAATGGTTTTACCTTCTATGGTTACTCTTTGTATATCAGGAATAAATCATTAATTCATTGATAAATTTTTTAAAGTAAATTGGAATTAATTTATTGGAGCTCATATTTATTTAAAAATTGAGAATTAGGATGCTTATTTGAGCGTTTGGCGTTGCTGGGCAAATTTTTTGATACTATTTTATGTGAACTCAGCTATTCCTTTTGCTTGACAATTTAAGGTAGTTAAATCCTTAAGATTTTTTTTAATTTTTAGAGGAATTACTTCTAGTGTTGAAAAATTAAGCTAAAATTATTCAATATATATAAGCATTACGGATATGAAATTTTTAAAATGTATATTATTTTTCGTCAACAAAATATTTCAGTGAAATAAGCATATTGAGTTTATTAGTAGTGAATATTACTAAATACATTAAACTTAATATCAATTTTTACAAATGTAACATAAAATGTAGCAATTGTGTTCTTTATAAATGATCTCTTTTAATTATTTTTGTGATATAGCATTCTTCTAAAATGTTCTATTTGTAAATTCAAAGCTCTATATATATATATATATATATATATATATATATATATATATATATATATATATATATATAAACGGCTAATTATGTCAGTTTCATAATCTATTCCTCTTTTCACACAGTTATATATAATAACTCTACTCTACGCACATACATCTTACACTGAAATTGAAAAAAAGTTGTTGCATATTTTTTGAAACTGAAAATATTATAAAATAATAATCAAATTTATAAAAATATGGAATCAAAAACACTTAACAGCAATATTTTAAGTAAGAAACATTTTTTTTTCATAAATTAATAACACAGAATTTTTTTTCATAAAATTATCAAATATAAATTACTCATTGGAATCCTTCCACATAATCTACTATTTAATAGAATATAACTAAAAATATGATCAAAATTATTCTATTTCCATTAACAATCGTATAAAATCACTTTATTTTCAAAAATATATACATATGATAAAAATTTTAAAAAAATTAATTCTTTAGAACTAAGAATTTAGAAATAAAATTCTAAAAAATTAAATATTCACTGCCTACAATAAGATTTATAACCTTTTTCATTCTGAAGTTAAATATTTTTATTTTATTTGAAACTCGAAAGAACATCCTATCATCTCAAAGAGGAAATCATTCGATTTGCAGTAAATTTCTCAATACTTTCATTTCTGCGACTGCGATCAAAGGCTGTAAATACCTTTAGAAGAAGAAACTTCACAAAGGCTTTGGTTGCATTTAAAATGCATTCGATTTCCGTCGTTTACTGAATGAACTCGAAATGAACACTTGCTATAAAGTTTAAAGTTAGAAGTAATAAAACTCAATATATTTCTTTTACATTACTTTCTTCATTTGACTTTCCTCGTCTCTTTTTGGTGTTTAGTAAATTTATTTTTCAAAACACTGTATACATTTGATTTTATTTCAAAATATCAAAAAACCTTATATTTATAAAACTGAATTAGTTTTTGAATTTATTTGATTAAAGAATTTTATATGTCTTTGATAAAATTTTATATATAACTGATTTTGATGTTCAGTTTCTAATTTGGTTGATTTAAATAAATTTTAAAACGACTGAACTATGTAATAATCTAAATAAATTTTAAAATATATACGGAAAGTATTTTCAAAACTGATTTGGAAGTAACAGTACGAGTACAATTTTTGTTTCTTCCACTTTAAATGTAAATGAAAGAAAAATCATTCTAGAAGTCTCAGGAATGTTCATTTTTAGATTGTGTGCATGAGTTATGTTACAAATAGACTCTGATGTGTTAATTTATGTTTCATCATTTCAATATTGTCTGCTAAATTCTGTTAAAGATATTGATTTATTAAATTATATTATAACAAAAATAGCATTAAATTGTAAAATATTTATTACTTTAAATTTTCCAGTGAAGTTTCATTTATATTTCATATTAAACAATTTCATTATTATGAATAAATATGTTTTATAATTTAAGACAAAATATTGTGCTAAAAAGAACATTTTTTGAGGCTTTGAAATTTATTGCACTTTGAATGTGTAAAATATGTATAATTATATTTGGAATGCTATTCTTTGCTAACAATCTTATATCACTGTTTTATAAAACCTCAATAGATAGTTTCTGCAACTCAGTAATTCTGAATATAAGTATGTTACTTGTTTGTTGGTTACTGAAAATTTTCTCGGTGTTAGTGAGAGTTAATTGAACCACTGACCATTCAGCTCCCATTTTAACTCAATTTTGTCGCTAATGATTGATTTCTAACTAAGGATTAGCATTTTGAGATACATTAAATAACGTTTAAAGTTCACTCCATTCTATGTAACTAATTTCATATTGCATTAATTTAATAGTGTTTTTTATATAATTTTTGAGAATTAATTATTTAATAAAGCTCATGAAAAATAAATATAAACATTGTTAAATGAAAAATCAGGTCAATTTTATATATTTTAAAGCTATTTTAGAAGTATCATTGAAATAACCGATTCCATAACCGTGCTTTATTAGATTCACTATAAGAATATTCTGAGGATTTGTAAAGACACAAATGGTGCACCAGTTTCAAAAAATATTACTTACTTTTGCAAAAGAAACCAGAGGGAATATTGAATTAAGATTTGTAAACATATTATGCATTATTAATAATAGGCTTCATATATCAACTCTATTTTTAAATTTCAGAATACTTTATTCACAAATCTTAAAATTAAAAGAAAAGTATCAAAAGATGTTACTTCTCGTAAAAGATTTTCTGAGAGAATATAAGTACAAAAATGTGCTCAAATAGGAAATGTTTTATATGTGTATATTAGACCATTTTTATAATATTTGTTCTGGGTGATAGAAGAAATTTTCGTTTTCATAAAAAAATTAGTTTCGTAAATTAAATCTTGCAAAGGTTTTTATTAGCATTCATGATAAATAAAGACACTAGCAAGATTTAATTTAGATACTACGTTTCTCTTAAGTATGAATGGCAGGTGATGAAAATAAATAAATGTCTTTTGGGTGAAAAAGTGGACGAAACTGTTTGACGGTTATTGTCACATTTTGGTGAAAATTGGTTTCCAGAAATCCTCTGTTTCTGTCAAATAAATCTCTCATTTTGAAAAAGCAGCGAGTAGCCTATATTTGTGCCTAAAAATGCTAGAAACGTCAATGAAGTTCTATAACATATTTTCGTGAAATGGCAAGTTTATAAGTGTAAAATGAGAAAAAAATGATATAAATCTTTCATCTTTTACTAGTCATATTAAAATTGTTTGAAAATTTAAAAGTTCTCTCAAAACTAAAATTTTAATAAAAGAAATAAATAATATTCTCTAAATATTTATATTTCCTTAAAAATTCCTTTTATTTTAACATCCTATTTATTGCCAAAAATTTTTCAGTATTTTACTGTGAAGTATCTTTTATACCTTTTATATATATATATATATCATGTAGAATGCAAAAATATATTTATAAGCTATGAAATAATCAAGTGATTAAAATTGTTTTTGAAATTTTAAATAATTATCCTATTAAAATAATAATAACATATAAAAACACGGATGTTTTATGTGTAAATCTGACTTAATTTTATTGCAAAATATATTTTACACTGCTTAAAACATAGTAAGACTTATACATGTATGATGCCAATTAACTAAAGGAATCAACATTTTATTTTTTAATCGCTCTGTACATTAGTAAGTTTATTATTTATAACAAAATTTAAAAAAAAAACTTATATACAAAAAATGTAATAAAAAGAAAACAATTTTGATTAGTTTTCAATTTCAGTCTAGTTGTTATCAAATAATATTTGGAAAAACAAGAAATAATGGGAAAAAATCTATTTTGTAATCGAATAAATTAATGTCGTAATATATTTTCTTTCATCAAATATAACCCTTTTTGATTACATTTAAGTATTATAAGTTATTTATTTATATATATATTATGAAAAGGAAAATTATGTTTCATTGAAAAGAAAATTCCAGCAAACTCAGCATTATTTATTAAATATTATAGGAAAGCTTATAAATATAATCTGTGTTATATATGAAATAATAATACAAGAAAAATGGTTTATTGATAAGATTATCCAAGTATTTATTAAGAGGCCAATATATTACAGTAATTTTCAACGTAAGCATGATACAGAATTCTTTCCTAAGAGTAAATAAATATTTCTCTAAATGATGAAATATGTAAGCTATTTTGGTTTATAAGAGAACTTTTCTATTTTGCAAGAGAAGATTCGTACATGAAACAATATACCGAATATTCTTAAGAATATTTGAGGAAAAGATATTTTTTATCATCGGGTGTAATTATAATTGCTAAAACAGTTCCTATAAGTAATATAAATTGCCCTAGAAAACTTTTATGTAATTATTAAGATGTTATCAAGACTCATTGTAACTTAGTAGTAGAACAGAGTTAAGTAAAATAGTAAGTTCAAAGTTCAATATCTGCCACTTTTGAATAAGGGAAAATAGATCTTTATCTTCTGTTTTTTTTTACATTAAGGTGAATGCTTGTGACTTTTCTGTTAATACTGTTAATATCAATAAAAATATATTGATGGACATTCACAAATATCTATTCAATAAATTTCTACTATAAGCTTGTTTGTAACCGGCCTAATTTAAAATTCTTTATGTTTTTAAACAAAATAGAATATAAAATTCATTAAGTAATAAATAATTTCATCTTTAAATGGGAAAAGTTGATGTTTCATTGATTATAGAAGAATCAATAAAAAAGTTTAAACTTTTATGAATTAATTAATCCAGGAAAGAAAAATATTTACTTTGCAACACACTTAAATAAACAGATTCAAATTAAAACGCTGTTAGACTTTCAAGTACTGAAATGGAAATTATTTAAAATTTGTCGACTAAAGACTAAAAACTTTAGAAAACTAAAGGAATTTAAAACTATAGATTTGAATATTTGAGAGACTTAGTATCTTTTCCTTTATAAAGATAATTAAATTGATGGAAAGTATAAAGGAGTGATTAACTTATATTGATTTAATTCCTGAACCTCTCAGGCAAAATACTTTCAGTTTTATTCCAAAGTCTGCTATCATTTGAAGGAAGGGAATTGCTAACGTGTTTGATCAATTTAACTCAAATATTTGCTTTAATTTCTGTATTTGGGTGACTTAATTCATTCATATTAAGAATGTAAATCGTACAGAATTGATTAAATTTTGGTCCATTTTGATTTTATTATTTGATTAATTTGTTTCAGAAACTACACTTTATATTTACTATATAAAAATAGGAAATTAGAAAGCCCGATTTATCAATTAACTTATTTTTAAATAAGAAGATGAATTTAAATATATTAAACTTAATTTTAGTAAGTTTATGTTAATCGGATTTTACTAAAATGTAAAGTTTAATAATTTTTAAAAAAGTATGATTTTAAATTCTAGATTTTTGTTTTCTTGTATTAGTTACACACATATTCATTCTTTATCTGCTCAATATTTATCTATATATTATAATATTTTATTTTAAATTTACAAATTTTATAATTTAAAAAAACATTATAAGGAAATTTAGAGTGGATATAATTTCCATCGTTAACACAATTTTCAATATAATACTCGATCACGCTATGTTTAACAAAAATAATTTTACTTTTGACATATTAATTGATATATACATTTAAGACGAATAATTTTTACTAGAGGAATTCGATTAATAATTTCCTGTTTTTAAGGTAATAAATTAAAACATTATATTTTAATTTTACTTTCATTAATCATTCTTTGCCCAAAAGTAAAGAACTAATTGCCGTATGAAACAGTTTTTTAAATTTAAATATGTTTTACTATATAAGTTAAGCATACAGTCTAACTTTTATCATTCAATATGGGATATAGTATTCAATTTTGGATTAGTTTTGAAAAGGAATCACTTCCTAACTCTACAAGAAAATGGGAAAATTGTTAAACCATGACAAATCCAAATTTTGCCAATAATATCTGCCATACCAGATATAAAACAAGTCAGATAATCATATGACTCTTTGTGAGATTTCAAAGTAAAAGATCAACAAACACACTGAATACAGCATCTTTCATAAAATCTTTAAACTTGAATTTTTTTATAAATTTTGCAGACCTAAACTATCAGGAGATAATTATAAAATAGCCAATGTTTCAATGCTCAGTTGAAGGCTATTTTATATTTTGGAAACACAATATTTTTCATTAAATCTACTGTATTCTAAGTAAGAAATGTTGTAAATTTGCTTAAAAATTGCTTAGTTATGAAGTTATGGGCTTCGGCAAATTTTTAAGTAAGGATATTGTGATTAAAAAATGAATAAAGTATTTCTAGATAAGCATACAAGTTTTGTCTTAATATGAAGTTTAAAGGTAACTTCACTTTTTGCTTAAAATTAATAAATTAACTCCATTATAGCATTACATTATGAAGTAAGCCATTACCATAACAGTGATCCAGGAACAAAACTTGTAAATTTGGAAGTTCTTAATGATTTAATGTGTGATTTTCTTAATGATAGATGGTCTTTAAGATCTGCTTTTTTTCAGAAATCCTGAATGTAGTTAAAAACTTTTCACTAGGAACAGTACAAAATCAAGACTATTTTCAATACTTGAAAAACAGAAAACCCACTTACCATAGTTGAACTTCAGGCATCGAATCATAACATTCTATTATGTTTCCTGGATTTACAGTTTTTACAGTTGAATTAAAATAATCTTGTTATTAATGTAACTTTCCATTGGAAGATCATGATAATTTGAATTTTTTAAATGTTAAGTAGTTATTATTTGAAATACTTTAACAGCTCATTTAAATTTAACTTAAAATAGCTTTTCATACACATTTTATAATACGCAAAATCTAATTTTTCAATATGAGCTTTGATTTCAACATTTATTGAAATGAAAGATTATGGTTTATATTATCTTCTTTCCTTGTATTTAAGAGTAACAGTGAATAAAATTAATTTACTGATAAAATACCAGCTATTTATTGTTGATTAATATCTTTCTCACCAAATTAGATTAAATATTATTAATGGTGTATTTTTCAAAGATTTAAACCTCTAAATGGTTTAAACTCTCAATTCAAATCAAAAAAATTACTCCTAATGTAAAGTTACTCTTCGAAACCTAAAATATAATTACAAAGGAAAGAATAGTATGGAATGAAGATTGAAATTTTCTCTCTCTCTGAACCTTCATAAGAAATTTTAATAATTTTTTAAAATACAGATAACGTGTAATACATTGAAGCTTTTCGTCTTTAAAGTATTAATTGATTAAGATTTAAATAATTGTTTGAATCAAATTATAAAAGAGAAATGCTTTCAAGAAAATTAAATTATTAAAAAGTGTTACGGCAGAGCGTAACATAATGATGAGTTATGTATCTATTCGAAACATTTGTGCTATAAATTTACTTGAAACAGATAATTCAGAATAAAGTTGTTTCCAAAATGTTTTTTGAGGAACAGTTAAATTATGAAAACATTATAATTTCATTTGTTTCTCAAGGAACATAATTTGATGCATCTGTATAGTTAGACATATCTGCAATTATATTTCAAGATATATATCTAAATTTCAAAGAGTTGTAGCGTAATTTGATAATGCGATTTTTTTCAGATAATTTAAGCAGTTTTATTTCACATGTATTTTTTCTTTTACAAGAATGATTATTTTATTTAGCCCAAGATATTGTAATACTTTTAGTTAACAATGGAAAGTTATTGAGAAAGTTTATATGTGTCTTAGACTCATTGCTGATGATTTAACTTTTTCTCCATACTTTTCAGATGTTATATTTCCATACTATTGTTTATTAATAGAAATAAAAATTTTAGCAATATACTGTAACAAATGAGTTAAAATTTATTTTATACTGGGAATGAGCAAATGTGTAAAATAAATGTTATCCACTTTTAGAATGCCCTTTTGATTAAAAATAACATGGAAGGTTAGAAATAGAATTATTTTGAATCTGATGATCACACTTATTTGAATTAGTTTTAATTCTCATTCTGTCATGTCAGCGAATTGTATTTAAAAGTGGAAAAATTACACTAAATAAAATTGTATGCATAGTTAAATTTAGCTTCAAATATGCATATGGAGATAGCAGTTCTTTTAAAAAGACGTTGTAATTAAGAATATTCCCGTAAAACGACACATAGTACTTGATTTTAAGCACTTTTATTTTGCTGCTACATAAACCTATTTAAACTTTGTAATTTTGATAGAAAATATGCAAAAAATTAAGAAAAGTTATTTTACTTAACTGAACAAAATACTCTTATTTATTATTTTCACATTGTGTTTCTATGCATCATTATTTGCACACGTTAATTAAACTTTTATAGTTAAGTTTTATTCTTAAATTTCTTAGTTTACTCCTAACTTAAAAATTAATAATATAATTTGAAAACTTTTGGTATAGTAATGAAAATTTAATTATTTTCGAATGTATGTTATATTTTACATGTAATATATATACTGATTATATATAAGCAATTTATTTTTATATATTAATTTAGAATATAAAATAAATTTGTTATCTAAATTGTATTAAAGCTTTACACTTAACTGATTTAAATCTATCTGAACTGCTCTTATCTTATACGCGCGCTTTCTGTGAAATTAAATAATTTTTTATTATAAAACTGAAATTGGTGATTTCAAGTTTATCAGCATACATACATTTTGCCAAAGACTGGAAGTTATAGTTATTTTGAAGGTATAGAAGGTTATAGCATTTCTATAAATGACGAAGAAAGGTTTATATATCTGCTTACATTGCAGAAACAGAAAACAACAATAAATGAGATTTATGTGAAAAAACGTATCATGTAATATGTGTGTGGAAGATTGTAAATAGTTTAAACGTTGTTAGTAAAATAAGTATTGTTTTAGGTGTTAGTTTTTTATGTGAATGAGAATGGATTTTGTGTTTCACTTACTATTTCATATCAGTAAGTTGTTCTTCATGAAAATTAATGAGAGGGATCTTTTTATGTAAAGTAAAAAAGTAATCTACTTACCTTTTGATTAACACTTTCTTCCTTGGGATTTTTGAGTAGTGTATAAGTATATTAAATTAGTTTGAAACCTATCCATATAATAATTTAAATAAACATAATTGGAAATTTTTATAAATTAATCTAGTTGTGACAGGTTACGTTTGAGTAAATACGCGATCTGTCTCCCACATTTTTCCTTTTAATTAAACTACTGTGTTTTTCCCTCCGTAGAAGTATCAACAAGGAAAAGCAGCATTTACAGAAAACTTTATACCCAACGACGCTCTTAGGCATTGCGGAACCGGTTTATGCTGAATTGGATATCAATGTCTTTCAAGAAGTATTTCTGTTTCATATAAATTTACCTATTTAAATTATATTAATTTCTTTTCAATTCAAATGCATTGTATACATTTTCCCCATAAAATTTAATATCCGATATTTTACAGAATAATTATTGATAAAAAAATAAGATTTTCTCTGTAGAGTTTTTCATGCACATAAAAATCATTTACGCTATTTTATTTTCGGCATATTAAAAAAGTTAAATACAAATTTAAAACTCTTTATAAATATTAACTTTTTAAGCATACAAGTAACTAAAAATATATTTTCATAGTTTGAGTGATTTACATTTTCACTTTATTCATTTTTCAGCGAAAATTATTACAAAAGTGATCGTTAATTTAAACACTTCCATTAATTTCAGAGAAGAGATTTATTAAATCCAGCAATTTACAATCCGGAAATACGTAAGAGAGCATTTAAACTTTTTATAATTTTTTTTCAGAAATTTCTATTTTATTTAACAGATAATAAACTATTTCAAAATATATTTATTGAAAATACATTAACTGAAATCTAAACTTCATATTGTGCTAATACTGTTTACACTTTCATTAAATACTTCTAAAGTGTAAGCTAAAATTTGTGTTTTATGAACACATTGAATGGTATTTAATAATTTTTACAGAAGTATTTACAGGCCATAAATTATTATTAATAAAAAATAATACTTTTAAAAATTTATTTAAAAATGCATAAAAAAAACAGATATGACATCTTTCTATTAGTTAATAATTTAATACTACTAGTCTTTGTTAAATGCATATATTATATTCCATAATATATTTTTATGCCCGAAGTACACAATTACACATTTTGAAATATTTCCTTTTTTTAAATGAAATTAGTTAAATTATTTTCTTTGAAATGGAAAATTTACTATCTACTTAAATAAAATGTAAAATTGCCACAATCATTAGTTAGTAAAATTATTCTATTGAAATAAATATTTGTAACTTAAAAAGGCAATTAATAATGTTTTCTGCATTCAATAATTTTTTGATGGAATTGTTTTAAAAAAATTATAAATTTTAACAGAAAAAGCAATAAAAGATATTTTACTATTTTTTTACCATTCCAGTAAATTTTAAACACTTAATTTTTAAAATAATATTATAATTTGACTATACGTTACATTGTTCTAAATATTTTCTTATTAAAAAAAAGTATTGAATATTATAAAAATCAATAAAAAATATAGCAAAAAAAAAAACTTTTTGAAATATATTTGTGAAATTTTTTCACAATTTTATATAATAAGAATTATATATTTGTAAATAACTATACTTTCTTATTATATTTCCATTGCAATAAAAAATGCAATTAATAATTCATATTCGCATAAAAATATTCTTTAAATAATGTAAACAAAATTTAAAATAATAAAACTGGTTATTTAAAATTCAATTTAATTTTAATATTTTATGAATATAATAATTTTAAAATAAAAGCAAAGCATATGAGAAAAAAAATTAATTGAGATGTTTTTCTCATTAAAAATTATTCACTTATTTTATCATAAAATTATATTTAAAAATTAGTTCGAATTTATGAAAGCAAAAAGTTTTTGCGGGGTGTTCCCCGCTCCGAGAACTGGCGAACGCCCCGCAAAGTTCGGAAAGTTTTCTCCGGCGTCAGAAAGAAAGGATTCTTACCCAGAAGCGGCGACAGTCCCTTGATTTCTGAGTGCTGGGGCCAGGAAAAGCAAAACACAAAGCATCAACGAAGCAATCATCCCCTCTTTCATACTGGCTACGCCATGGATCAAGACTGAATCTCTGGAAGTGCCTTGAGAGTTAAGGGTCTAGTTTGAGGACCGGCGTGCGGTGGAAACTTTTCCTCACTCCCAACTTAGACCAGGTAATGCCGCAGCACACCCATTCGCCAGCCCTTTACCCCAGTCCAGGTTCCGCTGAACGGTCTGCTATCAACTGGGGGAAAAGGGAACTCAACTGGATCGATCCCCACCAGCACCCGACTCTTTGCTCTAGCTCGATCAGCGCGCCTCCTAAGTTGTCCGCTTGCCCCCTCTTCCTCTCGCGAATCTGAGCAACGAATCCTATCGATTCGTATGTTTCCCCGCGCACCCCCGCCGCGCAGCCTTCCGCAGTCCGCACTGCTAGCCAAGATATCTGAGAGTTCGAGAGTAGGAGTCCAGCGCAACTCTGTCAACTGAGGTTCCGAGCTGTCAACTCCCCCCCACCCCCCGTGAACTCCTCCAATTCGTTTGCATACTACCTTTGCTACTGAACAACCTCCGACCACGCCCATCTCATCACAATGAAGCGAAGCGCGCCAAATTCGAATTCCGGAGTAAGGCGTTCCTAGTTTGGGCGTATCCAAGACCGCGTGTTTCAAACTGCACTTCAGCTGAAAGATGAGGAGGCGCATAAACGGTATTTTCTTCCTCTGCTTTTACACCCTGAAGCCCTTGATCAGCAAATATAAAATGTTCTTACATTTCTACATACACATTTTTGCTTAAATAGAGAAAATTATTCAGATAAAAAGTATGGATATGTACTTATAGTTTAATGTGAAAGTTTTTACATTTTCTCCTCTCTCTTTTCATAAAGTCGAATTCATAGCGAAACTTATGCTAATCACTTTCTTATAGTTAGTTTATATGAAAAATCTAAAAATACTGTACACTACTTATTATTATAAAACTACTATTATTTATAAAATGTTACCCTTTCACGTCAGATTTTTTTTTCTTTCAGAACACATGATCAGATGTATTGATTCATTTTAGTTATTCAATGCGGTAATTTAAATTTCCCTGTATGTGATAAGTGCTAGAATAAACTTTTTGTTTCTCATTATATATATATATATATATATATATATATATATATATATATATATATATATATATATATATATATATATATATATATATATATATATATATATATATATATATATATATATATATATATATATATATATATATATATATATATATATATATATATATATATATATATATATATATATATATATATATATATATATATATATATATATATGAATGTATACATATACACAGGGTGATTCTAAATTGTTTTTACAATTTAAAAGGGTTATATTACCCATCCATACAAGCAATAATTACATAAGAACATAGCGTCGCATTCCACTCTAAGAAGCAGAAAAGGAGGTAGAATAGCATCAAGAATCCATCATGAATTTACTGTATGCAAATTTCCATAGAGAAGAAGCAGCATTTTGCTTTTATTGGTTACTGGAGAAAGCCAATCAGAGTAGACGTTGACCTTTAAAAACGCAATCAATACGTTTGGTCTGACAATAACTACCACAGTGCAAACCCTTGAAAACACCAGCAGAAATTTTCCGTGAGCATCTGGTCAGGTATTCTTACTGATTACCTTGTAGGCCCTTACATCATACCAGACTACTTGGCTCGCACAACATACAGTATCTTCTTGAAACAAGTGCTTTCTTGTTTATTGCAGGCTATTCCACTGCCCATCCTGAGAGACTCGTGGTTTATGCATGAAGGAGACCCAGCACATATTTCCATCACGGTCTGTAACTTTTTTAATGCCATATATTCCGCACGATGGATTGGACGTAGTAGACCTGTGGCTTGGCCTCCTCGTTCGCCAAACCTCATCCAACTGGATTTTTCTCTCCTGGGGCACATAAAATTTTTAATGTACGAGGTGCCCTTTTTAATGTACGACTCACTGTGGAACTCGTGTCTAAAATAGTTGTTGCCGGTGACAAAATTAATAAGGCATCAGGAATATTCGAGAGGGTGCACAAGTTGTTCCTTCACCGGTGTCAACTGTGCAAGGACTCACATGGGTGGCATTTTGAGCATTGGTTGTGAGGTTTTCACTAAACAATAAATATGACTGTGAAGCTTTTTGTATTATTCAATCACTTACCCAACACTGTTGTAAGCGTTGGAATTGAACTGTTTGTCGCTCAACGATCATTTTTTGCACACGAGGGCTAATTAGACCGGGACTTACGATTTAAAGTGGATTCCGAACCACTACAAACGTCCATGCCCAAGGTGGGATTCGAACCCACGAACTGTCAAAGGCAAGAGCGCTAACCATTCGGCTGCCAGCTCGGCATTGTAAGCAATGGTTAAGCACTATCAGTTGATAATAATATATATATGTATATATATATATATATATATATATATATATATATATATATATATATATATATATATATATATATATATATATATATATATATATATATATATATATATATATATATATATATATATAAATATTAAATTCTAATCAACAACAAATAGTGCAAATGACAAACAATTTGGGAGTTAAGATATTAAAAGTTTGGACATACATGTTGACTAATACAAAAATTTCTTTAATATAATAACTAAGAGAGATTAAATTGTCATAATCTAACCACTAAAAATAAAGAAATTCAAGTATTCATATAATAATTTAATTATATAAATTAGTTTTAACCGAATTATTGATAAATGTGATAAAAAGTAAAAAAAATGTCACTGAAGACCAAAACTCTAATAAATCTGATAGTACATTGCACCATATAAAATCTGAAGTCTGAACAATATGCTTTCTAAACATAATGCGACACTAAAAGAGATTGTTCAACATTTAATTGGGAAACATGTATACAGCAATTCATCGTGGTTTTGTTTAAACTAAAACGTAATGTTTAACATCATGATCAATTATTTAAAGTTGTGTGTCTTTTCTATAGAGAGATGTATCATTTCACTAGTGAAAGCAATATACTGAAAATATGTTGATTTTCGATAGATCATAGTAACAATTTTGGGGGAAAATCATAGTTGGTTGGTTAACATTTCATAGGGAAACATGCAAAACTGGAAGTCCTTTCAGCTGATTCAATTATTTAGCCTTAAATGAATATTTTAAAGAATTTCTGTTTCCGATATCTTGTGCAGCCTAGTTGTATACATGCTAATTTTCCTCTTTTGTGTTTATAAATAAATCAGAACATTAAGAGATCTTGAAAGCAAAACAACATTACATAACAAATCCTACATTTTCATTATAAAAGTATAACAAAGTTCTAGAATAGTCATTCTATTCATAACATCAATAAATTATTCCATATTGATGTGACATTTTAATCATTCTTACTTATATTCCTATTATATACATAGATATATAGCTGTTAAAACTGTGTACTGCATTTGAAGCTTAATTTCCTTAACTGCATTTCCTAATGTTTAAATTTAGCTAAAAAGTTATACGAAATTTAACTTCTTAACTCATTTAGGGTAGAAAATTGAATTTGTAAAAAAATTAAGTCACTGCATATAGGAATTTAGTTAAATGCACAATATGTGATACACATTAAAAATTCTTTTTTTATTAGTACTAGATTCCGAAATAAGCTTTTTCATGCTGCACAATATCTCTCCACACAACTCTGTCCTCGATTTTAATTCTCCAGTTGAAATCTTTAATTCTTAAATGTTTTAAGATTGTTCAAAATATCATCAAGAAACATTTTCTTGGTCTATTGCAAATGGGTTCTCAATGCAAGATTAACCACACAGAAGTGCAGAAATTGCAGTCTCATACTTTATAAGTTGTTCAGCAACTTCGAAAATTTTCCTAAACAATATCATTGATTTAATCCAAGTTTCAGTCCAAAAATTGAAGTTAGCGTTATCCTTAATCGTTCCAAGTCGTTAACTATGAGTCCTGTGAATTATATTATGTAGCCTTCAAAACTAGTAATTTTTACAAAATATGAAAATTAGCATAATAGATGATAATAAATAAAATAGATAGATATGAAAGCAGGCAATGTGTGGTCGGGCATTATACTGCTGATAAAGAGCAATGGGAGGCCCCTGAAGATAGGGAAATGTCAACGGCCGCAGAACTTCATCCATGTATTGTTGAGCTATCATAGTGCCTTGAGTACAAAATAGAGGTGACCTGAAATCATATACGCAATGGTGACCCAAATCATGATACCGCATTGTTGTGTGGTGGGGATTGCTGCAGAATTGGACCTATCCCTACGTCCAAGGTATATTCGTAATTGGTGAATATCACTGAAGAAACAGAAACTTGACTCATCTGAGAAGAATATTCTGCGTCACTCCATATTCCACATCTCTCTAACCCGGCACCATTCCACAACATGGACGCCAACGTCTATGTTGTGCCATGAGCGCAGGCTGCTAGCAAACAATCGACTGCAAAGGGGGGTTTTACTAGATAAGAGAGTATCAAGGGTGTCTTGCACATACTGCAGAATTTCGACAAACACGCTTTGTGGGTCACCCCCGCCTCCCGTCGACAGACACGCTTTGTGGGGCCACCCCCGCATCCCTTCGACAGACACGCTTTGTGGGACCACCCCCACCTCCCGTTGAACGCGTAGCAATATCTAACGTCCTTTGCGACAAGAACAAACTTTCAATGATTATTTTCCAAGCAGCAATAACTGCGCAAGTATTGCCCACTCTACCTGTTCATCACCTTATACCTTATCCTACGTGCGCTGGAGAGCTGCGCATTTCACATCATTTGCATAACTCGGTAAAGTGTGTCTACTACGAAATTTGCATAATTTTTTGGCCACTCCTTCTTAGTGTTACATTTTCAATGTCGGGCAGTTTATATTTAAGTATTCTCATACTTGTGTAATAAAAGTGTAATGCAAAACATTTTATAATTAATATTTTATATTATATTTACTACGATGAAGAAGAATTTATGATTAATTTTTATATGTAAACAGTGAAAATAAAAAAGAACTTACAAGAGCTTTGTTTAACTTGAACAATATAATATAAATAGATCTAAAGAAAATTTTATGTATCAAAAATTAGTCACCTTTTTGATAAAATAGAAAAATTCTGATTTTGAAAAACAAATTCATCTTAATCAATCGATATGTTATTCAGAACAATTAAATTAATATAACTAAATTAAAAATTGCAATAAAATATTATGGTTCTTAAGATATATATTTCCTAAATGTATAATTAATAATAATTTGTTCATGAATATATATTATTACGTTGAAGAATAAATATTATTATGTGGAAGAATATTAGTTTATATATATTTGTATTGATATAGTATTCGAGCGCTCAAGTATTCAATTCTCATAAAAACGCGTTGCGAAATGTTTACATTGTAAGATTAAATTGCGAAATATTATTCAGACAAATATTATCTTGCTTATGTATCATTATAAGATTATTTCCATTAAATAATATGTCTACTTTTCAAATTAGTCTGTAAAAACTGCAATTGCATTAATTTAAAAAAAACATTTCTACTTTGTAAATTAACATACGAATATTAATAAAACTTGATTTCAATAGGAGGGGACTTACGTCAGATTGTCTAATATTTTTAGAGCTATAACTGTATCTAAAATGTATAAATGGAATTTTAGGCATAAAAAAATTAATCAGTATTCTACAGAGAAAAAACGAAGCAGTATTTTTATCTTGACGTATACGAAAACGCAATATACCATACAATCTACAGAATTATTTTTATTTATTTCTGAACAATATTTGTAATCTTACTTTAAGAAAACTTTTCAAATAATTCATTTATTGATTAGTATATAGTTCGATTGAAGCTATAATAAAATCCAAGTTACAAATTTTTAATTTTAATTCACTGTTCAATGAAGATATCTGTGTGTGCATAGTTTATTATTACTACTATTTTAATTTATTCTTACGTAACATTATTTCGAATTTAATATGAAAACGTTTAATCGCTTAAGAGTTACCTTCACAAATTATTTCTTAAAATTCACTAAAAGTATTTAAGGAGAAAAATTTCTTGTAATTTATATATCTGTAGGAACTGCTTTGAAAATGTCAATTCATGCTAAAAAGTCAAGATTAAAAGATAATATAGAGTATAGAAAAATCGCAAAGATTCCGCAGTTTTTTAATGGGAGTACAATTTTAAGGAAAAATAACTTTAAAGGAAAAGTCAAATTAAAGAAATTAAATTTTTTCAAAGGATTATCATTAAAACTAAACTTTGAAGAAGGTAATCATTTTTCATCTTTTGAAGGACGTGGAATGTGTATTTTACATCATTAAATAAAACAGATATTTCGAAGGAAAATACTAAAAGAAAAATGAAAGATGTAAGCAAATACAAAAGAGGATTTATAATGGTGAGATCAAATACACAAAAACACATACAAGAGACAAGATTTTTCAACATAATAAAAAAGTTATAAAAAACCCTGGCCTTATTTAAATTTATATTTTAAGTTGTTGACTTTCTTCCTTACATATAATAAAATGGTAATATGATAGTATGAGGTTAATTTAAATGGAATTTTCCTATATGATACGGTCTTATAACAGATATACACTAATATATATATATATATATATATATATATATATATATATATATATATATATATATATATATATATATATATATATATATACTATACATACGTATGTCTGTATGTGTGTGAATAAATGAGTGCGTGAAATATGCAAACATAAATATATACATTGAACATTCAAACTAATTAATGACCATGATCAAAGTCACTAATTTTAAATTTTTTACTATTGATGAATTCTCAAATGCGTATCACATTTATGGATGCATGTTTCGGATGCATTTCAGAAACAATGTATAAACTAATCAACATTAATAAACAACTACTTAAGAAAGCTAACAGCTTCTAATAAAAGTTAGATTTATCCGAAAAAATATTTAACCGATATCTAATTATATCATTGTGATGTATTGAAGGCATAAAAAATTCATAAAGTTAATTTTTCGACGAAACAGGTTTTTTACTCTTCAAGCAATTCTCACTGTAACGTACAACTTCTAAAGCCTCTAAGATTTGTTTTATAATTTCAAATACAAAAATATAATTGTTAGTAATAGAACATAAAGTAAATGTTAGAAGTTTAATGAACATATTTACACACAATAACGACTAACATAACAAATCTAACAAAATGAGAATCCACTTTCAAACAATGAGATGATATTACTTTGTAAGAGGCTTGATTCATATATAAGAGCACTCTAAAATGAATAGGAGAAAATTTGTGATTACAAAAAGAGAAAATGTTGTAAATGATTAATAGCTATGATTGTTTTGTAACTTAACACTGCAAGTCTCTTATATAGGCTTACTTAATAAATAACAACATATTGATATTTCTATTCACTATTCAAAAACTAAAATAATACAACACTCTACACATGCCTTTGTGGAAAATGGCATCTCAGACAATTGCACATTTATGATTTTATTTCCTGTTATATCTAAACTTCGTAATCATAATATTTCCTGAATCAATAAGAGTGGCAATTTATTTACATTCAATAATATTTTTCATGGCATAATATGTTTATTTTGTTACATTTTGTCAATGATATAATGAATTCATAGATTAATTTTATTGTAGATTTTTAATTCGGATTCATTTTGTTTTTTTTTAAAAATACTTTTTTAAAAGCATTAAAATTATGTATTAAAACTTTAATGTTTAAAATATCATATGACTGTACAATTCAAGTTATTTTCTCAAAATATTATTATTAATAAATGTATCATCGTATTATAGAAAATATTTTTCTTTAAACATAATTGAAAGTTCAATGCTAAACAATAACATGATAAAAATAAAAGCAGTTAATAAGGAATTTCTGCATGATAACTATTACAAATTAATGTTTATTGAATAGTTATTTCGTGTGAATTATCAAAATGTGCTAAAAAGATGCGTATGAGTTTTTATAACTGAAAAAAAAGTTGTTGGGAATAAATTTACTTGTATCAGTTGTTCAAGTTGTTTCGCCAATGCGTGAAATTTTAATTAATTCATATTCTCTGTAACAATAAAATGCAATCCAATATTTTACGGGATAAATCCAACATTTTAAGAGAATACTGTGCAAGAAAGTTTCTTTAATTGAAAATTTTCAAGCATATTTAATTATATGAACAAATTTTTGATTTAAGTAAATTTTCCATGATTCTGGATTCGCTTGTAATTTTACTTATCATTTCATTTCATTAGATTATTAACTTTAGTGTACACTTATATATGAAACCTAAAGGTTGTTGTTGTTGTTACTAATCCCAGTTGGTGTGACCTCTGCTACACCAACTGGGATTAGTAACAATTTATTACGGACGTACGGAGTTGGTGTAGCAGAGCTACACCAACTCCATAAAACCAAAAATCTCCAAAAAGAGTACAATATCAGAAAACCTAAAGGTAATATAAGTTAAATCAAATTTGTGAATAAAATATTTTCTGATATGATAATACCATTAATGTTCACTATCAATTCAATAATTATCTTCTAAAATAGACATAACTTTATTTATTAAAACACCAATAAATATTTATTTAAACAACACAAATCGATTAACATATTTATGTCCTTATAATGTAAATAATAACTGATCAGTAATGTATTTATATTCAAAGAATTCACATGAAGTCCTGTCGAGCTAGTCTGGTTTGTTAGTGACTTCACTATCATTATCTGAAGGTAGTGAGTTCAAATCTCGACCAACGGAAGATCTTTCTTATTCGCTAATGACGGCATAGGCACATAAAATAGGTCGTAATGGCAATGTCCTGAATGTGAAATAATACTTGGTTGTGCAGGCAAAGTCTGGAGGCCTTCTGCCTTACTTGGGATTCAAAACTACGATGATCTATTTTCAGAGAAGGGATGGTGCACCCACTTGGTGTCCCACAAAACAAGGTGCAATCACTTCCACTCCTTACCACAGATCTTAAAAGTCGCCACACTGGATATGCTTGTATCTATATATCCAATGGCAGAATGGTACCATGTATACACAGACGGCTCGGCAATGGGCGAGAATTGTGGTGCTGGCTTTTATTCATCTCTTGCTGAGGGTTCTTTTCCGGGCGTCAAACATATGACAAATTTTGACGGGGAGGTTGCTGCTATTTGTGAGGCTGCCAGATGATTAATGCAACTACCGGGCCTTAAAAAGGTGGTTTTCCTTTCTGACTCAACAGCAGCTCTTCAAGCCATAACTTCATTGCTCCCACATGATGCCCTTGTTATGGTCTGCCGGGATATCCTTTCGCAACTACAAGAAAGAACTGAAATCTGTTTGCAATGGGTGCCAGAGCATTGTGATATTGATGGCAATGAGCGTGCAGATAAGCTTGCCAAATCTGGATGTGACTTGACCCAAGAAGACAGGCCTATAAGCTATTCTGCTACACGTAGTACTATTAATCTACGTATTAAGAAACCAATTAGGACAGCCTGGGAGGCAGCTGCTGTTGGCAAAAGATGGGAGACGGTTGTCAGATGCAATACCATCCCCAACAGCCTGCCGCGTGGAGTGGCGGTTGCCACCTTCAGGATGGCGACGGGTCACGACTACCTTCAGAAGCATCTCCACAGGATCGGCCTTGCCGATACTCCCCTCTGCCCCCTGTGTTCTACAGGCGAGGTTACAGCCGAACACCTGGCTTACTGTGATGCTCTGGAACAGGCCGACGACGACTTGCATGGGCGGGCTGGACTCTACTGGGAAGCACGGCGCCAAACGGAAATAAGTTACATATTGATTCGAATGACAAAGAATCTGCAGTGAATGATTGAATATTATATGTTAGTTCCGTAAAAGCAGATAAGATAACAACAAAAGTGACATTACCAAAATGAAATGGATAACTTTTAATTTTTCAAAAATGCAGCAGCTCATATAATATATAGGGAAAAACAAATTATGTAACATTAGCAAGAAAAAGAAGGAAGATTTTGTGTTTGCTTCCTAGTGGAATATAGAAGTGAATAGAATTATAGACTTATATGAGTTTGTGTTAGAAAAAGTAAAATTGATGTATATCATAACACTCTTATATTGTCTTTATCATATTCATAAAACAGTATAAATGTATTTAATTTAAAGCATCAGGGTATATGCAATTAATGGTGGTACTTATTAAGGGAGTGTGAAGGAACTTTGGAAAATGATTTTGAATAATCAGAGTGAGAAGGTTGTCAGTTCCAACATATACAGGTGCATTTTCTTTTGACTTTGCAGTGACTTTTCCTTTACTAAATGGAGAGTCATTGGTAAGGAAGTTAGGAGAGTAATCTCCATATTGTGGACTCACTGTGAAAACAGTTCCGGAGCATTTGGTAACTCTTCTAGTTACCAAATGCTCCCAGGCTATTTGGTAACTAGAAGAGGTTAGAAAATTGAGTCAAACATGACTCAATTAAAAAATTAAATTTGAAAATAAAATTTTGCACGTTCCTTTAAATGTAAAAAAAAAAAACTTTAGACAGTAATTTTGTAAATTTTAATGATATGAAAATAAATGTTTACTCGTTTTATAGTATAAAATGGATGCATTTTATTTGCTATGGCTATAGAGATTTTTGATAGCTTACAGGTTTAAATTTGGATTACTTACAGAAAAAATTCTCATTGGAAATGAGTCAAAAATAAAATATAATTTAATTGGAATCCTTGAATGCTTCTATAAGAATCTCTGGAGTTACTACAGTTATCTGTTAGGAATTTCACAAGGCTGATGACTGATATAGTATATATATATATATATACATATATATATATATATATATATATATATATATATATATATATATATATATATATATATATATATATATATATATATATATATATATATATATATATATATATATATATATATATATATATATATATATATATATATATATATATATATATATATACATATATATATATATATATATATATATATATATATATATATATATATATACATATATATATATATATATATATATATATATATATATATATATATATATATATATATATATATATATATATATATATATATATATATATCTGTGTATGTATTTTTATTTCTGTGTTATAACTATAAACTATTTTAAGGAACCAATTAACAACATAATGCAATAATACACCGTTGCCGAAAGAATAAAGAAGGATGCATTTTAATTTAGAAAAAAATTATAAAGCTGAATACCATTACAATTAAAATGTTGATTAATTTATCATTATTGAATTTGAAAATACAGCCCTTATTAAATAAATCATCAAAAGAAAATTTAAATTTTAAAAAACCCTACGAGATAACTTTTGCTGTTGGTTGAGTTCCATTGTCATGTAATTGTTTGTTGAGTTCCATGCTGTTCAATTTAATGCATAAATAAACTAAATGATAATTAATGTAATTAATTTAGTTAAGTTCAAAAGAATTGCGTTTATATTTCAGTGTTAATTTTAATATTATATATTTGCCCTAACTATTTGAAAATTTAAATGCAAATGTCAAAAAAAAGATACTGAAATTTACGATGAAATCTAAGAAAATACATAAGCTTTAAGAAGGTAATTGCTCCATATTATAACATAAGTTGATGTAAACATTTGGCAAATGAATAACTTTAACTGTACAAAATTATGAATGTGAGCAGCTAAAATAAAATTGAAAATTTTATTTCAGTAGTGTTTTCAATTTTTCAAGATAAAGCAGGATTAAAATGACAAATATTTAAAAAAAATAACTATTCAGTTTAATGTAGCTATTATTTTATTTCCTTAGAATTTGCATTTTAGTTTTAAAAATTAATGTTTTAACAGTTTATTAAAAGATTTTTAAAATGTTTGCGAAAACATTAATACTTTTAAAATTTTTATTGCGTAGTTATTCGTAACTTAAAGATCTAGTTTCTTTTAAATAATTCGTTTTAATTGATATACATACATTGATGGAACCTACAAGAAATTGTTTTACACTTTTCAGACAACAGTTAAATCACTAACAGTTAGAGTGGTAAGAAATTCATAAAGTGTGGTATTGGTAGTATAATTTATATTCCTTATTTTTAAAATAAAATAAATGTTAGCTCTTGAATTATTTTCTTTATTTTATCGGCCTACAAAATAAATTTTGTTTTAATTTCAGAATCAATGAGTTTAAAAGTGTTGGAATGCCTCAATGTAAAGTAGGTTATTCAAAAGAATATAATAAAAATTTCAAAAACTATCCGTGCTTTTATTACTATGTTGAGTACAAACAGTTATTTTAATATATTCGTAATTAATTTTCTGTAAATGTATGGTAGTAGTTTATTATATATATATATATATATATATATATATATATATATATATATATATATATATATATATATATATATATATATATATATATATATATATATATATATATATATATATATATATATATATATATATATATAATTATTATTATGTATTGTGTTTGATATTTTTTTCTTTATTATTCAATTTCCATTATGCAATCACAAATAGTGGTTTATTTGTTTTCTTCTTAAAATAAATCCAATATCTCTTATAAATCAAATTTTTTATCCAGTTATCCAAAATAATTATTAAATTATATTAAATTAGAAAAATTAACAAAACTCTTAATAAATTTGAAATATATTTACGCGATTCAAAATTATTATATATATTGATCAACATGTAAAAAATGTTTGTTTTTTTTAAAATTATTAATATAAAATAATTATTTGCTTTTGAATTGTCTCATTGAAAACGCATTTTTCATAAGTAATATGAATAATAAGTTGTAACTTTGAGATAAGACATGGAAAAATTTTCCTATACAACCTTGATTTAAAGTGCAAATTCGTAGGAAACCCCATGTATTTGTGATTATTTTTCTAAATTTATCCTCAGTATACCAATATTTAAAAAAATAAGCAAAAACTTTTCATGTAACCATTCTATCATCAGGAATTTTTTAAAACCCATATCTATTTTAATGAATATGATGAACGAATTATACTATGAAAAAGCTATAGCGACTTCATATCTGAAGTTGTCTTGAATTTTAGATATTCTGGACCTCTTTCTGCTTCATGTAATTGTGAAAAGGTTGTTTCCAAATCTCCTCGTAAATCTAATTATAGTCAGGGTATCCATTAGTTATAATTTAGAATATACGATAATTGAGATTGAGTATTACTTAGAATGTGTTCTAGTGGATATTTTCATTCTCAATAATTTTCTGGAAAACAAAAGTAAACTTGAAGAGAAAAAGACGAAAATTCATATTCAGTACCTTTTACATCACAAGAAATGAAAAGTCTCGTATATTCTTCTTAAAATTTTTACCGTTAAAAGAGGAGTCTTTTATTGAGAAACAAACCCAAAAAATAATGCATCGAAGTAGAGAATCCTGTATTGAAAAAGAGGGCAAGGAATTACGAATATTGAACTGAAACTCAAATCTGTCATTAATGTACCAATTAAATTTATCCTGTCAATTTATATGAATTGTTTCCGGAAAATAATCTACAGCATAGTAAAAATGCCTTCTGTGGTTGATTGAAACAATAAAGACATGATTTCAATGATATCACTTTATTAAATAATTAGTTTAAAAACTAAGTAATAATTTATCTGTTGTATCGAGAAATTCCCTTATTTATTGAAGTTGAGATGAAGTATTTCTTTTTCATGTTAGAAATATGATCTAGAATATTTTAAGAGACTAAAAATATTTTAAATTTCTTGATTTATTGATCAATTACTATCCTCTTGATTGATTTGTGTAAAACAAGAGAATACTAACACATTTCAAAAAGTATCAGAAACTGTTTTAGACGTTACTTTGATAATGATAAATTTTTTCATATTTTTTTCTATAGTAACTTTGATAAAATTATCTGTATAAAATTGCCATATTGGGTGTAGAGAGGGAAATTAAAGTTTTTAATACATTTTATGAATATAAATAATACGTGCATAAACATCAAAAAACGGCTTAAAACTTCATGCTATTAATGTATGTATTAATGTAATAATATACATAAGGAATATTTTCTTGATACTATACTATTCTGTTTCTGCGATGTGAGCATTCTCAACATTAGAGAGTGTTTTTATTTTAAAAGTTTACTCTTAGGATGTCTTTCTTTTTTGATGATATGAGTGAAATATCTGGATATTTAGTATTTTCGTATATACCATATTTTTGCCTTTATGGCCACTTATGTAAATTAAATAAATTATTTTTTGTAATCATTGGTTTAACTAGTTTTATATATATATATATATATATATATATATATATATATATATATATATATATATATATATATATATATATATATATATATATATATATATATATATATATATAATAAGTGATCATATAATAACCATTTTGTGTTAATTTTATATTGTCTATATACCTTTATAAATCAGAAGCATGAGATATTCCAATAAAATATGATTCATTTCAATATATAGGTCTATTTCTATGACATAATAAAGAATATACAAATTTAATTGCTAGAAGTTGTATTGATCAAACTTTGCTCTATTTTAAAGCAAATTACGAACGAAAGATACTATAATACAGTAACTATCTGATTTAACTCTGATTAAGTAATATTACTAATTTAGTATTTTAACTCTCGAAATGCGTTTAATTAAAATGTTCATGTATAAAAGCGTGACAAATGTCAGTTTGAACCAAAATAATACTAATAATTTAATTTACACTTATAAATTCATACTCTTAATTAAAATTTATAGTTTCTTATTAGCATTTTTATTTGACAAATAGAATAACTCACTATACTTTACAATTTAATATATTACTATTACAGAGACACTGTCTAAATTTTTATTCATGAATGAATCAATTTCAATTTGGTTTGTGTTTACTTTCTGCAATGAAAATTATAATTCATAATAGTGCTCTTGTCTGGATCCACGCATAAAAGTGTTCCCATGTTGAACTGAAAAAAAATGTTTCGGAAGCTTTTCAAGAAATTATAACAGATTACTATAATTTAAATCCTTTTTAAACAACGATATATTAAATAATTGACTGAAAAAAAATTATACGATTCATTAGAATACATTAAGAAAACAGAGAAATTTTACTTGTATTGACATAATTTCATGTATGTTATGATTTTTTATAAGATTAAAAATGAATTAAAGAGATGCTGTTTTTAATAAAAAAAGTATATAGTAAAGGTTTATTAAATTATGAATCGATATTACAAGCATAAAAAATACTCAAAATATAAAATGATTATATCAAAAATTCTATTTAAAAAAGAAAATTCTTTACTTATTATAATAGAATATTTATACTGTACTCCAATGAATGAAGATAATGATCAACGTTTTATTCTCCGAAATTGAAACTTCTACAATTATTTCAAATAAAATGCAAAATTAACTAATTATCTCATCCTAATCTGTAACATTTTAATTAAATAGTATCGAAATTTTCGCAACGAGTTTAAATAATTAAATAAGATTAAATTTACAAGAATAACACAGGTCTCAAATTGATATTCATTCACTGAAATAATGTCAATTTAAAATTCTAATTAACATTAGCTGACCCAATTATTGAGACATCCTTACAATTTCATCAAGTTCATAAACAAGTAATTTAAATTATTACGCATCTTTGATACCATCCTTAGGAATCTTTGTAATTTCATTTTACTATTATTAAGTGCATGATAGTATTTTGCCTTTAATTTTTCAAAAAGTAAAATAATATTACCAAACATTTTTAAAAGCAGTTTATAACAACAAAGAGTTTTTTAAAAAGTTTACCTTTCATTCATTATATATATATATATATATATATATATATATATATATATATATATATATATATATATATATATATATATATATATATATATATATATATATATATATATATATATATATATATATATATATATATATATATATATATATATATATATATATATATATATATATATATATTACTTATTTATTTATATATATATTATCCTATGCCCAGCATTGGCCAATCGGCCATGCGCGGTCTTGCTGACCAGTAAAGGTGCGAAGAATTGAAGGGGGAAATATCTCCAATGTCTATATCTTTCAGAAAAGAACTCTTCCAAAGATGACGTCCATCCATAGAGCCACGGTAACACAAGGGGCAAGAGGAAGAGGAAGCCAGCCCAATTCTATATAGATGTTGTTGAATTAGTCATGGCCTGTCAATAACCGGAAGCAGGCAACAGCAATTCTCCTGGGCAAACCAGGAGGAACTCTATTTTCATGCTGTAACAGGCACGCCCAACTCTTTCCAGCAGCCAAACTAGCATAGTGTAGCTCACTAGATGTCTTGTGTCCCGATGCCACCAAAGAATTGGGATAAGAGATCGACACTGGGGTAACCCCAGTGCAAATTTTGCCAAAGAGTCAGCCTACTCATTATCTGGGGTCCCAACATGACTTGAGATCCACTGAAGTACAATTTTATTACCATTTTCAATAAAGTTACTTATTGTAGTTTTACACCTAACTTCTTCAGATGAGGTAGAAACACCTCTACTTACCAAGGCTTGTATTGCAGTCTGTGAGTCAACGAGAAAAACAATTCTGGCTGTCTGAAATTCAGCAAGGTCTCCGCTGCAAAAAGCACGGGCAAGATCTCACCGTCAAAATTATCTCGATTTTACCCCATAGGTTTACTGAGTTGGTAAAGTTGACTGGAAACATCAGCGCCAGCAATCTTCAGGACATTATCAGCATATTCATCAGTTTATACATAGAGCAAATCAGGCAGAGGATGCATCTCATAGATGGTCGCCAAGGCAAAGGCTCTCAATTCAGGTTCAGAAGAAGTACCCATACTACAAGAAAATTCAAGATTTATCTCAGCTGTTTTAAGGTAACCAGTTGCAAAATTGTCAATAAAGGGCTGATCATAAATAACAGGCAAGTCAAGAGTATCATCAATTTCCTGAATACGATCAAAAAAGGTAGATTGAGATTTAAGTCTTATTACAATAGGTCTGCAATTACTTCAATAATGACTATTACATCCAATCAGTTTTTTACTAAGAATCAGAGCCAGTTTGTTACGACGATCAGAAAAAGGCTCAATGCCAGTCTGGAGTTCCATGGAAGCAATAGGTTTAGATTTAGCTGCACCGGTCATTAACCGAAGTGCACAATTCAGAACAATGTCTAGTTTTGAGAGCACACTATAAGAGCTGGTAATCGATAATTCTGAACCATAGTCAAAAGTAGTCCTTACATAGGTTTTGTAAGCATTAGTGAGGACATCTTGAGACGCACCCCAAGTATGCCAGAAAGTCGCTTCAAAAGCTTCATTCTATTTAAGGTATTATCACTAATCAGATTTTTATGATTATTCCTAGAAAGCTTGGAATCCAGTACATACCAAGATAAGTAGTACTAACAATTCTTAAAAGCGGTTGATCCTTAAGTTTCAGACAAATGGAATAAATTTTTGTGTTCAAAGTAAAAAGTTGATAGGTAGTCTAATCAGGGTTGATTAGCATTTTATTATCATCAGCCCAATCAGCAAGTCCTGATTGTGCCTCATTAAGAAAAACCTCAAGATTTTGTATATTAGAACCAGTTGACCAAATAACAAGGTCATTTGCATAGAGTAATGGCTGAATACCATCAAGTACCTTCAGACCTTCGTTGATCATTATATTAAATAAATATGGACTCAAAACAGAGCCTTGAGGGTGGCCATTCTTTGTTTGCCTAAAGCATGATTTCGTAGTACCATAGCTAACTCTGACAAAACGTTGACCAAGTAAGGCCTTGATCCATTTGAACATATGGCCAGTAATACCCAACTTTAAAAGTTTTCTAAGCAGTAGGGATCTCCAAACTCTGTAAAAGGCAGATTTAAAATTAACAAATACGGCCAGCGTACTTTGCCTTAAATGAAATCCATTTTTTACTTCTTGAGAAAAACGAATAACTTCTTCAGTAGTACTCCTACCTCCCCTAAAACCAGCCTGTTTTTCAGCGATAAAATCATTAGTCTCCAAATAGAAATTTAGCCTATCCACCATTCTCTCCATAATTTTACAAAAACTGAAGTAAGTGCAATAGGCCTAAATCTATCAAAATGCCGAGGGTCTATGTCACGTTTTAGCAAAGGTAAAATATCGGCTTTCTCCAGGTACTCGGAAAATGACCCTCCCATGACATATTTATGAGGTGTAAGACAATAGTCCTACTTTTAGGGCCAAGGAAGATAAAAAATTCCGGTGAAAGTTCATCAGGGCCAGCACATTTACGTTAAACGATTAAAAAAACATTCTACAAATCAGACATAATAAATGGTGAGTTAAAAAGATGATGCAGATAATGAGCAAGGCATTTAGGAGTCATACAAAGTTCAACAGTAGGAATATGCCTCCGAGGGTAAAAATTTGAAACACTACAATAGTGTTTATTAAAAGCAGTAGCAATATCCGTATGGCAGGAAAGAATTTTTACCCTAAAAATTAATGGCTGATTCTGACGTATCTTCCGCTCCGTTAGCCTAGATAAGAATGCATGGGTCCTTACACCATCACGTCCTTAAGTCACATAGGTACAATGCAAACCTACAACATATAGTTATAGAAGCAAACAGCATAGCAGCTAAGATACTTGCTGCACGGAGGCAGATACACATTGGATTTCAGACTACATACATACGCAACCATAAAACCATAATCCGATGCTACAATTGCCAAGATTTTGGACACTTTAGCAGGGACTGTAAATCTCAAAAGGTTTGTGGTAGATGTGGATGTGGACATTCAGAAAATGATTGTCAGGCTCAGTATCAAAATTGCATCAACTGCCACATTGCCAACAAAAACGGAGAGAATTTCCCCTCAAACCATGAAGCTTACTCTGCAATTTGTCCCATCTACAGATCTTTGCTTAATTCGAATAACAACTAAATATGCCAAGCAACATTTACCCAACCTGCAACAATGCTCCACAAACAAATAATCTTCAAGCACAAGTGAGCAGCAACATGCACACAACAAAGATTATCCAAATAAACCTTATGAGGTCAAGTGCCCCAACTGACTTATTGCAAGTGATTGCCTGCAGTCTGAATGTGCAAATCTTTGTGGTACAAGAACCACATATAAACAAAGATCACCAGATAATGGGAATTCCAAGCACCTGGAAATACTGGCTCTCGGGTAATGGAAAGGCTGGTGTAATCACCACAGTTGATATAAGCCCAATCCTAGTTGGACTTAAAGATAACGCAGTAGCAGTTAAAATTGCAATTAATGCTGGCCCACTGACAATAATCTCTGCATATAGCGCCCCACCAAATCACAGGCATACTACGAGCGAGTCTGGCCAAGCGAGAATCAGTGAAGCACTGCAAGATATTGATAGCTTCCTTCAAAATTTAAGAAATGAAAAGATCATTATCGGAGCAGATCTTAATGCCCATCACATCATGTGGGGATATAAAGACAACGACCAACGAGGTGAAGCACTCTTGGATTACCTGATTGGTAATAATTTACATCTTCTAAACACAATGGGTGCTCCTCCAACTTTTAAATCTTCAACCAATGAAGGATGGCCGGATGTGACGTTAACTCCTAATGTCGACATTGCAATAGAAAGTACATGGGAGGTCCTGGACACTGAAACACTCAGTGACCATAAATATATCCAGATCATATTGACAGCACCACCAGATACGACACAAATTACCAGATTCAAGACTAAATTTGGAAATCACCATAAGTTCATCAAAAATCTATATCCACACGTAAGCAATATATTACAACTGTTAGAGGATAGTCAAACAACTGATCAACTTGACAATGCAGCCGCAATCATGCAAAGACAAATGACTGAGTGTTGTCGAATTTCCTATAAGAAAACGAAGCCGCGAAATAATTTAATGCCAAACTGGTGGACGCAGTCTTTTGATCTCAGGAAAAAAGAATTAAATGCCAAAAGACGAAAAATGCAAAATTTAACAAATCCAGACAAAGCTAAACTCAGAATTGATTACAAAAAGCTGAAGGCTGCATATATTAAAGATATACGAAAAGCAAAGCACACATGCTGGCGAGAACTGTGTACTTCAGCAACTAACCCTTATGGGAAAATTTATAAAGCCACCTTTAGGAAATCCTCTCCACCATCAGCCCTGTTCTGCACGAATTTACAAGAAGGTAACGCTATTGACATCGCCAGCAGAATCTTAGAAGAGCTGTTTCCTACACAACCTACCACTCTGTTTCAGCAATCTCTCACCAATGACAATTATGATCCAGAACCAAGCAAGGGAGAGATAGAGAGAGCTATCGCCTCACTTCCCAATGGAAAAGCACCAGGACTTGATGGAATTGACAACATTATTCTTAAAACATTGGACCGTCACTATCCAGAGCTTCTTAGAACCCTAATAAAAAAATGCTGGAATTTGTGCTATTTCCCAAAGTGCTTCAAAATTGGCATAATCATTCTCTTCCATAAGGAAGGAAAAGACAAACTGCAAGTTAAATCATACAGGCCAATCACCCTCTTACCAACGATGGGAAAATTACTGGAGAAAATCGTGACTACTAGATTGACTTTCTTCTTAGAGAGCCATGGTCTTCTTCACCAAAATCAATTTGGTTTTCGTCAAGGAAGGTCAGTGGACGATGCTCTCCTACACCTGAAAAGACAAATCAAGATTGCAAAAGCCTCAGCAAAACATTGCGCAATAATTTCTCTAGATATTAAAGGAGCTTTCGACTCTGCGCCACATCCAGCTATCAAACAAGCACTCGAAAGTAAAGGATGCCCAGAAACCATTAAAAACATACTAATCAGCAACCTGGAAGATCGAGAGGTTGCCCTCAATACAAATATGGGCATTGTGAAGAAAACTCAAGCCATTGGATGTCCACAAGGCTCCTGCAGTGGACCAATCCTATGGAATCTGCTTGCTGATGAGCCGCTACAATTTGACTGGTCCACAGTTGGTAAGGATATTGATCCTAAAGCAACAGTTGCTCTCCAGGCCTTTGCTGACGACTTCACCTTCGTAGTGTCAGCTGACAGTGAAAGGAAGCTTGGACGCGTCGCAACAGAAGCCCTTAAGATTTTTAGCAACTGGACCCATAAGCATAACCTTGGAATTTCAATTGAAAAATCAAATTACCTCCTATTCACGAGACTGCAATGTGGACCACAAATATTTTTTAATAACTTAAGAATAAGGAGAAGCAAGAGTATTAAACTTCTGGGTGTACTCCTAGATGAAAAGTTGAATTGGTCAGCACATATCAAACAACAAGGTGCCAAAGCCTTTCGCATTCACCAGAAATTACTTAGAATAGCTGGCTCAACCTGGGGATTTTCCCAAAAACAGCGCATTGTACTGTACAAAACAGTGGCAGAAAGAATCCTAGCCCATGGTGCAACACTCTGGGGAGCCAATCTTCGGGTCAAAAATCAGCTACTTCTAGACAAAATACAGAGAAAGTTTCTGCTTAATATAACTGGGGCCTACAAAACAACATCGACGGCAGCTTTACAAGTCATTACTGGCATACCTCCCCTTCATCTCACCATCAATTCTGAGGCACAAATAAAACAAGAATTTAGGACCACAAGCAGTAATATTATGGAGGCAAGAGTACCCACACTTTCTATACATCCAGGAATATTCAGAGTTGATACGATTGTCAACCCTAACACGGAGTACGACCCTACCCTGAATAAGCAGGTCTGCCATATTTTTACTGACGGCTCCAAGATGGATGGAGGTGTAGGAGCCGCGTTTGTCACAACATTGAAGGATATCATAATTCACAATGAAAGTTACAAACTGAATGCCAATTGCTCAGTCTTCCAGGCTGAGCTCTTCGCAATTAAGCAGGCTATTGAGTGGGCCAAAAACCAAGAACAGATTTGCCTCGTCTGGTCAGATAGTAAAGCTAGTCTTTATGCGCTTTGCAATCCGAAAGCCATCAGTCCTTTAGCCAGGCAAATTCAAGAGGAACTTAACAACCAACAAAACATCTCCCTCTGTTGGATAAAGGCTCATGTAGGATTTGAAGGGAATGAATTGGCAGACCACCTAGCAAAGACTGCAGCTTCTTCAGATGAATCGGAAATCTTTCTCCCTCTTCCTCGGTCTCACTTCAAAAGGATCAGGAAAATTGCTTTAATTCAGGATTGGCAAACTCTGTGGGATCAAAATACCACCGGACGCCTAGTATACTCCATCCTGCCAAAAGTGAATTTGAACCAACAGTGCTGGCCAAGACAAATCACGATTTTTGTAACGGGACATGGCCCTTTTCCAAGTTATCTGCATAGAATAGGAGTACAACCCACTCCGAACTGTGCATGTGGAGAAGAAGGTACTCCAATTCATTACGCTACGTCATGCCCCATCACGAGTTCCTGGCACTTCACTACGCCCAGTGACAATCTGATAAGTGTCTGGCTCAAAAACATCACCATCAACAAGGCTGCAAAGCTAAAAATTATTAACCTTATAAACTTTCTCCTTGAATATAGGGAATTAATAATTCCAGAGGAATAGGAGGATAATGATGCCCGTGAGAGTGATAGACATCACCTGGAAGTAGATGAGCAGCATACTCCATCGCTCTCATGTTCTGCATTTAGACATTTCCCTCTCTACCAGTAACATTTCACCTGTTTTCTTCTCCTTGTATATAGTTCATTATTATTTGTTTGCCATTTTCTCACCATCATTCCAGCGCTCTCACTTAATTACTCAGTCACAATTATTGTCATCATGTTATATTGAACTATTTTAATGCATTATGTACTATCTATCTAAACTTTTTGTATATATAGCTTAGAATTTTATTTGACCTAACTTACTTTGAGCCGATACACCCAACTATCAATTCCATACTAAAGGCATTAATTATTCATTAATCATTATTACCTCATTAGTTTGCAGTTAGTTCAGGTATATGTTTTCAGTTTTGTTTTATCATTTTTAATTTCCTTTTGTTTTTCCATTTATTTTCTTTATTTCTTTTATGCATGCTATTTGATATGTATTTCATATGCCTGTATTACCATTTCCTGCCATGTATTTTGTCTGATACCTATTTTGAATGCTTCTTATGTATCCACGTGTTAACTTTCAATTGCAACCAAATTTGTGTTAAATAGTATACTTTACAAACCCTCCTTACTGTGTAAAAGTTATAATTTGTAGTGTCTCCATATGATTGCAAGCATAATTGTATTGTCTTGTATGTACTGTGTTCCGTTTTCTTTTTCTCCAGCGGGTCCATCAAATCTGGTAAAACCCTTTCAGGGTTAGGTACAGGGACCTCTGCTGGCGTTTACTTTACACCATCACGTCTAAAGTCAAGTTTAGCCAGAAAATTCGAGAAAGCAGTACGTTTAGAAATCAATACTTCTCTCTTAAGTATAGCATGTTTTCTGCGAACTTCAATACAATCCTCCAGAGTACCAGAGGCGAAAGCTCGTCTTCTGGCATCATCCCTATTCAACTTACATTCCTATTCAACAGAAAGGCTTATATTTTTTATTCTTAATTTGACCCCTTGGAATGCATAATAATGCACATACGTGAAGTGCAAACATAAATCTGTCCATTAACTTCTCGATAGAAATATTGTCCAAATCGAAGGAGGAAAAAAACATTGTCTGACAAAACGGTGATTTTTTTAAAGTCGTCGTTTTTAAGATTCCACAGAGGATGATTTAACTCTGAGTGATGCATATTAAGAAGTTTAAGTTCAGCCAAGAGAATAGCATGGCCACCACCCCCAGGATTGTTTACAGTGTATGATAAACAGAAGGGACCAGGTTGGCATGAACCAGTAACAAATCTGGGGTAGAGGTGCCGCCAACAAATGATAGAAAAGTAGGCTTTCCATGAAGGTTTGGAATATACTGTAGAGGTCCAGAGTCAATAAAATCTTCCACTAAATTACCAGTGGGATATTTTCCTTAGGTATATATATATATATATATATATATATATATATATATATATATATATATATATATATATATATATATATATATATATATATATATATATATATATATATATATAAATATATATATTTGCATAAAATAAACATACTCACAGTAGATAAAACATACACATGGTGGAAAAAGTACGTAATACCAAACAAGAATAATTAAATTCAAAAAATTAAAGTTGTTTAGAAACATGCAGTAAATTTTAAATTAAAATGTGTTAAAGGGGATTTAAGGTTAAATTATGTTTAAAATGATAGAATAAAAGAAAGTGAGTAAATGTAGGTGTTTTCAAGATTCTTGAAATTTGCCCTTCGTGCATGTCAGAAAAGAGTGTTTATTTTGCATAGCTGACCATCTCTCTCCTGATAAAGACGTTGCCCCTATGCTTTCTTCTTATCATTTGCATTGTCGGGCTGCGGGCAATGCCTTGGCTTGTGCCTGGATTCAGTCCGGATTTGGCGCCTACTCACACCCCATCGTTGCAGTAGTTTGGTGTGGCAGCTGTGCGCATCGGTCCTTGACCGCACGAGTGTCTACTGGTGGGATTGCATCCACGATTGGTCACCACTTACAACGTATACCTTCGGGTGGGACGGTTTCATAATCACTCTTATCATTTGCATTGTATATTTTAGTAATCTTTCAATTTTGTATTTCTGGTTTCAATGTTTTTCATGTTTTATCTAATTTTTACTGGCAAATCTTTCTTTAGCTACTTTTGCACTGGCTAGATTTCCTTATATATATATATATATATATATATATATATATATATATATATATATATATATATATATATATATATATATATATATATATATATATATATATATATATATATATATATATATATTTCAAGCAAATTAATGTTTAAAAGTATTGCTTATATCATTTAACAAATTTTATTTTTTTGTTACAAATTAGAAAAACTTTATGCAATAAAATGAAGAAAATTTGAATGATTGGACTAATGCTTTGCACAGTTATAAAAAAATGCTAAGCATATTTACTTAATTTAGAAAAAAAGAACCATATAATTAAAGTTATTTGCCAGTTTATTTGGAAATTTGAGATTTGAAGTAATTGAAATAAAATTGCAAGGCGTTATATTAAATGCTTGTATTAAAATATTTGTCAATTTTGATTATATAAAGTTATTTTCTTTTTAATTCGTTATAATTTCCAATAACATTGTTTTGGTGATTCGCTGCACTTTAAAGTAATAAATATTTATTCGTTAAGATGATATCAAGGGATTTCTCCATCTTTTATCTGTCTTTATATGAAAATAATTTTTCAAAGCAATAAAAATCTTAAGGAAAAAAAAACTTCTTAAACATTAATTCACAACTACTTTTTTAGTTTTTAAACCATGTTGAACTATGTTAAGAAGGGGTGTTGTTAGAATGTTTCTGAGGATATAAAGAAACAAATTTTAATTTTGGTAAATGTAGCTATGCATGTAGCATAATAGCTATAAATAGCAACCATTGTATATGTAAAACTCTTTATTACACACCCGAATAATGCAAATTCAGGCAAAGAAAGAGGCAGAAGTAAAACAAATGTGAATTATTTGTAAAGTCTATTTATTATACAAAAGGTAAAGAACAAAAAAGTTGCTATATTTTTAACATCATTAATAAAAATTGCGATTTTTACTCCCTGGAGCAAATTTTAAAAAAAGTATTAATTTCAAAAACCAATATAACATGATTGGTATGATGGTTAATACATAGAGTATGCCACCAAACGATGCAATACAGGACATACAACGTCTAGGCATGCTGAGTATAAAATTATCGGCCTGATCTTGGGGAATATTACATCGCTCACACACATCAATCAATGCTCTCCGAAGTTCCGGTAGACATGTGGAAGATGGTTGAAGGGCTGCAATTCGTTGGCCAAGCAGTTCCCACAAATGCTCTATTGGATTCAAATCCGGTGAGTATGCTGGCCAGTCCCTATAGTGATATCCTCCGGTTGAAGGCATTTGTCAACAATGTTTGCACAGTGAGGACGTGCGTTGTCATTCATAAAAAGAAATTCTGCGCACATGGCGCTCTGAAACAAACGTACATGTTGTTCCAGAATGACATCCCGATAGATGTGACCTGTCATGATTACATTCTAAAGATACAGGTTAGTTCTGGAACCCAGAATACTTCCTCTCCAAACGAGCAATCCTGCACTACCGCAATGGTATCGTTCAATGTTATTCTTGTGGTGGTAACGGGTACCTGGCCCTCTCAATATAAAAGTTCGGCGAGAATCAGACTGAAAGCTAAACCTGGACTCGTCGGAAGACATCACACAATACCACTGTTGCGGTGTCCACAATCTCTACTTCAGGCTAACGTCAGGTGACAATGAGTTGAAGTAAATGGAACGCATCTGAAAGGCCTACGAGCATATACACCAATGTGCCCAAAGCTGCCTTGAAACTATAGTACCGGTAGCTGAAGAGAGCTGACGATACAGGTCTGATGCTGTGCTCCATCATTTTCTTTTGGCAGAAACTTCCAAATACCGGTCTTCATTCAGCATTGTAACTCGTGGGCGATCTGGGCTGTAACATCTACTCACATTACCATCATCTTGGAACCGTTGCCAAAGCCTGGAAATGACACTCTGGGCGATTCCAAGTTCCTCGGATACTTCCAGCTGGGTAAGCCCATATTCCAGACGGCCGATAACTTTACCACAAAACATCATCCAAATGCTTCCTTTGTGCTATAACTATGGGGTTATTGCACTGAAAGGCTTTTAAAGCGCTTTTGAATTTTACTTCTTTGCAACAATTCCTTATATTGTGACGTACTAACAGCGCTTTCTGGTTGTTTCTAGTATATCATTATGGGAGAAATGAATGTTCGATATATCTTGCATATCAAATCTTCTAATTTGTTTAAAAGTTAGTGTTTATTGGATAATATTTAAATACATTTAAAAAACATACTAAATATTAGAAATAAAAACGCATTGAACTAGTTAAAATTTTTAGATAATATTAAAACACATTTGAATATTAAATATGAGCTAATTTTAATAATAACTTCTTTAGTGTTAAATTTTAGATAAATGTGCATTTGTTATACTAAGAATCAATAATCAATGGAATGAAAGCATGTTTATTATAGAAAATTATTACCTGGAGGGAGAAATGTTAAAATATTTAATACAGAGAGAGAAAATAATTTTTAAAATTTTAAAAAGTCCCATTTATGCTAAATAATTAATATATTTTTCAAAACATGTTTTAAAATTCACATGTATTTATTTTTTGTAAAGTAGTAATTTTGAGTTAAATATTTCGATACAGTTTGCTTAGTAAATTTAATATTCATAAAACTAAATTTATTATTGCATTTATAGTTAGATTTATACACGGCTTTTCAGATTTTTAAAAGTTTAATCTAAATTTTCCACTTAATCTGCACTTCATTATTTCAGCAAGTCTTTTCTTATGAAATATTAACACATACAGAATTATATTAAAATAATTGGAAAAAAAATAAAAATTACAAAATATGACTATATAAACGACAAAATGAAATTTAGAAAATTGCTTTTGATATTTCGGAATATTTTTCCAAAATTTAATTTTGAGCTCAAAAATTGATTTCTCAAAAAAATTATATTTATAAACGAGGTAATTACTAAGATAAAATAAAACTGCATAACTAATTAACATATTCAAGATTTTAGTTTTAAATAGTGTGATTTTTTATAATATACATTATAGATTATAAGTACCAATGATACTTAATATCATTATTCATCATTATAAATTTATAAGTTTGATTAAATATTAAATTAATTATTTAACATCGATAAAATTAAAACAATTACAAAGGATATATATATATATATATATATATATATATATATATATATATATATATATATATATATATATATATATATATATACATATATAGATACATATATGAATTGTTAATACATGTGATTTGTAAATAAGTTCTGTTTAAAATTTGAAACATCAGTTTATGAACATAATTAATAAATAATAATGAAAATGAATTTAATATTTACAGTTTTCCATCAGTTGAAGTTTATTCATATTTTAAAGCAGTATTAATAGGATAGGTACTAACATTTTTACGAACGAAAATGATACAAGGACTATTGCTGATTTTTGTAAAACACTAATTTTTACATAACAATCATAATTCCTGAAATAAGAAGAAACGAAAGAGTTTCTATATCATTTTTTGAAACATTATTTGAAGCAGGTCAGGGCAAATATGCAAAATATACTCAACAATGTTCAACCAGCTTTTTATATTAATCTTGATGTATATTATTCAAGTTACTACAATATAAGTATTGTGGTCGTAAAACATAAAGTTTAAGGAAATAATATGTTTGTCTTTAGATTGTTGTTTCTTAAAATTATAGCAGGCCAGTTAAGTTTTAGATACAGATTATTATAGTTTTTCTAAATTCATAGATTCCTTTTTGGATTGAGAAAAATTTAATCCTGATCATTTTAGCATCTTCACAGAGTGAAAAATACGACAGCTCAAGGATTCCTTTCAATATAGATTCGGACAATTGATTGACATACGCAAGCCACAAAATAACTTTATATTAAATTCAACTTATGAATTTCGGAATAAAAATATTTTTGTCTATCTTCTCATATAAGAACTAAATAGTAAATTAAGTGTAAATATTTATATATTTAATTAAATTGTTTGACTCGTACATAATTGCAATGATTTCATATACGATTAAATACTGATTCTTTTCTTATCAATAAATATTTACTTTATATGCATACTTAATTTTTGTTGTAAGTTAATTTCATCAAGAAACTATTTCATTGACTACCAGCATTAATTCTTGAATCAAAAAATCTCCAAAATGTTAGAATAAAAAGGTTCCTAATGCCTTCATTCATTTGCAAAAAAAAAAACGTTTATTTTCCATTCGCTATACTTTTTTTTGAGTTCATAATTATTTAATATTCTCTTAACATTACTGCAAAAATTGCAAAGAACATAATTTCTTTCGATGCGAATAAAATTGAAAGAAGTTTAAACATTTACACAGAAGTATTTGCTGAGATATTTTCTCCCATTAAGGCCCTTTATTTAAGGATGATAATTCCAAGAAGTTCAATAAGGAAATTACGTAACTTGATTCTATATTTAATCTAAAAATAAATTAGAAAAAAGTGCTTATTATATTAGCGTTTTACAGTAAAACATACATCATGAAATGAATTTCTCTCAGGAAATATATATATATATATATATATATATATATATACATATATATATATATATATATATATATATATATATATATATATATATATATATATACATATATATATATATATATATATATATATATATATATATATATATATATATATATATATATATATATATATATATATATATATATATATATATATATATATATGTGTGTGTGTGTGTGTGTGCGTGTGTGTGTAAGTATGTATGTTTATATAAATCAATAAATAAAAATTAAATTTTAGCGAAGTAAATGCAATAAATTTTATGAACTTACTAAAAAACATTATTGTTATATCTTTATGTACCATACAAGTATTTATATAATATAATTGAAAAAAATTGATGTGAAAAATATGTATTTAGATCAAACTTTAACAAAAAAAATTACGTTTTTCAAGAAGAGTCTAATATTTTCATCCAACAAAATGGCCTCAGAGAGTTAAGAAATTTAAGAACAATAGAAGATAATGTTATATTTTATAAGTAGATTTTAATTGAAAGGAAAATATTAGAAATTTAGATGGGAAAATGTTTTCATTTGTTTCAAATAAACAAACCAAATTTCTTAGTTTTAAATAATTGGAATCTCCTACTTTTACTTAGCAAGAGAATTCGAAATACATTTAATTTAAACAATGCGTGCGAGACCAAATAATGCAATCTACATACTCCCATTACCCTTGCTACGTGAAACTTCCCATTGTGGGCATATAGATTGTCTTTATCAATCAATGGGAGCGTTATCGGAACTGTGCTCACTCTGGTGGAACGTTAGAACACATGTTATCTATCTTGTCCAGTTCCCGCGAGATATTGAATCTTCCAGGTTCTTCATGCTCAGCTTTGAACTGCCAATTGTGTCAGTCAGATCTATCCCCAGAAGCCTAGGTTTTGGAAGCAAGTTTAGTTTTTTATTTGTCTTAGAAAACTTACTTTGATGGTTTTTGTATGAATTCAAAATTAATTGTAAATAATACTTTTTTATTGCGTTTCCTAGAATAAAATATTATAAGTTAAAAGGATATTATTTTATGTGCTTCAGTTATTCTGATTCAATAGTTATTTTCATGTGAAATATAAGCAAATGTGAGATAAATTATTCATAAAATTAATTTTAATAGTAAGCAGTTTATGATTTTATCAATCAATTAATAAATATTGCTTATACGTAGAGTTCGTTTATTAATTTGGTTAATACTATTTTCTTAATGTATTGATTTTAAATGGAGAAAGATTTTTACTATAAGAATATAATTTATTTTATCAATCAGCATTCAACGTCTTAAATAAATGTTTTAGAAATTAAGCATGAAGTGCTCTTTGAAAATCAAATATACAGTGGGAACAGAAATTAAACCTGTTAAATCTGTTATTATTATTTCCCATTTGCTTTTATAGTAACTGTGATTTAAAATGTTTCATGTAGAATTGAATAATATATATTGAAATATTAATGATAAGCTTTAATATATATTACATTAATTTTACTAATATATAAATTCATAATAGTGAATTAATGAGGCTTTAAGCATATGCTGAATATGCTTAGGAAATATTTCATGAGGAAATATTTTAAGTGTTTTTTAGCTCAATATACGATGATAAATTGTTTGAATACTTTTCTCATTTTCATTTAATATCCATATTACTATTCAGGATAACAGTAAATTTCTTATAATGAAATTCTAATAACATCTTTTATTAAAATGTTTGCTTTTTGCGATATGTTTGCTCAGTTTTCACAGAATATTCTTGATTTACATAAATGCCTGACTTTTAGTAAGGCTATGCTTACAGATGAATAACAAACACAAGCAATGAAGCGCTTTTGAAATTCAAATGTTATTTTTATTTTATTTGAAGATTTACAGAGAGCTGATTATACGAAGAATAATTTTGGAGAAATGGAAACTTCGAGCAACATAAATGGTTATGGAGATTACAATAATCTTTTTTTTTTCTTATAATCTGTAGATTGAAAATTTTCTTTACTAAAGAACAAAAAATATCTCGCTAAATTGGCATTCTTTTCTTCTAGAAGACATTGACGTGATCTAAAAAATTAATTTTATTAGAACAAGATAACAACGAAATGCATATCATGGCCTTGAAGTAGAACGCCGCTTTTTAGAGGAAAATGTTATAAATTCTACCCTTGCCACTATTGAACAACAGAAAATGAATGTTGCTCTTCTGCCTTTCTTTGATCTGTGTGAGTGCTCGGGAATTTTTAGGGTTTCTTTTTTGGCAACGCAGGAATACGGCTAACTATCAGAGTTCTCATCTCAAGCATTTAATGGAGGATATTAAAATGGTTTAAGACAGCCTTTGACCTTTAGGTGATTCACAATGTTTGACATCAATATAAAATTTCATTATTTTCTTTAAAATATAAAGGATTATTATTCATGGTTGTACTCTCTTGTTATCTTTCTGGAAATGTCAAATTATAAGGCAGCCACATGAGTGTCAAATACATGATTATATTATTAATTCCAGTTATTATTTATGTTAAAAGTTTTACCTGAGGTCTGTGAGAATTTATAATTATTAAGATTATGAATAGATATTTCTATGAAGGTTAACGTACTTGAATTTACAAAAGCATTCAAAATATGCATGTACTACGCATGTTGTAAATAACAGTTTTGAGTGAAAACTTAAGTAAATGAAAGAGAATTATGCAAAATCGTAAAATGAAAAACTTTTAGTTTCATGCTTTATGACTTTGTGTAAAGCTTATAATGTCAGAAATATATCTCTAGTCACACGCGAAGTTTAAGTGTTTAAATGAACGAAACTTTAGAATACATCCTTAAGTTTGCACCAATTGAAAAAAATAATTTGTAGCTAAGTTACTTATGAAACCCTTGATTTTTACAAACAAATATTGCTAAAGTTAAGCATTACTGTTTTGACTAACACTTAATATTAGATTCAATAGTAATTTTAAATGTATATAGTACGTATTTTTAATTAATTAAATGTACATTTAAAATTTTTTTCTAATTCCTTTTAATCAATAAAATGGTAGAAGAATTTCAAATTTTTACTTGTTGCATTTATAATCAGATTCAAATCTTTATATTTTCTGCATAACGGTATGAAATGGTAAAATTACTTATTATTTATTATAGTAATTTTTGTTCGTATAATTCTTATTATTGTAATAGTAAATAACATAAGCAAAATTTCTAGATGTTATAAATGCAAATAATTCTAAAATATAGGGTGGACATTAAAATCTTTAAGTTCATAGTCAAAGGCCAATACCTAAAATTTTCTGAAATAAATTCGAATGAAACTTCAAATATGTACTCAAATATTTTGTGGAAACAAACTTCCATTAATACACACGTATGCAATTTCTGTGCATTTAATGAAACAATATTTTATGAAAAACACTATTATTATTTTCAAAAGGTAATACATAATATATTAACTTGGAATATAAATAATTTAAATAATATACATATATATATATATATATATATATATATATATATATATATATATATATATATATATATATATATATATATATATATACATACATACATACATATATATATATATATATATATATATATATATATATATATATATATATATATGTATGTATATTACCTAATGTAATACTGTAATATACAATTTTTATACATAATTATCAAAAATGAAGAATAAATTCATTTTCAAAACAAATTTCATGATTCACAGTTTTACTTCCAGCACTTTTCATTTTATTGTAGATTAATATTTCAACTTAAATTGTTATAAATTAAGCCATAATATTCATTCAAAAATAATTTTAGTTAAACCTTCAAGAAAAAACTCTGATTCTTTTAAATTTTTACAATGCTTTTATTTTGAAGCGACAAGACAGAAAGATATAATCATTGCCATGATAAATGTATAGTGATACCGTATTCTGTAATAAAGTATTTATCTTCATATTGACTGTTACAATTATTCTGGGAAATCTTACCTCTTTTAATAATTATTCTTGTAGTCAAAACGTTTGCCAACACAAAGAAATTTAGAAATAGAAATTTTCTAAGCCTTTTTTCATCTATGAAGCTTTAAAGGTTTTTTAAATTGTTTAAATCATTATTCTTATTCAAAAACAGTTCTAAAGGTAAACATCTTTTAGACCCTGTCGTTTAATTTAACTTTATTTTTAACTGAGCATTTGATACACATGTACTGTTTTGGAAGCTATGAGAAACGAAATCATAACATCTGCAATATTATGTTAAACTTTATATACTATCTTAAAATATCCAAATATTTAGAGTGTAAGATACAAATTATCAAACAATTTCAGTTAAATATATTCAAATGAACTCTGAAGTAGTGTAAAAGGAAACGCCACAATGAATTTATGATGAAATGATACTTTTAACTTCGTCCTTATCACATTTATTAGACAATAATTATTGCAAACTTGTGAATATATATTAACTATTTATTTCGCTGCGAAGTAAACAATAGAATGGAATTAATTCTAAAAACTCTTTCCTAATCAACTAAAATTTTGATAGTTTTATTGATTTCCCTTCACCATATCGTTAATAAAATTAAAATAATACGACATAGATGTTTTATTTATATTCAAGCAATAAATCGCATTTAATATAAAAGTAATACTGAAAAAAACTTTTTATAAGTATATTTCAAATAAATATAAAAAGAAGTCTTGAGTTTTTATCAAGAGACCTTTTACATGATTCTAAATAATGAACTATTTTATAAAAGATAGATGTTTTTTAAATTTTAAATTTGTTTTTATGGATATAATTACAAAGTACTTACGAATAAATGAAAGAAGATAGCACTTTTTAAAAAAATTAATAAAATAACTTTTTTGGATAAAAAATTAACTTCTGTACTGAAATATTATAGGAAGTTAATTTATGAAAAAAATAATGAGAGTCAAAAAACAAATTATTAAAAGTGGCTGCACAATTGATCAATTGATAAAAATACATTTTCATTAATGTGGTTTCCTTGGAAAGCAAGTTTTCTTTTATTACTTTTCTGTTTCATACTGAAAATATTACTGGAAAATTGTTCGTAATATTCTATAATTGAAGTAAGCTTGCAATGAAAAAACTCACCAAAAAAGTATATAATTTTTTATTCTTATTTTCTAAAAATCAAGAGTTATTTAAATTGATATGTTAAATTCTGTATTTAAAGATATATTTTACAATATATATATATATATATATATATATATATATATATATATATATATATATATATATTTCTAGTTCTTGGAGAGTTTGTGGGGGTGGTTGGTGGCCAGCAACTCGTCTTCCTAGAGCGTCCCAAATGTGCTCTATTGGATTCATGTCTGGAGTACACGTTGGCCATTCCATTCGTACGATTCCGTCCTTGAAAAGGAAATCCTCCACCAGGTTAGCACGAAGTGGCCTGCACTTATCGTCCATTAAAATGAAGTCATCTCCGATTGCTGCAGCGTAAGGGACTACAATAGGTCTGAGGATCTTATCCCTATATCGGCGACCAGTCAGAGATCAATCTCGAATGATATAGAGGTCTGTGTGCCTGTCAATGGAGATGCCACCATACACCAACATTCCCCCACTGCCACAGTTTCAAATGACAGTTTCGTGCACGAATGCTGGATTATTCCTACTGCCACGGTCCCTCCAGATGAAAATACGCCTATTATCAGGATGAACAGAAAACGGGACTCGCCAGAAAAAAGAACATTGCTCCATTCATTTCTCCTCCAGTTCACATGCTCTGTTACCCACTCCTTGCGGTCACGACGATGCCTTGATGTTAGTTTAACACATACCATCGGTCGGCGAGCATACAGACCTACACCATAGAGCCGGTTTCAGACAGTCTGAGTTGAAACCGTGGTGTCAGTAGCCGAGCGAAGGTGTTGTTGGAGAAGAGTAGCATTCATATTTCGGTGTCTCTGAGCCGTGAACACTAAATAACGATCTTCATTGAGCGTTGTTGCCCGTCTACGACCTTGGCCTGGTCTTCGGCCTGCACTTCCAGTCTCCAAAAACGGTTCCAGATCCTGGAAATCACACTTTGTGACATTCCAATGGCTTACGCTACTCCGGATTGAGTTTGGCTCCCTTCTAACCTACCAACAACTCTCCAAGCTTCTGAATCGGTTAAATGACTTCGCTGAGACATCGTAATCATCGAAACAAAGCAATCACTGAATACCGATCATCCTTGTATTCATTGTCTTTTATTCAGTTGAAAGTCAAATTTCATTCACTGCCGCTGAAGTGACGTTTTTGACGTCGAACTCAAAATTAGCATGATCCACAGTTTTAAAACCAGAAAAATTTTCATTTCTGATTCTCTTCTTCCATTTTCAGCAAAAAAAATTCGTTTATATCTTTATTTTATGTAAAACTTACAATATCCTTTAATTGTTTTGAGCAGTGTATATATATATATATATATATATATGTGGGATGGGGAGTGGCCAAGGCGAGATTAACTAATTAACAATTCTTATACAAAGCCTAATATTTAATTAACATGTATTTACAAATATAAATATATACAAGTTTGAGATATTTACAATTAATCATCTTAATAGATTGAAATTTAAAGTTCAAGTTTAAAGTTATGGGGGACAGGAGCAGTCGTCTTGCTGCTATCAAAAAGGAACGTCTTAGCGTCTTTCAGATAATTTCTCTTCTGCCCCGCTCACTGGGGAAGCTGTTGCGCCTCTCGAGCTCCATCTCAAGTGGGCACTTGAAATAGTGACGTCAGCTATTAAGTGGTTCACCCACCACAGTTCGGCCGTCCTGAAATCGGCTGGCCCTCCAGACGACACTGCAAATACATAAAAAAAGAAAAACAGCAAAACAGGGAAAGAAACAAGCAGAACAGAATAATTCTCTGAAAAGAAACAAATTTTATATTCATCTTCTTAGATCTGAAATAAAGAAATGAGTCAGTATATCTTTTAGCTTCATTATAGTCAGTTGGACTTCCGACTATCCTTCAGCACAATTCAACTTTAATTTAACTCCAACTTGCATAACATCCTCGTCTTTTGGCATACTGTACCAGGGTTTTAGAAATTCAGCACAAGTCGTGGTACCGTTAGGTCCTTCATGACTTCCTTCTTTGATTACATCATAGGTGTTGCCTCCTTTAACTTTAGTAACTCTGTATGGTCCTAAATATTTTGGTTTCAGTTTTAAGTGGGGTCCAAACTGAGTTCTCTTAATAGCGACCAAATCGTTAACTCCATAAGATTGATGCTCTTTTCTTCTTAAATTATACGTTTTCCTGTTTTCTTCTTGGATCTTGAAAATTTGTTGTTTAGCATGTTTTCTGAGTTCATCTCTTTGAGCTTCAAAATTAGCTTGAAATTCCTTTTCAATCATTTCTTGGAGCTTACCAATACCTCCAACGTTCATCTTCGTACCAAAAAGTAACTCAAAAGGTGTGGTATCTATGCTTCGTTGATATGTTGAATTAATCGTCTGCTGCAGTTCGTTCGTAAGTTTATACCACTGAGCTGGATTCTCTAAAGATAGCTTTGAAAGAACTGATGTGATTGTTTGGTTGATCCTCTCAACTTGTCCGTTAGCTCTTGGCAAACCAGTGGTTATTAAATGGTGTTTAATATTCTCTTTAGAGCAATAATCTCTGAATTCACCAGAGCTAAAAGCTGTACCTCTATCAGAAATAATTTGGTAGGGATTTCCAAAGACTGATTTTAGAGTTTCTAATTTCGAAATGACTTCAGCAGATGTTGTGGTCTTCGTAGGAAAAATCCAAACGAACTTAGTAAAAGCGTCTATAATTGTTAAAATATACTTATAATTTTTATGTGTGCTTTCTAAAGGTCCTAAATGATCAATATGGTATGTGTATAGTGGTACGTCATTTTTATGCAATGGGTGTAATAAGCCTTCTTTCTTTCCTCTTTTGTGATTTACAAGAATACAGTGAACGCAATTAGATATGATATTTTCTACTTTCTGTTTAAGTTTGGGAATGAAATAATGGTCCTCTATGCTTTTCTCTGTATATTTGATTCCGGTATGTCCCTTTTCATGCGCACTTCTAATAATTTCCATCTGCATACTTCTTGGCACAACCACTAACTCCTTACCATCAACAAATTTATAAAGAACTCCGTTTCTCTCAAAATAATCTTCATAACTAGAGATTTTTAATAATTCTTTTATCGTTTTTATTTCATCATCATTATCTTGGGCTGATTTTAATTTCGGTATGATATTATCGCTTGAGATGCAAAATATGTTTACAGGGGATCTGCTTAGTGCGTCAACATGAGTCATTCTTGTACCGGAGCGATGCTCAATACTATAATTAAATTCTTGGAGCAATAAAGCCCAACGAGCAACACGAGTTGACAAATCTCTTTTTTGCATAGTCTTTTCGAATGCGGAACAGTCAGTGACAATTTTAAATGGAATTCCTAATAAGTAAACGCGGAATCTTTTTAACGCTTCAATAATTGCAAGAGCTTCAAGCTCGTAACTGGAATACTTCTTTTCGGCATCTGTTGTCTTTTTACTCATAAAATAGATGGGATGAAAATTTTTATCATTTGGGGATTTCTGTAATAAAATAGCTCCATATCCTTCTATGCTGGCGTCACAATGCAGTTCAGTTTCGTAATTTGGGTTGTATATACCTAACACAGGTTTTTGAGCTAAAATTAACTTTAATTGATTAAAAGAGTTTCTTTCCTCTTCACCAAATTTAAATTTCCTATCTTTCTTCAAAAGATCACTCAATGGCCTAGCAATAATGGAATATTTTGGGATAAATTTCCTGAAATATCCAGTCAATCCTAAAAAACTATGGACCTGTTTCAAATTAAGTGGCTCAGGGAAATGAAGCACAGCTTTAGTTTTCAAAGTAGATGGAAAAATTTTCCCTTCTTCGATGATATGGCCTAAAAATTCAATGCGCTTCTTCAAAAAATGGGATTTTCTAAAATTTATTTCTAATCCATATTCGCTCGCAAGATTTAAGACTTTTTCAAGCCGTTCGACTCCTTCTTCAGTTGAGGAAGACAAAATAATTATATCGTCCATATAAGGTAAAACAATACCATCATTAATCAGTGGTCGGAAAATAGTATTAATAAATCTTTGAAACACGGCTGGGGAATTACACAGTCCAAAAGGAACCTTAAGAAATTGGTACTGTCCTTCATGAGTTACAAATGAAGTGTATTTTCTACTATCCTTCTTTACATCTACATGGAAAAATCCATTCTTGAGATCAATTGTACTAAACACACACGATTCCTGCAATCTATCTAATATATCTTCAATCAATGGGAGGGGAAATCTATCTTTTACAATTACTTTATTTAATCTCCGATAATCTATGCACAAACGAGGTGTTCCGTCTTTTTTCTTTACGATTACTACTGGGCTACAATATTCTGAAGAACTGGGTTCTATTATACCTTGTTCTAACCATTCATCTATTTGGGTTTCAACTATCTTTTTCTCTGAAAATGGTAATCTACGGGGTTGATTAGATATAGGCTCATTACTTTTTAACAAAATATCTAATTGAACATTAGTTGATTTTGTTTTATGTGGTACATAACTCGAAACTAATTGTTGCAACTTATATTTAAATTTTTTTGGAATACTAGGTTCAATGTTCAGTTCAACTTCATTAAAAGTTAAATCAACAGGTAGAATTGATAAAGTATTAATTTCTTTTACACATTGATATTTATTTTTAATCTTAATTCCGTTTTCATTAATTAAGGTTTCACCCTGCATTAGTACATTCATTCCTATGATGGCATCATATGACATAACATTATTTTCAACCACATAAATATCTTCTTCACACTTAAAATCATCTATTTTAATATTTCCCTTAAAATAGCCCAACGGCTTTACAACACATTTACCAAAACCACTTAGAGAAGAATTTAATGAAAATAACTCTACAACATTTAATTTATCAAAGACAGATTTACGAATCAAAGTTACTTGGCTTCCAGTATCTATTAATGCATTAACATTCAAATTATTAATAATTACATCATTCAGTATTGTTTTAACATTAACATTCATTGTTGCTACTTCAGGTTTAGAATTAGTTACTGGACACAATGAAGCTTTATGTCCAAAATTATTACATCGAAAACATTTAATACCCTTCTCTTTATGTTTACAAAATTTAGAAATATGATTTTTTTCACCACAATTAAAACAAATTTTATCTTTACGATCATCAAAATCACTGTATTTCATTTTTCCAAAACCATCATTGTATCTTATTTTATTTACATTTTCATTCTTAGAATTAACTCTATTACTATATTCATATTTTGATTTCGTTTTATCAAAATTATTATATTTATCATGAGAATTATATTTTGTTTTCGTTTTATCGAAATTATCATATTTAAAATGAGAATTATATTTTGTTTTCGTTTTATCGAAAGCATTTTTACTTTTAACAGAATCACTTTTTATTAATTCATAAACTTTGAGTTTTTCTTTAAATTCACTTAAATTCTTACATCCATACAAAACAATTTTGTATTCTTGTTTATCATTTATTCCATTAATAACATAATGCATTAAGGCAGATTCTTCAATTTTACCGCAATTGCACAACTCCTTCATTTTTAAAAAATACTCCTGAACAGATTCATAATCATGCATTTTCCTTTTACGCAAAAGCTCATGTAAGTTAGCTGAGTTTATTTCAAACGAAAATTCATCAATCAAGGCTCGTCTCAATTTTTTCCAAGAATTTATTTGTGGTTCTGTCCGAACGAATAATAGAGCATTTCCTCCTAACGATCTTTTAGCCATAACAAATTTTTGTAAGTCTGATAAATTAAATAATTTCGACATATCCTCAAAATGATCAATCCAATTAATTACATTTTCATGTGATTCTGCATTAAATTTAGTAATAGTGCTTTCGATATCTTCATAATTAATATTAACACTTGGAATAACAGTATGTGCATAAAAATCATTTTCACAAACATTTTCATTCTTCTTAAAATAGTCAGATGCACTTTTCTTTTTACTTATATTGCATTGCATTGAAAAATCATTTCTACTTATTTCTTCTTCCACTTCACTTTCTGAGTCAGCAGTTTCCGAATCCTCTTTAGTGTTTTGAGCTAAGAGTTCAAGGTCACATAACAGAGACAAAATTCTTTCTGCGAGCTCTGCTTTGGATCCTTGAAAAGAAATATTCAAAATGTTCGATGCAGTAATAAGTTCGCCAAGCGAAAACTCATTGTTTATATTTTTTAATTTGTCTCGATACTCATTACTTTCGATATCAAAATCAAAACCATCAAAATTTCTAATTCTTTTACGATTTAATCTATCTCCATCATGATCAAAAATCAATCTATGCAAAATTGTGATTTTATCTGCTTTAAAATTTTTCAATGCAACGCTTATTTCTTTTATATCGTTTAATATCATCATGTACTATGAAAAATGTTCACGTACCTCTCAAAGATGTTCGATGAGGATCCACGTCTTTCTCTCGTTCCAAACCGATGCTTAACGTAACGTCTTCTTCTAATGAAAATCCTTCTAACTATCTGATGCGATAATTATTCCAATCACTACAAAATTTTTGTAATCCAGCTAATCATTTCAATCTCACTCAATCCCGCTTCTGAGTTTTGTGGGATGGGGAGTGGCCAAGGCGAGATTAACTAATTAACAATTCTTATACAAAGCCTAATATTTAATTAACATGTATTTACAAATATAAATATATACAAGTTTGAGATATTTACAATTAATCATCTTAATAGATTGAAATTTAAAGTTCAAGTTTAAAGTTATGGGGGACAGGAGCAGTCGTCTTGCTGCTATCAAAAAGGAACGTCTTAGCGTCTTTCAGATAATTTCTCTTCTGCCCCGCTCACTGGGGAAGCTGTTGCGCCTCTCGAGCTCCATCTCAAGTGGGCACTTGAAATAGTGACGTCAGCTATTAAGTGGTTCACCCACCACATATATATATATATATATATATATATATATATATATATATATATATATATATATATATATATATATATATATATATATATATATATATATTTACGATATAATATGAAAGATGATTCCTTAAAAGATGAAAAATAGTTCAAATCATCTAGCCAAGGAGATTAGTAAACTTTCTAATTTATTAAAAAAAACAATGTGAATTTTTTTCAGGAAATGCATTGGATTATTAATTGGGGATACATCACTTTTTATTGTAATTGGTATTTAAATTTCTAATTATATATCATAATTAGCGATATTTATTTTATATAATTTGAAATATTTTTACTTATTTTTACAACTAGAAACATAAATTTCCATTTATAAGCTTCTTCATAAATAAATTTAACCTTATTAAACAGTTGATTGTTTTAAAACTTCAATAAACTTTATTTACTGTTACTAATATGTTTAGATTAAGAAAAAATCTTATCTGCTCTTGAAAATTTAACTTTTAGTACTTTGAGCTTTAAATTTAAGAAATAATTTTACATTTTATTCACAACACTTACAAAAAGCTTTTAAAAATTGATTTATATGCTTATAATATTATTTTATGAAAAGAAACAAAAATATTTAATACTTTTTATAAGAGATGTTTTATCTTTCCTTAAAAATTATACTCCAAGATTTTTTTACTATAACATTCAGTATTTGTATTAGTATAAAATGTTACTTATGTAAGCAAACTGCGTTTATAATTAATTTAAATAATATTTTCTCCATCACAAGTTTATAAAGAAGTTTAATCAAATAGCGAAGAAAATTCACCTTTGTTCTTCATAACTAATACACCCTTCAACATTTTCGCTTCAGAAAAGAACGAGATTTACTATAGAATATAATTTATGATATGCTTAAACTAAATGTTAAGTATGCAAATCTATTATATTTTGTGCTAGTCCATGCTCTTGACCTTTCTGTGCTTGATAAACTACTGCTATCCGCGTGTTTTGATATTCTTCACTTAGATTAAACATGATGATGAGGATATAACACTTCTGGTAAATAATAACCATGGTTGAGGTAAAATATAATTGTCTGAATTATAAGATATTACCAAGTGTGAATATTTCTCGATAAGCTATCTTTTTTTATAATTGACTTCATACTACTATAGCACATTTTTCCTTCACTAAAGTGTAATAACTTAGTTTTAATGTAATGTATATTTATTTAATAATTTTCTATTATAAAACGTTTTGATTAAGTCTTTGAAAGTAATAAAGGTCAATCTTCTTAAGTTGTGTAAAGATATAAAGTTGCATAATTATTCTGAAATGGAATGTTTAAATTAGTATTTATTAAATAAAGATATTGCAATTTCATAATTTTGCTTAATGAATCTAAATAAACCATTAAAAACATAAATTTGAATCATTTTCTTTAATTAGTTTTACATATTAAATTTTATGTAATGAAATACATATTAAGGGATACATGTATGTATTTTAAATGTTAAAGATAACGGAGTAAATCACAACACAAAGAACAGAGTATTGTAAATTAATTTGTTAGTTTTGCATGACATATAACTAACAGAGTGGTTATCAATACTCCGTTATTTGTTGTTTGAAAAAAAATTAGCGTATCAGCAAGAATTTGTGAACCCTTAAAGTAATCCAACAATAATGATCAACCAAGAACTAAATCGCTATGATGATAACAATAGGAGCATTATTATAATTAAAGTAAAGTAATTTTTTCATACATTTTTTGTGTTCATACAAAGAAAGATATTTGTAGTGCTTTATACACAAAAATTAAATTGATACCTTTTTTTTAATAAGTATAAATAAATACTTAGTTTCATGTTTCAAAACGTAATTGTTTTGTGATTAGTATTTTTTTTTGGAATACCATATGAGAGCTTAACTACAGGAATGAAAGAAAGACCCAAAAAGTATTTCATAAAAATGCAATCACACTATAATCCGCCGTCGGAAGTAATTTCGAGGGATCCACAATAATTCAAATTTTGGGATATAAATACCTTAAATTTTTTATAATTAAAATTCTAATTGCATATATCATGACATATATTACGCTACGTCACTTTGTTTAAGGTTAGTAATGATTTACATGTTTCTCTATCCAGTATAGGCTGTTAACATTTAAAATCCAATGTCTTACAGTACCTGAATATTGAAATATAAATAGTATTTCTTAAGTATATGACAATAAACAATAATTGCGTGGTATTTATTATAGATTCACAAGTAAAATGAAACAATATGAAATGAATCAATTAAATGGATTTGTTTAGTTAATTGGCTAATTTATTGGTTTTGGATAATTTTTTTTCACATGGAGCACAATTCAGTGAGACACCAATGCACTACAAACATCATATTAGACTCAAATCATACAAACATACATAGACTCAAATCCAAGAAAATTAAGATATTGAGTAAGGCTATAACAAATGGGTTTTCCCTTTGATATGATTATCATTAAATATTTTTTATAATTGAATTTTTACGAGCATTATGTATCCAAACAATATTGAAATTATAAATAATGCTTTGTGTGTCCTTCTAACATCTGTTTAAAACATTCACAATTGAACGGAAGAGCATGTTAAACAGTTAGAAATAAAGATTTGATTACCTAGAACACCAGATGAGAATTTACTCAAAATAACAAAGATGTAATCATAAAACCAGTTAGTTTATAAAAAACTTCTCATTGGCAATATTTTTGATATTATGGGTGACTGATCCTGAATGAATTATTCAAGGGAGTTTCCACGACTTGTTAAATCAATGTTACATAAAAGTTTCTATACTTCCCAATCCAAGTATAGGTTTCATAGGTTATTAAGAGGCCTCCTATGTATTTTTGTTTCATGTTATATTTTAAAAATATTTCGAGTGAAAACTAAAAGTAATGATTCACACAATTATTTTAACTCTATAAAATATATTTTAGTTTATTCCTTTCTCATTTATTTATAACTAAAATTTAAATAACTCATAACTAGCTGTTCTTTTAATTTTTATCATACAATAGGAAATCATAGATTGATTTAATGATGGATCAATAGAATTAAGGAGAGAACCAAAATCAAATTGAAATTAAGTTCTGCTACAAAATTTCAAATAAAAATCTACTGAGTTATAGAATAGCATAAAATATATAATGTTCATAGATTTCATATAAAAATTTACTTTTTAAGCTGGTGACGTTGCATAAAATTATTTTCAGGTCGGTATGTAGGTACCTAGCAAACACAAGCCTAGCGGCATCCTTAAGGGCCGATATCGGCAGTGTCTGGTATTCATCTTATTATTTTAATTCTATATGTAAAATCAGTCTATACTAATAAACTATAGAAAACTATCATTATAAAATATAAAAATTATTTCATATTTAGTTAATTTTATCGATAAATCTGGATTTGTTAAAAATATTCTTCAGTGAATTATATTTAAAAAAATATGGAATTTAAAAAATGTATCTATTTATTGATTATTTAATTAAATAAATATGCTTTTAAAATTAATAATGATTTTTAGATGTTCTGATTTTACTGGTAAGGGGTTTGATTTTAATTGATTGTCTATTCTGATTTCATAATAATAATTTGATACTAAAGGTTCAGTTGCACGGTCATAATGACGGAGATGTGTAGCAGATAAAATTGCCTTTTTAAAAACATGCATTAGACTAATGTAATACTGAACAATTTATTTTCAAATTATTTAAATTTTATTCTAGACTTATAGTAATAGCTTTATAATTCAAAAGCATTCTAATGTGATATTCTGGTAATAAGTTTTATCTAAATTAATTATTAACGTAATTTTATTTTTAAATTCATGAATTTTTTTATAATGTTATGTGACACTAGTAAAAGTATTTTTATTGAAAGAATAAAATAAAATTGTTAAAACACAAATAAAAATTGGATTTGATTGACTTTTGGTGTTAATTTTATTAATGAATAATTTAAGTTATAACTGTTCATTTTAACTCTGCTACTGCAACAAATGAAATATACTGATGAATCAATCAAGAATTTTACTGTCATATTTGACCAAAATTAATTATATTACTATATATATTTGTTGAAAGCAAAATATTTACGTATGTTAAAGTTGTCGATTACTTTGTTTCTCCTATATTTAATCAGATTATAAAATTACACAAAACTTTATCAAATATGCATTAAGATTTTTGGGGATTGCTCATTTACCTTAAACTTCACTCATAATAAACTTAAAAGCATAAATTTAATCCGAGAAAACATTAAAAAATGAGTTTTGTGAAATAAAATCAATTCTTCATTTCTATAGCAAACTTATTTTTTTCAGATTTCTTGTAATATTTATGGATAAAATATTTCCAGAAAAAATAAATAATATTATAAAAAATAATATTATAAAAATATCACAAAAAACCAATTTTTAAATTCTCTTAGCATTTTTACAATGCTGTTTTTAATGTTTACATACTTTAAAGAAAAAAGATAGGATAATTTAACGGTCATAATTAAAACCTTTATATTCTTAATTAATAAAATGATATCTTATAAATATAATTAGCTGGTAAATGGCAATTGACTGTGACTACACTGAATTATTTCTTATATTAAATAATAAAAAAATAAATAAACTAATAGTGTTAGAATTAATTTGTTTTCATATTAGACGATATGGCTATACGAATAATTTCTGCAATTATATCTGTGGTCCTATATTGTAAATTATATATATATATATATATATATATATATATATATATATATATATATATATATATATATATATATATATATATATATATATATATACATATATATATATAATTTTTTGTGTAGATCTACAAGAGTTAGCTTATCGAAGAGATTTTTAGTATTTTTCCTAAACCATCAATTTCAGCAGAAAATCTTATACAAATAACTTCTGATTGTATCTTAGAATTTCCACATAGGTAGTTTATAATTATTTTGATTTGAATTTTTTAAAGAAAATTTTAATATGTTACATGTGTGTGTAAATGTGTTACACTTGATTTACAAACTTGTTATTATCTTCTGCTAAAAATAAATACTGTATATATTATAATATATACAGTATTTATTTTATTTTATACAGTATAAAATATTTAATAATAGAAATATAAAATAAATATTTATACAGTATTTATTTTATACAGTATAAAATATATTAATGATTAATTCATGAGAGTAATTTAAAAATCTCTTCAAATCTTTTTTCTCTATTTTTTATTTATTTCTTTTTTGTTGCAAAAATCGCGTTGCATACATCAAGATTTAAAAATGTATTTATAAAGTATTATTAAAACAGTTATTTTAAAATGGTATACGGGTCAAAATTTCTGCGAAAATAGTTAATAGAAGACATATTTCCAACTCGAGAATACTAAATTACGAAATCATTTACATCTCAATGAATTTTATTTTTGTGTTAATGTTTATTTAAATGTTTTATACTTATTATTACTGCTGAATTATTTACTTATGAATATATATAAAGTAAATTGAATTTTGCTTTCTAGGTTCTTCAGTAAAATATTCTTGAACAAAAATGCTAAGAAAAAGGCTTATCGAATGTATTACAGCTAAATTTATAATGTAAGTACATTATTTTTACTCTATCAAAATTAAAATTTTACTTAATTAATATGTTTATTAGTTACAATTTTTAGATTCATGTAGTTCTTTTTGCCTAGAGGAAGCTTTCTAAATTATTAATAATTTGCAAGGCTGATGAATCATTTGTTTTTCCTAAATTGTTTTATTTGTTATAATGTAAGAAATGCTAGTTCCATTTGACTACTATTTATTGTGTTCAAGTTTCATGTATTTGAAAAAGAGTATATATATTTTTCATGTAATATACTTTGTTTTGAAAGGCTCTATTTGTTTGATTTATTAATTTTAAAATAAAAATGTTATATTAGCATGTTATGAATAAAAAAATTTCTTCATTCTGATTCTATTCCGAAGGGATTGTAGTTTATATTTAATTGATAATTTAAATATTTCAAATGTTTTGTTTTTTATTTTTTATTATGAAAATAAAATATACTTTGCTTAAATCTTAAAACTCATTCAGATTCAACACGGAGTTCTTAATAGATTCCTTACGCCAGTGCACTTTATAATTCAGCTTAACTAGTAAAAGCAGATATATAAATGGTAAATACTTTAATTGCTAGTAGTATAGGCCTTGGTATTCTACAGATAAAACTATGAAAAATATATATCTAAAATTATATTAATAGATATATACTGTAAATTAAAATTTATGGTTTGAATTTGTCATAAATTTTAGCATTAAATTTTATTTTAATAATCTAAGACTGAGTTTGGTAGCCAAGAATTAGAATGCATGAATTCAAAATTTATAAATGTACATATTATCATTTTAATATTGCCTATGCGATATTATTTTTTCTGTACATCTGAAAGATTTTGCTAGTAAAAAATTATTTTTTATAATTTTGGTTTATCAGCTTCAACATTATTATACTAGTGAATCATGATTGCAAATTATCTTAGATTTAATGATGAATATTTTTCAAATTTGTATTTACACATACACATCCATATTTAGAAATGGGCTATTATATTATCCACTAAAATTATTTAAAGATATTTCATTGTGCTTTTAAATAATATATAATTTATAGACATTTCATTGCAAAAAGGAATGAGACTAGGAGACTAATTTTATTTACAAACTGCAATTAATTCTTTTTGTTGAAGAGATGAAATTTTTGTGTTCAAATACAATTTAAGAAAAGCTATTTAAAAAAATTGATTGCAAAATGGGATAAATGCTAAAATTCCTGTGAAAACATTTGTGCTGCAAAGGATTACATTCAATTTTGCAATGTCTTTTCAAAATCTCATTTAGATCACATAAATTATTGATAAGTTAATATATATTGTAATTTTTTAGCAATAAATTATGCATATTTATTAAGTAAACTGAATTCTCCTTTGTAGGTTCATTATCTGATTAAACAAGAGATGATGGTCTTGATGCCAGTTTTAGTACAATGTTTGCTTTTACTTTTATTGTAAATTGAAAAATTGTATCAATTACTGTAATTTGAATAAACTTTCTCATTTTATTGAATAAATGTTACTTTTTTAATTTCTTTTGTCTCAAATCTTCACTGTTTAAAAAAACTGTAAAGTATTTATACAAAGTAAAAGTAATTTTTATATTAAATTGATCATTATTGAAATTCCTTCACATTTTAATGATCAATTATGTCAAAAAATTGTTTTCATACAAGAATTTTTTTTAATAATAAAGCTGCTTAAGTTACATTGCTATATCATGTTTATTTTATAGCCATTAGTAAAATACTCTTAGCTATGGAACTCAAAATACTCAAATTTTAAATAAAGTAAAAATATTTTTGGCTATTCATTGCATTTTCACTTTTTAAATCTTAATTAAATTTTAGTGTTGAAGAGAGATTAGAATCTTTGCTACTGTTATATTGTACTAGTTTATAATGTTAAAAATTCCATGATTATTCTTGTATAAAAATTAGCATTAATCAATGTCGAATGTCATGTCTAATAATTCTAAATGTCTTAAGTCAACATTTTGGTAGTATGTGTTGTATTAACATGAATATATTTTTCTTTTTCTTCTGTGTGTTTCTTTAAAAAGTATTTATTATTTCGTTTTTAAAGATACAAAAATGCGTCGCATTGTTGTATAAAAAGTTGTGTTCTTCATTTATATGATGCAAGAATTGTGCATTTTAATTTAGTGAAGACATCCAGTATATACAAATGAAAAATTTAAAAGAAAAAATTATATGGTATATATACTGTTATTAATTTGAACTGACTTTTAATTAATTTACATAAATTTTTGTAGATATTTTTTGCATAAATTGTTTTGTAAAAATAAATATAAATTATGCAATTTTGCTCTCACAATTCAAAACATTTTATTTCATATACATAAATTTATTTCTAATGTTCATTTTATAGTAGTAAAGTAAAATATTTACATTAAAACGAGCTATTATAATTATTAAGATTAATGATTAAGACAAGAAAATTTCTCATATATCATTGCATTTATCATAATTCACATTGATTATTAATAACATTTTTTCCTTTCTGCTATTCTTAAATTGTCATTGAGTAAAAAATATTTTAATTAATATTTAAATAATTTTTTCAATAAGTAAATATTATTTGAATGACAATTTAGCCAAATAAATACAATAAATTTTGGACCTATCTAACAATTACTTTTAGGAAACGCAAAACTCTCGAGAATAAAAATATTTAAGTAAAAATTTCTAACTATACATTTTGATTCTGTTAAAAATCAACCTTTTGATATTAATTAAAATGTGTAAAAACTTTTCACATCTATAAACACTTACAAAGATATTAAAATTTTAAGTTAAAGAACTTTGTTTTCAATTAAAAAGGAATATAATCGAAAATATTTGAAATACTTTATCGAACGTTAAGGGTAAAAATGACAAATTTTCAGTTTGCAATTGCTAAAATTAATTTATGCAGTAACAATGAATATTTTTCTATAATTTTTTATGTAATTCCGAGATACCGGTTTTAAACGAAATCTTAAATGCAACATGAGTGAACAACGTAATAAATGCTGCAATTTGTGCAAAGGTTTTATAAAACAAATTTTTTAAAAGAGAAAATAACCATGAATTAAAAAGAATAATTTCTATTTCTTTGGATTTATATCAGTCATTTAGTGGTTGCCGATGCTGCGCTACTTATTGAAAACATTCATTTTACGCACGGAATGACATCGGTAAATTATCGGTAAAGCGATCATGTCGGCTATGACGATACCATTTCACTGCCCCGCAGACTTTCGGCCCACATTTGCCCCCGAGTGGAATAGTTTTGACAAGTAGTTGTACCGCTTGCAGGTGTCATACTTCCATCGGCAAGCCAATTTCGACCCCTTGTAACCGGCGTGAGTGTGTTTGCTTAGTAATGACGACCAATTTTGGATCTTAACGTTAATTACAATCTCGGTTTGGTTTGTTTATTTGTCATTCAAAGATCACTTTTTGCACACAAGGGTTAACTAGATTGGGACTTGCAACTTATAGTGGATTTCAACCAACTACAAACATCGTACCCTGAAGTGTGATTCGAATCTATAATTCGATTCTATTCACCGAAGACCAGATCTCAAAATATTCAACTGCCAGCTTAGCTAAACTAAGTGCTTACAGTTTCAATTGAGATAAGAAGAAATCCATACAAATGAATTCAATTAATGGAAACATTAATATTGATAACTATCATAATTCTACAATATAAAAATTATTAAATAATTTCATTCTTTTAAGAAATGCATAGTTATTACGGAGATCAAAATTCTTGTACTATTAAAGAAGTTAAAAATAAGAAAGACTAGATTTAACTTGGTGAGAGTTATGTAATTTATAAACTTTTATATTTTTGAATAAAATACTAAAATCATTAATTGATACATTGTATTCAGAGAAAAACTAAACGATGCCATATATAGCAACATTCAGTGATTATTTTTACCAAGACAAAATACATAAAATTATAAGAATTTTATAAGCTCTAAATTTAAAAATTTTATAGAAAGCTTATTTATTTAAGGTTTTATATGCTTAAATCAATAAATATCAAAAATTGTAAATATTCCTTAAAGTATTCAAACTTAGTTGGATGTTAATATATGATCACGCTTGCCAATACAGCTACCCAATACACATTACAATGATAATAAATACAATACTACAAATACCAAGAGAGTACTTTTCTTAATAAATACATAATCAATTACAAAGAAATGGATTTGCTTCAGTTTAATCAGAAAAAAAGTTATCTTGCAATAAATAAAAATTATCATAATGATACAGGAAACTTTACCTGTTTAACATTTTTCTCAAAAAGGAACGTAATTTTAACAAAAATCATTAAAATCATCATTGTATTTTGTGTAAATAAATGGTTAATTAAAATATATAACTAAGCTAAATTTTACAAAAAATAAAATAATTTTAAAGTAAGTATTTAAAAGATAAAAAGGAATTTTTAAAGGCTATCTCACTTGTACACATAAATAAAAAATTTTGAAAAAATATCAGTAGGCATTACAATGTGTCTATTGTTTGGAACTTTGTTAAAATAGAAGATTTAAATACTGCATATCTGATGCAAATATCACTTAATGATTATGCAAAAATAACAGGATGCTCATTTTTCCCGCATACTCTCCACAACATCTTCGAATAAGTATTCTATTATACGGATTAAAATGACTTATAGACAATATGGACAACTGCCAAATGCTGATGCCTCATTAAATTAACAATGCATCATTTTATTCATTATTAATTTGGCAACGATCATGTGCACTCCAGTTCTTGTTATCAAAGTGCTTGCATTTCTAAAATTCACGCTTGCCATTTGAATTTTTAATGAGAATATATACTAATTAAAATTTTCTGAATTAGGGAATTAAGGCGGGTGAATTAATTCATTTGAATTCATTGCACTCAATTTAACTATTTTGGAAAGTAATATATATTTTCTAGATGTTTATAAATTATTAAAATTTCATGGAAAAATAGCTCAATCTAAAAATAAAAACTCACTTTAAAATTGTTATATTGTTTTATTCTTATATTCAATGGAATTCTTTATATAATATATATATTTCACAAATATACCCAAAATTTTTTTTATCTTTTGTGAATTATTAAAGATTCAGTTTCAATTTGTAAGAGTTTGAAATATTATAACTGTGTATTGTACCATGATACTTATTTTAAGGTTTCAAGTTGTAATGACTTGAAATTTAAATAGTAGTTCATCATTTATAATTTAATGTTTATTTTTAAATTAGTTTTTTCAATCCTTTCTGAGTAAAGAACAAAAGAAGATATGGAAGGTAAATGAATTTCTTTACGGAAGATAGTTATTTTATCATGAGAAATATATGATACAGGAAATAAATATTGTCTCTTTATCAATGAACATTACATATATGAAGTTCATGTTTTAGAAATAGACTAAGAGACTGTTTTGGAAAATATGTTTATTTTGAAAACATTTACATATATTATTTTCACACAGTTTCCTTGTTATAGATAGATATATTAGATAGTATGTTGTGATCAAGCTGCAAGTTTCTCAGAATGGATGTAAGGAATGTTCAGTTTCTCTTGGCTTTTTAGGCAAATCAATCTTCTTTTCGGATTTGAAAAAAGCTCTTTGGAGCGTATTTAATCTGTGTGGAAGAAAAAGATAGCCATTGAAATCTCTTTTTACTCTATTTTTCTCCGGGTTTCAATTTTTCGTTTTCCACCACATGAAGTGATTTCTGCTGGCTTTATGCTTTCTTAGAGATAGCACAAAAGTATAGATTCAATTTTTCCAATAGAGTAAAGATTAATTTACAAATTTTCGCATATATAATAGAAAAAGTTGAGACTGATGTTGCAAAAGGTTTTTTTTTATTCATTCATTTATTTATTTTTTTTGCTACATCGTTATTTTTTGTTTGAAAATGTTTAGTTAAATAATAGTAGTGAATAATAACAGGTATGATCATTTTGGATTTAAATTCAAGGGCATGCATCTTGATAAGAATGTTACACATTTCGTAGTCACATTTAAAAGCACTATATGTACGTAAATATACAAATAGTATACAACATTGAAAATTTATTTGCTCATTACTTAAATAAGTAATTATATGCATTTTAATATTTTAATGTTTATACAGCATTTTCCATAGATTAGAGTAATAAATAACTTATATGCTATCAATATACTATAAATTAATAAACTAACGGTTTTATGCATTATATATATATCTGTGTGTGTGGAAACAAATAATATTGCTTAAACGGTTTGCAAATATTAATATTAAAATAACACACTGTACAAATAAGACATATTTTTAGTATAAATAAGGATTTTTCATTTCTATTGTACATAAATAATTCTTCAATTTTATCTCTATAACAATAAATTTCTATATATTTATCTAATTTTTAAATTTAATTATTTGAATGCACATTTTGTTCTTTTTGTAAAATTAGTTTGAAATAAAATATGACCTGTAAATTCTTGGAGGATTTGATATTTATAAACTTTAATTGAAAATCCTTTGATGTAAATATTATGCTTTTTTTTATATTTGAGGCTTCACACATAAGAGTTTTAGTTTGTCACATATTTGTAGAAACAATATTCGCACTTATAACTCATTTAATACATTTGTTAATCCTTAAAAAATATTTATAAGACATACGAAGTCTGCTTAGATCTATACATAATGAAAGATAGAAACAAAAATTCAATTTATAATGTTTATAAATAATTAAAATCATAGAGAGTCATAAGAGTATAAAACGGTCAATAACATTTACTTTTATAGCCTTATGGCTATGATATTATTTTAGGAATCAAATTTTTAATTCAAGGATAATAAATACTATATCAAACTACAATTTTGAAAATGCTTTTATATCAAATTTATTCTTCACATTGAAAATTTTCTTTCTGTTTAAATATAATTCCATCTGAGGAGAATTTTAATTAAATAAAAACATTTTTTTAACTTAAAATCAATTTTTATACATTTGTCCACATTAATTCATTTTCATATTTGACTTTTTCAAACATTTTGTATCACAATAGCTAACTATTACTTTTAAGTATTTATCCTTTATCATAACAAAGGGTTACAATGTCATATATGATAATTATATATATTAATACACATGAAACAAAGCTTATGGTCTTAAAGGATATTTCAATAGATATATTTATTGGTATTCTTTGAAATAGTTCATTGTAATACATTCTTAAATTTTAATAAAGAACAAAAATATCATTTATTTGCTTTAATTTCTTTCTTTTAATATTGTAAAAATTACAATACTTTGCAGTTAATTAAGAAGAAATGTACAAAAATTATTCATAAATTCTAAAATATTTAAGATACATTAAAAATAGAAATTATATTGTATTGTTATAGAGAATTTAAAGAAATATATGAATGAATTTTTCTTAAGGCAATCATTACATTAAAGAGCAAATATTTTTATAATAATTAATAAGACAGATATTCAAAGAAAAGAAACTGAATGTGAAATGTGTAGAAAAAATATAACGTGGCTCTTAAACTACAAATAAGAATTTTTAGTGAAAAATCCTTACACATGTGGATTTAATAAAATATGTAAATTGTTAAGTCATTGTACTAACAAAAGTCCTACAGCATCAGGTAAAAGAATCACAGTGAGTGAATGTGATAACAACATTTATCAAACTGATTTAAGCAAAAGATGAGTGCATTACTTTTCTTCCAATGAGAACAAAATGGTTACCCAAGGTTTACTTTGTTTATAACGTTTTACATCCACCAAAGTCAATTCCAAAATTTTTGTCAAGTTTGGTTATACAGAAATATTTAATAAGAATTTGCTTATAGTTTTGGGAAAACTCCATTAATCTTAACTAAAAATAATGTTTGGAAATTCATGTTTTCCTATAATTAAAATTAATTATGCATAAAAATTTAAATCAGCGAAATAATATTTTTTATAGAATTAGACAGATACAAATAGCAGTTGCAGTAATACCTAATGAATTATGCGTAAAGTTAAAAATTGCTGTTCAAAATGTAATAAAATTATTCCTTCATAAATATATATATACATGCATATATATATAACTTTGATATTAGACAATAATAAATAAATATATTTTGATTTGTTTTATTATTTCACTATCTATTGCAAAATTCTTTTATTAATATTGTATATGTGTTGTATTAAAATTATTATCTAACTAATAACATTAAATTGTTTTGTGTGTGTGTGTGTGTTTGTGAATTGCACACTTATCTTTTTAACTTTTTTGAAAACATTTTTGTTGTGAAGTTTTCCTCAATATGCTGATATATCTGTTTTGTGGCTAATTTTCATAATAAAAAATTCAAGAATATTTCTAAGCTACCTTATTTAGCTAAATTCGAAAAGATTAAAATACTCAAACAATGAATGGAGTTTTATAGCTATAAGAATTCAATCAATTAAAATCTTTGAAATTTTCATCCATAATTAAGATCTTAAGAAAAAACGTAGTGCTTCTTTTTTGTAAGTCATAGAAAATAAAATTTATTGTATGTTCTATAATTAACAGAAACACTTTTTCATCTGCTATTTGTTATTTAAATAGACAGGAAATGAAATTTCTGTATTTTATTTCTCTTTTGAATTCGTAATTTTATTTAATTAATTTAAGTTAATTAATTTTTTTTTGCTCTTTTAAGAAAATTTTGGATCATATTTTTCTAAAATATCTTCCTATGTGGGAGCTTCAGACAATGATAATGGTAGAACCTGATCATTTTCTCAACATTACTTTTTCTTCCGAAAAGAAAATGATTTTTGTATCTTGATCCAAAGAAAGTTTCTAAGAGTTTTCTGATTTTAATTAAACACTGCTATTATATTCACTAAATTTTTATCTTAAAAGAATTTAAAGGGTTCTTTTTCTAATTAATTTAAGATTAGATTTAAGAGACAGCATTTCTCTGTGATATATGTAAAAATTCTTCTTAAGCCAAAATATACCATATAATTTGTAAGAGATAAACTAATGCTTTTGAAACTCATAGCTTTTATACATTGACACACACACACACGCACACATTGAAATTTATTAAACAACAATTATTTCATTATATATTAAGAAATATTTTCCTAACAAATCAAGAAATAAATTAATGAACATTTCTGTCTCCAACATTAGTACTTTTTCTCTTGAAATATCTCCTAATAGAGCATAAAATTGGTTGTTGAATAATTTGCACTCTGGTTACCAATTCAAATTTTCATGAGTTTAATTTCCACTTGGGTGTGGATGTTTTCATTTCTTCAAGTTCAACTTGAAACCAAAGAATCTGATTCATTTACTCTTCATGTGCAAACACTGAGTGACAAACTAGCTAATACTTCCATCAGATGTGAACTGTTTCTTGTTTACTAATAAATGTTTATGATCATTGCGGGAATATTGAATTTTTAAAAGTAAAATGAACGCTATAGTTTCTTGATGTAACAACTCTTTTAGAGTTTATGTTTCATTATTATTTAAATTAATGATTTGTTGAGAATGCAAAAGTGAAAGTTTGGTTTGTATGTGGGAATTTGTATGAGAAATTCAGTTTACTTAATTTCATTAAAAGTTTCCTATAATCTATGAAATTCCTATAATCTAAAAACATTGGAAAGATAAGTATATTTTAAAATAATACGCGTAAGTTTTTTGTACTTCAAAAATAATATATCATGTTGTTTTACGCATGATTAAGTGTTTCACGAATGAGTGTGTGTAAAGCAGTATATGTGTCTGTGTTGACCAAAAGTATGACCTAGAATTGATAACATTTAACTGTCTTATATTAAGCTTAGCGAATAGGTTTCTCTGAAATAAATATATTTTAATTATTTACTATTTTTGTTTTTACAAACAAAACCTTATTTTTTTAAAAAAAAGACCTAACAACTCATGTGGTAGATTTTTAGTCTGAGAATATTTTAAACACTTAAATTTTCTTCATCTCAATTTCTTTGACTTCTCAATATATAACAAACAAATATTGAATAACTATTTTTTTCTCTAATTGAAATCTGATTTTTATCATGCATTTCTTTACACTGTCATTCATAGTTAGATGAGAGATTCGAAATGCACTGTGCATGCAAATTTGTAAACGAATTTTAGGGCTATTTTACATTTGAAAATGTGCAATTATATATTGAATATCTAATACGGAATAACATTTTTTAAAAACTTAGAAAATTATTTCTTGGAGTAATAGTGACATGCTTCCCAAAATAAATTAGCTTTCTCGAATACTCAATTCATCAAAATAATGCACTTAATTGAAAAGGAAAAATCTAATTTTGACTTTGGATACAATAATTTGTTTTTATAGTTTTATATATAATTTAAGAAATAATTTTAATTCCATTCGACATTCATTTACATATTGATCTAAGACAAGCGATGGTGGAGAGGTTAGCCTCCCTAACTTTGAAGCAGTAGATCACGGGTTTGAATCCTGGTTCAGTTTAAATTATTTAAATTGATTAAAAAAGAAATATTTTGTTTATCTGAATTTTTTAAGTTTTAAAATATTCATACCATGGAAGGAAATAAATAAGGAATTTAAAAAGAAAATTTAACTAAACTGTAGCGTAAATTATATTCAATTCCTGTTCTCAGAATGAAATTTTCAAAAAGGTTAGTTAAAAGAAAGATTAGATGCTATATGTTTGTCTGTAAGAAACTAAAACATATTTTATTATCTTAAAAAATTGCGTACATTTGTAAAACACAATAAGATCATCGAAAAATGTTATTTCAGTGACGGAAATAACTACTTAAACAGGAATAACAAACAACAATAATGCATATATATATATATATATATATATATATATATATATATATATATATATATATATATATATATATATATATATATATATATATATATATATATATATATATATATATATATATATATATATATATATATATATATATATATATATATATATATATATATATATATATATATATATATATATATATATATATATATATATATATATATATATATATATATATATATATATATATATATATATATATATATATATATATATATATATATATATATATATATATATATATATATATATATATATATATATATATATATATTAAATACTTTTCAGATACATATTCATAATGTATGATAAATCCTACAGTTAATAAGGTATTGTAAATATTTAAGTAGACAGAAGCAAATACACTAAATTGTAAAAATATAAAAAGTGATTTAATATAATTTTTATAATTATTTTTATATGCTTTGAAATGTGACATTATTAATTATTTATAAAATTAAATAGCATATTTATAATTTCTGGGTCTGACCTGTTAAATAAAATAATTTTTAAAATAAGAATCAGGATACCTTATTAATTCTTTGACATATAGACAGTAAATAAAATCAATATAATTGTCTACCATAAATCTTACCAATAAATGTCGTAGAGACCGATATTTACATTTAAGCAATTTTGCAAATACTGCAAGGTAAAGCCGAAAACTTTGTGAAGGAGCTAGAAGGGCTAAGCTTAAATCCAATTATAAATGTTTGGAAAAGTCTTTGAAAAGACACACAATGTCATATTCAGAAAAGATCAAAGTTTTCTTGCAGATTAGTTAAGAAACTTATTAGAATTTTGAAAATTTTAGAGCTTATGGCCAATTTAGCAGGGATTAAATTAAGATGTTTTTGCAATTTTTACTGAATAAATCTAGTGTTGAAATAAGAATATGCTGATATAATGTACTGTTGAATAAGAGTTACGGTGGAAAAAGATTTTTAAATAAAAATTTCCCGAAATTGTTAGAATTTAAAGTTATTTCTGAAGATTATTCAAAAATAAATAAGAAAACAATGTTAGTAAAGAAAATAAAATATTTTTTTCAAAAAGATATGTTTGATGTTAATTATGATCTTACCAAGTAGAAAATCTTGACAGTGTAACATTTTTTCACTTTTTACTGCTTAACTTATAATTTATTGTTGTGTTCAAATCACATATTTTAAAATAATTTATTTCAAAACTGTTGTAACAAATAAAAATTGCTGAAAATATTCCAAAATTTCAGAACTCATGACAATTTTGTAATTGTATAGAAATTAAAATTACTTTTTGAAACTGGCTTTAACTTCCAATCTGATCTACATGGAAATTCGAATGAATAGGGAACATAATACAATAAAGTAAAGAATTAATGGGATGAACTGTAAAAAATATTCTTAAGAAAATTTTAAATTTATACAACTCATGATATTTAATGTAATAGTAAATTATTCAAATATGTATTGATGTTTTGACTTTAGTTAAAGTATACATATATATATATATATATATATATATATATATATATATATATATATATATATATATATATATATATATATATATATATATATATATATATATATATATATATATGTATATATATATATATATATATATATATATATATATATATATATATATATATATATATATATATATATATATATATATATATATATATATATATATATATATATATATATATATATATATATATATATATATATATATATATATATATTATATATATATTAGATTTGGATCTCTTCCTCACTCATCCAAATGGCATTGACATTTAAAAATTTAAAAATCCGGGAATAACAAAACGTTTTCGGGAATTAATATTCTAGGAAAAATTTAAAGGCTGATGAAGATTGAAAGACAAATACTAGTAAATGTTTGTTTTATATGAAATTTTTGTACATATTTCGTCACACGAGTTTACGATTGTTTTTCATTGAAAAACAAAAACCAAGAATAAGATCTACAATTTAAAATAAAATTTAAAAGACCTTAATCAAACATCAACTTTTAAAAAGGAAATAAATTAGATAGTAATATTTTTATTGGTTTAATACGCGTTCAATCAATTATTAATAATGGAAAGAAACCGCGTATAACATTAAACTATATCCCCTTGATTCAAATCAAGATGACGTCTATATTTTGACCGAGAAATTTTTGAAAAAATAACAAAGCTTTTTTAGACATTCTTTAAAGTCATCTTTCCAGATCTAAGAACATCTGACTCTAATGGAGAACAATTATAATTACTTAAGGAAAGATAAATAATTATCATTGTTAAATATTTGCTCTTTTCCTGTATTATTGTAATAAGGTACCTTGACCTCCAACACTTTAGGTTGCATTTTTTTTGTGACTAACATTAACATGGACTATATATAACATTAAGTAAAATTATTTTTATGGAGATCTTTCAGAGATTAAAATTTATTCTATATATATATGTTCAAATGAAACAATATATTTATAAAATAGATAACATACAGTGTTTCTAAGTAATTTCCCAGAAGAAGGTAAAATCTTTTTGTCAAATATACAGCCCGGCATTCACACAAGGGGAGACTTCATAAAGAAGCTGAAAACTTTTCGAAGTGCATTCTTGCCATAACAAATGTACAGCAGTTGCAAAAAATGTACCTCTTAAAGAAGACCAAAAGTATGTCGCTTAAAAAATAATAAAATGAAGCATATTTGTGACAATGGAAGTTCTTAACGATGTTCTGGATGAATCTAGCATTGGGAAACATCGATCAGGTCCAGAGTTCTTCCGCTGCAGGAACCTTAGGGCGACTTTTCTTCCCTGGAGACGCTAAATATTGATTTATTTATTGAGAACTTTTCTAGTAGATATAAATATAAGTAACTTCTGGAGGAAGGTTCTTGTGCCATATGCATAAAAATCGATGGAGGGGAAAGAAAATAATCAATAACCCTGAAAAAAAGGCTAGAATTAAACAGCTTAATCTTTTGACTAATGGTTATGAAAACATGAATTGTTGGTAAAAATACTAAAATTGAGTCAAGGGAAGTAAATATGAAGATACATATTTAAGTAAATAATTAGGAAACCCAAAGTTGACTTCTATTTTGTTTGAAATTTTGTGGGTTTTTTTTTCTGAATACAGTGTAATATGAAATACACTCTTCTTTTATTTTTTAATATGTATTTTAAAATTGTCTTAGTGTTTCCTGTTTTACTTATTATGTTTGAAGCTTTGAGATAGTTGTGGCTTCTAACGAATTTCAAATTTATATAAATAACACATAAATCGCCTTAACTTTCATTAGAATTACAAAAATGTAAGAAAAAATATTTTTTAATGATAAAAAACATTATTTCCTAAATATATAGAGATCGTTTTGTAGAATTTTAGAAAAATAATTGATACCGTTAAAAATTATATGCCATATTTAGGGTTTGGACAAGCGTGTTAGATATGTTGATTCCTTCATCAATGGTCACAATGTTTGTACACGAGAGATAATTTGATTGGAACTTACAGTAGGAAATTGATTCTGAGTTCAACAAATATTTACTCATGGGATATAAGTCAAACCTAGCAGTTATGGAGCCGAATACCAAAGAATTGAACGTTCAATAACAGCTTGGTACATGATGAATCGGAATGAATTTCTAATGTTCTTAGAATTACCTTTATAGAAGAAAAGTAAACATTTCACATTATTTTTTCTATAGTAAAAGAGTACGTTACATTTTACTGGACACAGTAAAATAACTTTTACTCTTTCACAGGTTTGAGTAGAATAATAATGAATTATATTACTAACAAGTTAGAGTTTTTAAAAATCTATAAATTTTATTTAAAAAGGTTTTCACAACATTTAAGAGAAAATAAATGCAATTTTTGATTCGAAGATAATTATGTAGTCTTAAGTTGAAATCAGCTTTTTATGTCTGTATTGTCTCATTATAATTACACTCTGTTGCGATGGAAAACTAGCCCAGAAAAAACTATTCAGTTGCTTTGAAAAATACCGTGCAGAAATGATGTGTAAAAAGGAAATAAAAATTCCTTAAGATTGTGAAAAACCATAAAGAGTGCTATTCAGGTTGTTCTAAGATTGCCGTTGCTACAATAAAGAAAATAAATGCTGATTTATTTACAGTTAGAATGTTTTTTAGTGGCAAATTTTATTGTACAGAGTAATTTCTTAATTTTAGTACAAATTTTGCGAAACCTGATAATATCTGCTTATTTTAGTTTCAACCCTTCCACTGAAAGGCAGATCTCATAATCAAATTTATTTAAGCAAAAATATGCAAATAATGTGAATACATCACTCAGATGGGGAATGTGAAGTGAAGCATTTTGTTGTTCATAGAGAGATTATATAACTTGTTTGATTTTGTAAACAATGCAAATAACAAGCTTGTTGTACTTTTCATAAGTGCATTTCTCTTACACATATATACACATAAATAAATTTTTGCAACAATATGTTGCATAATTCTCTCTCTCTCTATTTTAAAGTAATCCAACTTAAATATCTTGTAAAAAGAAGAATAGTTTAAAGCTCAGTTAACAAAACAGTTATCATAACGCAAACAGTAATAACTATTAACCATTTTTAATTCAATTTCATTAAGTATATCATTTTTAGGATATATAAAATTAATTTTGTTAAAAAATCAAGTATTTGAGTTATTGTCTCTAATAAAATAAATTTTTAAATTTACTTACACGCTAAATTTATATATTTGTTACATTATTTTGAGAAAGTCACAATTCTCAAATACTTAAAATCATATTAGTGACGTCACACGAACTATTTACACTTAGCCTTGTAAAGGAATGTAATAATTATAAACTATGAATCCACAAAGAAGCTAGCTTAGAAATCCTATATTATTGTAAGCTAAATTTATTCGTTAAATTATTACAGGTTATATATATTTAATGCAACTATTTTCTTGAAACATGATTATTTTTAGTACCCTTTATGAGTATCACAATTACAGAGTAGACAAGATTCTGTAAATGCTTCAAGGTAATTTTATCACATCAACAGAATGAATTAGAGACTGAATGAAATATTGACTAAAATCTAAGAATTTTTTCGAGATGTATGAATATTTTAAAAATAGTAATCTTAAATGAGTAAACACGCATAAAATTTGTATTTATTACAATCCATACCATTTAAATTTTTTACTATGCATTTTGCATTGACAAAAAAATCAAATTTGATACAAATAAGCTTGATTTTTATTGAAGCGTTTACCATTTTTGTGTTTTAAGTTTGGTAACGAGTAAATCAAAAATTGTTAAAAATCGCGCTACCTCCTATGCCTTGACAGAATCAAAGAGAGATTTGGTAAAATATTCTACATCTTAATAAAAAATAAACGCTCCCATAAAGATAATGAAATAAGAGTTAAGTAATATTCAAACTATATTTAGTCTTGGAAATTGACATTTGCTTTGAAAGTGGTTTCTTAATTTTTTCTTTGATAGTTACTTTAGTATTTGCTAATGTCATGCAATTTAAAAATTGCTTTAACAGGAAATAGGATATCTTCTACATAAATTTTTTGAAGTTGAAATTAAAAGCAGACTATGATATACAATTCCGAAATATTTTGAGCAAGAAATTTACAACAATCAGAGAAGAATTTCATTTAAGTTTATGTGAATCGTGTGAATATATATATATATATATATATATATATATGATATATATATATATATATATATATATATATATATATATATATATATATTATATATATATATATATATATATATATATATATATATATATATATATATATATATATATATATATATATATATATATATATATATATATATATTATATATATATATATATATATATATATATATATATATATATATATATATATATATATATATGGAATTGGAACTGTATTAATTTGGAATAACTGAATTTAGAAAATTTGGTATTGAATTGTGTGATGTTTATAGGAAATTAAAAAAATATTTATAAAGAAATTAAAAGTTAAAATGTAAATCTTCCCTCTAGTAAATCCATGGGTATATAAAAGAAGATGAGAATTGTAAAGTGGTTGTTAGCGGTTGTTGTTCTAAATCAATGAATTTCAAGAAAGTTGAGATTAATTGTTGCATGCCACAAATAATTGAAATCTAACAAAAATACCTAAATTACTAAAATTAATTTCAAACGTATTGTCTGATATATAAAAATATTATTGATATTTAAACAAAACTTCAGATTTCGAGTTAAGTAACGTCAAGAAACTTTGAAGAAAGATAGAAAAAATAATAAAATGAATAGAAAAATTGATGACAGAAAGTGTTAATCTTAGAAATAACTTTCATAATAAATAATTTCTTAGCAACTTAATGCAAGTGTAGTTTTCAATATTTTTTTACTTTATCACAAATAACATGAATGGTAATATATAAGAACATTATTAAATATCCCAGTTTTCTTCATAAAGAGCATTATTTTGCTTTTAAAATGTGGGGTTTCTTCTGAATTGTTTTACGCTTTTTCTAGGATTTGAAAATAAAAATTCCGTTGCTAATCAAACTTTTGTGAGACTACACTATAATAAAATAGAAGAGAGCTTTTGCTTAATTTACAAAAAATTTGTTTAATTAAAAAAATAGTAAATAAAATCACAATGTCTTTTTATGAGACGGAAGCTATTTCATTCTTTTTTTTTCTTCATAAAGGATTATAAGATTATAAGTATATAGGATTGTAAGTATAAAATAATTCAGATACATTTATCGTATTTTAAATTAATGAGACACGCATTTTCATTTCATAATACATTGACTGAAATGTACAATATAAAAGAAGAAATTATGTCACATTAAATCAGGAGTAATTAAATCATTGAAATAATTGTGAATAAGCTGAATTAAATTCAAATTCAATTTAACTTAAGTTTTAAGAACTTGTTTTTTCTAAAACTTTTAAATAAATCAAGTTATCGAGTCAAATTGAAATACAAAATCAATACTAGTTTTATTCTTTGAAATTTTTCTGGAATATATATATATATATATATATATATATATATATATATATATATATATATATATATATATATATATATATATATATATATATATATATATATATATATATATATATATATATATATATATAATATAATGAGAAACAAAAAGTTTATTCTAGCACTTATTACATACAGGGAAATTTAAATTACCGCATTTAATATCTAAAATGCATCAATACATCTCATCCTGTGTTCTGAAAAGAAAAAAAATCTGATATGAAAGGGTAACATTTTATAAATAATAGTAGTTTTATATAATAATAAGTAGTATACAGTACTTTTAGATTTTTCTTATAAACTAACTATAGAAAAGTAATTTGCATAAGTTTCGCTATGAATTCGACTTTGTGAAAAGAGAGAGGAGAAAATGAAGAAACTGTATCATGTATATGAATATATGTTCCAAAAATAAATCATAACAATGAAATCTAGACTGAATAAAAATTTACCGTCTTCAAAAATTTTGAATCTGTTCATTTAATGAAAATTAAATAAAATACATTTTGTTATTTGATTTTCAAAATTTTCTAAATAAGTATTATTTTTTAATATCAACTAACAGGAAATTATTTGTATACATGTACCTCAATTTTTATATTTTATGTTATTTTAAGTCAATATTATTATCAAATTCTAAGCAACATTGAAATCTAATAATGTAAACATGCAATTTGAATTACAATTATAAAAAACTACTCAATGCAATAAAAATAAATTTTACTTGAATTCCTTATCTGTAATAAAACAATTTACTCATAAATTTATTTATTACAAATTGAAAGCAAAAGAAATCAATTGATATGCCCGGGAAGGATCGCTTTTACACTACATAACATTAGTTTTCGCTTTTAGGAACTTAATTAATGTCGCGACCTTAGGTTGAAACCTTTAATGTAGAACGGCCTTGAAACAGTATATGATCTCATTAATAGCACAATAATTTGTTGCTATAGAAGCCATTTTCGGAATAAATGGAGTGTATTAGATTAGATAGATAACGCGCGAGTGTGTTGAGTAAAGCAAAATATATGGATCATGATTCTAAAATGATTAATTTTCGAGAAATTGCCCGAAATTGCAAAGTATAATCAGCTATTATTATCGCACTATCAAAGAGATATTGCTATTGGAAGTGTTTTTATCTATATTGTTTTAATTATTATCTTTAATCTTGTATACTTCTTTCTATTAATATAAAAAAAGTTTAATTTCAAGAAGATTATGTAACTTCTCTCTCTCAGTATGATTTTAAATATTAAACCTGAATAGAGTATAAATACATTAATCAGACTTGTTAATCTTTCTGTATATTTAGCATTGCAATTTTAAAAGTAATGTTTTCGATTCATTTATGCAAAATATATTCTTATGCTACATTAATGTTAATTTTTATTAACCGTAATATTGTATGACACTCACCATTAATATAAAAAGTGTTTATAGTTTTAAAGCAATATTTGCAATCAGCATGTCTATAAATAATATACATTGATACACTGCAAATATCTGAATTAATGTTGTCCTTATTTCTATTTTTTACATGACTATATATACTTTTTTGTTTTTTTTTATATTCTTATAAAATATATTTTAATATTTCATGAATGTATTTTCGCTGGTTTAATCTGATATGGGAGCATATCTTAATTCCTTATTAGTTTCCTTAACAGTGTATTTTACAATTAATGTTATTTTTCCATTGATAACATAGAAAAAAGAGGAGTTTTGTAAGTAATTGTTCCTTAAGAAATTTATTAAAATATATACATATACAAAAATTAAATTACTCTAAATATTTCATATAAATTTTATCTGTTATTAATTTAATGCATTGACATTAAATGAAGTATTTCCTAAACAAATGCATTTATTTTTTAAATACTCATTTCTTTTCATTCCATACTTTAAATATTTTCATTCAATAAATCTTTAATACTTAATTCATTTCCATAGTTGCAAATGTATGCAGCCAAAATAAGATAACAAATAACGGAATAGAATTTATAAAATTCAAGTTGTTTTCTAACTTCTGGTAACTATAATAATTTTAATATCTCACACATGTAGCTGTAACTAATAATTTTATTTATGATTACTGACATTACTATATAAAACATAAGAATGACGATAACTTCTTAGCATAATAAAACAGATATGTATATATGTAATTAATTTGATTTTTCAGAAAACGGAATTTACTTTCGAAGATGTAGAAAAATGAGAAGAAAATACTGAAGATGTGCGAAAACATTTCTAATTAAAATACACTAAATATACTTTGGTTTTTAAAAAGTTAAGAACAACTCAAATCAGAATAAATAATTAAAAAATTGAAATTTTGGAAATTTACAAAAGATGAATGAATAAAAAAATAATAAGAGAAATATTAAAGAAAAATATTTTAATACTATAGCTTTACTTATAAATGATTATGTTTAAAATTAGCTTTTTCATGGGAATCAGTATTCAATTCATGGGAGTCAGAATTCTATCCATGTAAAATGATATATATATAGTAATTTTGAAATTGATTAAACGTGAAAATAATTTTTAGGTGACACTTTTCTGTAGAATTGCGTTTTAAACACGTGGATCAAGAAGAAGCGCGGATCACTAGAAGCAGATCAGAAATTGCTACAACTTCTGCAAATATCAACCTTTCTATGACTCTAATTGATAATTGATTTCAATTGATTTAACTGACATCAAACTGATGCTAGAGTGTATCAAAGAGTTTTTAAGTCTATACTAATTTTCTTCTGCAAGTAACATAAATTTACAACTTATTTCATGTCTCAACAGAGTTGTAACTCTATATCGCTTTAGATCGAACGATGCTTTTCTTCGTGTGCTAATTCTGAAACACGGAAAGTATACTTAATTTAAGGCATCTATTTATTTGTTATTCTTTTTATTTTTACCAGACAAATATCACTCTGCTATGAGTCGCATTTGTTATATATGGAATATGTTATGCGTAGATTATTCCATTAAGATTTTATATTTTGATATTTTGTAAATTACTGATAAAGTAGTATTTTTGTATTTTCTTTAATAAACCATCAGTATTAGTTACAGATAGAATATGTGCCAAAAATCGTCTATATATAAAATGGAATACCTTATTTCGAATTATGAACAACATGAACAAAATAGGAATTTTTTGTTATTTCAAATAGCTGTTATTTAATATGATAGACTAACACTTAAAAGAATATTTAAAATATACGGAAGCAAGCACTTTGAATGTTTCTTATCATTGCAATAAGCGAAATTAAATGGCCCTGTTATAAAATTAGATTTTTAAATATGTAGTTCTCCCATTTCCAAATTAGTCTATATTCTCCACAAAGTTTTTTAATTATGAAAACAAAAATACACATGATAAAAATGAATACAAAAATAGGAAAAACATTTTTAGCTTTCGTTTAAAAATATTAAAACGCTCAATTCTTGCAGATTTGAGGGATTGACTTCCTCGGAGTATAACTTTATACGATACTAAATTTAATGTATTGAATTTAAGAGAAATATCAAATTTTTAGATGAAAAAGTTTAATGGCTCTAACTACTGTTGCATCTAAAAATACTTCAATAGTTAACAATAACAATTTCTAAAGCTAATGTAAGAGATAAAAGAAACAAATTGGGTTTATAATGCAATTGTGTTAAAGAAAAATATTAAAAAATATATATTTAAATTTTGAATGAAACTTAATCTGTTACGCTTTTTATATTTAGAAAGAATTGCTTTGATTTCGTGAGAATAAAGTTGGATTATTTCACTTTTGATTTGAAGTGAACCTCTATATAAGCAATTTGTACTTTTTAAAATTTTATATAATTTTTAACTGATAAATATTAACATGTTTTATAAAATCCTTTTGAGTTTTCCTTGTAAAAACATTACAACCCCTTTCCTCTTGTAAACAAAGTTAAGAGCCTTGTGTATGTTTCTATCTTAATTATCCATTTATTAATGTAAACTCATCCAATATATTTAAAGGCAATTTTTACTGCTTATCAATACTACTAATTAACTAAATTAAAAATATAAATATATTACTCTTTAAGTTTTGCATGTCAAAATACAATGTGAAGAAAAGTTATTCAAAGTCAATATATAGATTTCAATTCACCTGCATTTCAAAATTTATTTGTTGGATTCAGTTTGCTAGCTATGATTTCCTGCATGTCATATTGTCAAGAGTCTAGACAATGAGTCAATATGTTTTGAAGCTGTTTAAAAACAACTCTCTAAAACTAAGTAATTTCCATAATTGCTGGCATACATCTAATTGTCTTTTTTAACATCGCGTGCTTACATCAAAGCTCTAAATTGCATTTCATTGTTTAATGCTAGTCATTACATTCAGTATTAAAAAAGATAAAAAATGGAAACAGAAAAGTAAGTAAATATTTTAGCTTTCAAAATCCTTAATAGAGACATTAAGTGTTGCAGGAAATTCTAGAAGATTAAAAAACTGTAGAATACGTTTTTTCAAATTTTTTAATAAATTCATGATAAATGCTTGGCAATAGCTTCATCATTTAGTGAATTAAAAATAAGTTTCTTCACTACAACTGATCATTTTGAGAAGAAATCACTAATAAATGGTATAGAAGAGGTCTTTCTGATTCTCAATCAAAGAGTTTCTGAATCATGCACGAAGTCTGTTTCAGAAAATCATATAATTAAATAGAGTAACGCAAAATTATTTACTTTATGAAATATATTTCTTAATTTATAAAATTCAAATTCAATTAATTTTGAAATAAGGCCCTGTAAAATAAATTGCTATTTTTATAAGCTCTATTGAGATTAAATTCTAGAATTTTTACGTTTAGACAAATATTTTTAGAATATAAAATGAATTTTTTTGTTCTCATTCAAATAACTTAACTTGTTTCGAAATATAATTTTACTATTACATGAATAATTTAAATAGTTTGTCAGGAAATGATAAATGATACCATATATTGTTAAAACATTTCATAGATATTATTTATAATTATTTGAAAAAATCTCTTTTTTCCTTTGCGTAATAGGTAATAGGTGATTTTTTAATAGGTGAAACACACAGATATATGTTCTCAATTTTTTTAATCTTCATAAAAGACATAACTTTATTCTCATATTGTATAAATGCATTAATAAATTTTCTTTATACACTTAACAAATTTAAAAATATTGAATACTATTATTAGATTAATATCGCTAAATATCAGTATAGGTTGTGAATTTAAGTATATCACAATATGTAATTTATTAAATAAATGTCCTATTATTAAATAAAACACAAGTAAGGATACAATTTATTAAAATCTAATTGGCTTACTGAAAGTAGGAATATCAATTTATAGGTTTTTTTTATAGATGCGATGAATTTTTTCCAATGTCCAATTAATTGTTTGCTCAATTTTGTAATACTTATTAATAAATGTAATATCCTATGTATACATAACAAATAAATTTTACCGGCAAACTTCAGGTGATAGTAACCTTATTACTTAAGAAAATACTGTATACAATGGTATTTCTCACTTCTTAATAATTTTAAAGAAAGAGTATTGATCAAAATCCTACTGAACAATGATTTAGTAAACCAATTTCCTTGCTTTTAATTTTAAACTTCATTTATTCTCGTAAAAATATTTTTTTCAGACTTAACATTTTCAACTTTTATCATAATTAGTGTCAATAAAAGTTAGCATCTGGAAATGATTTCTACGAAAAAGAACTCAAAGAGTAGAATGTAAGAGTAATTTATATTTCATTTTATATTCGCTCAAAAATTCCATCTCTTGTTTATTGAGGTCAAAAAACTCATTAATAAAATGTATTGAAATAGCTAAAAGTAAATTACTAGCTAGCAAGCATAAACACTCAATTTAAAGTCGAATAAAAATATCCTAAGCTTTCAGCTTGCTTAAAGGTACTCAAAAATGCCATAACTAGAAATTATCTTTTCTGTACGTCCCGTTTAATAATCTGCTTGGGGAATTTGATGCAAGAAAAGACATTTGCTCAAAAATCGATGTAATCATCACGTTCTTATTCTTCCATGTCAAAGTTCAGCAAGTATATACACCTAATAAAAACGATGCTTAGCACTATATATATATATATATAATTTATTATTATTATTATATTTGAATATTTATTATCTGACCAAATTAAAAAAAACTCTCAGTAACTTTGCATTTTTAGCATGGATATAATTTTAGATCCGTAAAATTGAAATTATTTTTAATTAATATTTATTTGTCGACAAATGCGTAACTACATTAATTAGCATAACTCCTTAATTTCTTAAAATACTTTACTAACAACAAAGTAGATTTATATTTCCAGGCAAAGTTTAATATTCTAACCATTAAAATGTTCTAGCATATTCTATAGTTTTGTTTATCTTTAAGGCTATGTTAAGTAAAGAATGAGTTGTAAAAAATATTTTTGTAGCAATTGTTTATTTATTATTTTTGAATATACATAATTGATTTATTTTATTAATCAATTGCAAATTTTCTGATTGTGTTAACGAAAGTAGTTTGCTATGCATCTATATTTAAAATCATAAAAATATTCATAATTATTTAGGAATTTTCTAAACTACAGAAAAATTACAGACCTTAAATACAATTTAATTTACAAGTTTATAAAATAAGTTTTGTTCAGATTAGGAATAATGGACTTTACCGACCAAACTTGCTTTGTAAACTCAATTCCTCTTAGTGAAATTTTAAAATAATTATAAATGACGGTATGTGATTTACAGTTGCAGTTTAATTAGCTTTATTTGATGTGGCTATTTTGCAATATTCTAACTTTTTTTAGCTATTTCTTGTAATATTTCTCTACACATTTATAAACACACACACACATTGATACGTTAATGCATATTAATATCAAATAATAACTGTAAAAGTGTTTTTAATATTTTCACATTTTATCTGATTTACATGATTCACATAAGACATTTATTAATTTTTGAACTAATTTTTTTATAAAAATGCTTTTCAACAAACTTACTTTAAAATTTTAATAAAAAACATTTTATTTCTTCAAAACTTAACAATTTTCACATTTATTTGCTTTTAAAAGTAATGTAAAAGGTTATATATATATATATATATATATATATATATATATATATATATATATATATATATATATATATATATATATATATATATATATATATATATATATATATATATATATATATATATATATATATATATATATATATATATATATATATATATATATATATATATATATATATATATATATTATATATATACACATATATATATATATATATATTTTAGTTAACTGATTTTATTAATAAAAATGTTTATATATTCATAATATAAAAATTTTTATTAAGAAAGGCACTTCTTAACTAAATATCTAAATATTAAGATATTGCTCATATATATATAAGCATATATTATTTAATTAAGATATTTTATGTACATAAATTTATTTCTATCTTTTAAGCTTTCGAATCATAATATCAATGAACAGATAATAATGTAAAGATTATATAAGCATTAATTTATGAGAATTAATATAATTTAGCACCATATATTAAATGCAGTATGAACATATTAGAGTGTAGCTAGTGTGATATGAAGTATAATAACCCTTTCTGAGATTTTAAGAAGGATATTTTGTCGTTTTTCAGAAATTTCTTATTTTCCATTGAAGGGAAAAGTTTTCTTATATTCTGAGAAAAATCAGCAATGGTCAAGTCTTTTTTGGGCTATTACAAGTCCGAATTTTTTGCAGTTGGCTGTACAAAGCTCTGTGTGATAAGGATTTTGAATCTCTAGCTCTAAAGCGAATCTGTCAGCTGCTGCCCCCTTAATCTTCTATTTTTCTTCCCGTCCATTTCAGAGGACGTTGATCTCATTTCATGGTAGATAATGTACGGACGACAGTTACAATTCTTAGAAAGCAATACGGATTTATTTTTGATTTATTGAACTTCTCAAAACACCCACCTACTGGCAGTGTTCAAAATAATAGGAAAAGTTTTTAACAAATGAAGTTAAATTCTTTAATGTATATAAAAGAATTTCTTCAGTTACATATTATTCCAATTTTATGTTTCACACATATTTTAAAGCTGTTCTTAGATAAAATAGTCGCTTATAAGTGCAATGGAATGCATTAATTTTGTTTTTATAGATAGGGTAATCCGTAAATAATTTAGTTTCTTAGTTTAGAATCGATGTCAAAGAGCTTCAAAAAGATTTATCAATTCAGTGCAATACCTTTTAATAATTTTAAACAGATATTGAACGTGATAAAGTTTTATTGATTTAATATACTGCTGTAATTATAAAAATTGATTTCTTTTAAGTATATTACTTTATTTACATGAAGTAGTGAAACTTTTCGTACAGTCTACTGATATTTTAAAAAGTTAAACTAAAAATTTGTATACATGAAATGCTGGTTGAAATAAATCATTCTTATGTAGGTAATGTGCCTAGTATTTTAAGAATGAGATAAATATAGTGTTTCTAAAAGATCAAAACTATTATGACCAGTTATTTATAGTTTCGTACTTGTTATAAGTGTGGTACTATGTATTAGTTTAAAGACTTCTATGTTAGTACTTTTTTGTTTTTTATTAATTGATTTTGAAACTGAATCTGAAGAAAATTGTGTATGCTTGATTGTTTTGAATTCTGACTCATAAAATTTCACCAGTATTTCCAGGAAGAAAATTCATTTTTTATAACATATATTTATTTTTCGATTGTGTATATTTTAATGAGATGCACAATTTATTTGTAATATATTTAAAATTGTGTTGAAAAATTAATAAAATAGATCTCTGATTTTTTTTCTGAAGTACCATTATCAATTCGGAAGTAAGCTTCTTACAGCTTAAAACTTAACAGTATTGATTAGCATACTATTTTTACTTCTTTGCTTATTATATTCGTTAAAGGAAATGAAATTGGTTTTTTTCTTAAACTTAGAGACTTTTAATAAAATTTAGTATTTTAATAAAAATTAGGAAATTTCTTCGGAATTGAATTTTAGTTCAGTAGAAACAAAATTTTAAAAATAAAGTATCAAATTTGAATAAAAATCCCTTAAGAAATAAAACATGCACTATATTTTGTATATTTAATAAGTTACTTAACTTTTTACAGTTAAATTTTGTAACGTTTACAAAATATTTAAATATTTATAGTTAAATTTAATATAGTTAATAAAATATTTAAATTTACTTAGCTTGTACCTGAAGAGTGTTTAATCGCTAATCTATAATTTTTTAAATGAATAACAGAATAAAAAAAATAGAAAATTAATGATACATTATAAATAAACTTTACATTCCTTGTATACTTTAAAATATATCATGTTCTTTGCTCTTGCAGTAAGCTTTGAAAAACATTTTAATAAAAATATATGATTCGAAAGTTTTACTACATATTCTTCGTTTGTAATGACATATATAATGAGCCATATAATGAGGAGTGATCTCTTTAATATTATCTTGATGTTATACAACGCAATAAAATAACAATCATTTTATAACATCTATAAAGGCTAAAATATTTATATATACAGTTTTAAGCAATATTGTTACAAAATACTTTCCAGAAATATGCTATATATTGTGTAAATATATGCCTGATATTGATAATATCAATTGTTTCTAAAATACAACCAGAGACAATTCCCTTTGATTGAGAACCAGAATATATGATGAAGTTGAAACCTGATGTGGCATATTCCTTATCCCACTTTACCACTACACAAATAAATGGGTACGATCATTAAAGAGTTTATTGTCAGTAAGAGTTATATATATGTATATCAACACAAAGGTACTTTCATGTTCAAACATAATCGACCATTCATGAACTGGTCATGAACAGTGGCTCATTATATAGAATTTATAATAAACATCATTACAAGTACAAGCATATATATGCTTGTATAGCAGGATTTTCTTAAAATATAAATACGATAATTTTCTTCATTTCAGATATGTAAGAATTTTTGCATTAGTTTCATATTATCTATATAAGTACACAATTAAGTATATGTTCAGGTGGTCATCAAAATAATGGAAAAATCTGGGAATAAAAACTCTTACACGCATGCTCTTCAATGCACTTCGTAAGCATTGAAATATAATAATAGCTACCAGTTTTTATTTAAAGAAAGATATTATAGTAGTATATATTAGCTTTATATTAAGTTATGTAATGCTTGGACTTTTAATTTTGCATAAGGCTTATATTAATAAGTTAAAGGTCTGCAAAAGGATAATACCACCTCGTTACCAGGATAATTTACAAAAGTAATTAACTATAAATTTATCATTTTCTCCTATTTATTATTATTTTGTATTTTTATTTTATAAATCTGAAAAAATGTATTTTATTCATTTCAGTTAGTTGTCAATGAGGTTTATTAATTGTGGATTTAAATAACAAAATTTTATTAAATCTATATTTCATTTTTGAATCTAGTTAATAAAAGTTTTCAGCTTTATTTGTTTCAATTTGTTATAATCTGTTATATCGTTAATTTTCTGTTGTCATTTTTGGAATAGTACATTTTTAAATAGGTAAAAAATTTCTCCTTAATGCTAGTGATATTTCTTTCAAATTGTTAAAACAAATTTTTTAAAACACCTTTTTAAAATTTTATATATTTCAATTCATTTTGGTATTTATTTACTTTTAGAAATATCTAAAATATCTCATTTCATATTTCAAAAGTTAAATAAATGATTAAATAGGGAATTTTTATGACACACAACATTGTTATCTTTTCTAAATGCAATTAATTTAGCAATTCTGCATTGAATAAAATCAACGACAGTATATTTCCCAGCTACTTATAATATTTATTCTCCATTATATACTTTAAACAACGTCATTTGATTGATTTGAGTGATCGTCATTACAAAATTAAGATCCTCTTTCATATAAATATATCCAGGTAGAATATATGCAGCGAAAATAAAATATGAGAATTACATTTTAATCCTACCAGCCTTTAATGATCCCAATAAATTATTGCAGCGCCCCCACCCCTTTTCCCTAGTGAAGAAAACCGGTATAATAAGAAGGTGTTTACTGCACTCGAGGGAATCGTTGAACAGTTTCTTTCCCCAAATTACGAGGAGTCTAAGATCGTCTAACCTAATTTTCTTCAACGAAAATTCCCTCGAACGTTGATTTTCACTTGAATTCATCTCCTCCACAAAATTAATGTCAATAGCATCAAGTTTGCATGAAGATATTACCTTGCCGCAATTAATAATCTGAAAAATCGGAGGAGTCTCAAAGTTTCTTAGTACCTCCGGGTTTCCACTTTACAACTAATGAGATGGAATGCTCTTGCTCAAACAAGGAGCCAATAGAGATAGCCCAGCGGCAATATTAACATAAGATTTAATTTTCTATTGTTTTCTCTTTTCGTTCTCATGATTCTGTCATGAGATCCTGCTCCGATTCAGGCGAAAAATGAGCTTCCGTGGTCCTGTGCCGATGTATTAATAATAGCGCGTGGATGTTAAGTAGTTTTGATTCCCTAAGTTTTGGTGTGCAGTGTTTAAAGAGAGTTTTTATTTTATAATTTACTCTATTGTACACTTCCGGTCAAAGAGACGTTTCTCCTTTGTTATCTATGTTTGTGTTCACTAGTTTGAAAGTGCATTTACATTTTCGAGGAAACTTTTAATTGTTCGCTTTATAATGAAGTTTGTTTTAAACTTATTTTCATGTTTTTAATTTTACTTGTCAATAAAGTTTTAAACTTTTCTGCATTACTAAAATAAAAATGTAGATTTGAAAATTGCTGAAAATAATTTCAATCAATTTATTTTTTATTCTCTAAACTACAATAATTGTATTTTATGTCATTAAATAAATTGGAATCACTTACTAAAATAGTAATTTGTTAATAATATCTAGTATAATATTTCTTTCGCTCAGTGAGAGATTTTTATGGAACATATTTTTAATTTTGAAAAGAAATAAATTGAAATTGTTTTTGATAGAAAGTTTGAAATTAAATTTAAAGAGACATGTGATTTCTTCATTAGCTGAATGTACACGGACTAAACAAATGGTATAGTATTTTCCTTAGCAGTTTTGTATTTTTACATTTTTTCCCCAAAAAAATTATTTCTTGAGTGATTGTTGCTTGGCTAAGAAAAAAATAATCCAATTTTTTCGCAATGAAATTTTTATCAATTGATTTACATCTTTAACGAAATTATTCCCATGCTAATGTTATCAAATGCACAGGCTTTTTAAGAAACTTTATTCATTAATATAATTTAATGATTAACATCTTAGTAAACATTTGTTACCAATAAGTGGGATGATGCTAATAATTTACTGTTCAAATAATTTAAAATGGGCTAAAGAAGTTATATTTTGAAATCTTTTTACATAACAATCGATGATTTTTTTTATTCTGGCATTATATTCACAGTCTTTATTTTGTATGATTTATTTTATCAAGCTAAATTTCTTACCATTTATTACTTAATAGTAGGTCACTCTCAAATGCTTAAGTAATATTCTGTCTTTATTTTGCTTTATTTGGATCTATTCCATTTTTTCCCCATTCGAATATAAATTTCACATAAATTTATTTATGAATATTTGATTATAATTTTACTGTGACTAGGCATAAAATAACCCATAATTCAATAAAAATGATTTTACTAATAAACAATGTTAATATGATAGCTAACTGATAAAACTTAAATGAATTTAAAGGATTTTGATTTTCTTTTAATAATTATCTAATTTTATACTACTTGCTTGTTAGACATTGTAACAGCTTTGTATGAAAAATTTCAATCAATTAAAAAACAATTATTAAGTCTGCTGTGTTATTTAATCATTTTTAGCAAGTAATAGATTTTTATATGTGTCTCAAAATACACACCGGAATTGTTTGAAATTGCTTACATTTTTTAAAGGTTTTATATTTTTAAAAATATTTTGCTATCATGAATACAATATGCAGTGTTCTTCAAGCTCCAGTTTAATGTAAAAGCAATTTACAATTTACTTTTTCTAGAGGTAAACATATTCCGGGTGGTTGTAATTAAACATCCCCTTTAAACGGCATCCTATGGCAGAAATGAGTGAACCCAAAGCAACGAAACTTTTTATATGGGTTAAACATCAAATGGGCTCATTGAATTTCGAAACAATAATTTTAGTTCCAAAATGTGCCTTAGACGAAGTTTTTCATGCATGCTTTTTAACGAATAAAAGATAAATTGTAACGCAATAAACTATCAAAATGGAATACAGAAGCAATATGAACTATCGAAATTTATGAGCTACCAATCCGGGAAAGCCTATCAATTATAATAGTAAAATGTGGAGATTTGTGCGTGTTTGAAAAGAAAAAGAAGATTTTTCTAAAACAAGTTAAGATATAAAAAGTTTGAAGGCTTTGTTATGTTTAAGTCGATGTTTCAGGCTATACAAATGACAGTCTCTTTAGTTAACTTGCGTTATTGGTGAAGCTCCATTACAAAAATAGGGAGAATGTTGCTGCTTCAGTTCATGAATTTCATCTTAGAAAGAACCTATGAAGTGGTGCAATGTCTACTAAAGGTATCAAAACCACTTTAAAGTGATTTAAAGAGACGAGGAAATAAGAAGTTCACACACAACCTTCAAGTTTCAGTAAATATATCACACCGGTACTTGTTGATTCCGTTAAGACCGCTGTTGACGTAAATCACAGACAACAGAGTTTGGGGGCAATTGTGCGCTTAGAATTTCTTGACAGACAGGCTATTCTTACAGCACAGCCCAAAATTATTCAGAAAAATAATGCACTACTTTCCATATATGTACAAGATCCATCATACCCAGAAGCTGCTGTATAGGAACAAGCCAGAACGTCTCTCAGTCACTTATCTCAACAGAAGGACCGATGATCTGTCATGGCCTTTTGTGGAGCGATAAAGCTCATTTCTATCTCAATGGGATTGTTATCACACAAATTTGCTACTTTTGGGCTAAGAAAAATCCAGAGATCAACACTGAAATTTACCTATTCTCCAAAGGTCAATGTATGATGTGGATTTACGGCAACATTCCTTCTTGAGCCCTTCTTCTTTGAAGAAATCTGTGTACGTGGGCCAGTCACACTTTCCGTTACGAGGTGCCTGTACCATGACATGCTACAGAAATTTTTTGTGCCTCAATTACATCAAAAGCTGGTCCTTATCTTTATCATGTAGGTTGATGCACTCTCAATATTCATTCGTCCATGAAGAAGCTATTGCTCCAATACTTCACAGAAGAACGTGTTATTGATGCTTGCTTTCCTAACCCAAGGCCTTTACGTTCAACCTTATTAACTGCGAGTGATATCTGGTTATGGGGCTATTTAAATGGCTGGTGCTTCGGGTAGGTATTACATGAGACTTAAAAAAAGCCAGAAAGTTTCATGAGCTAAGCCTCACAACTGACTAGTTACGATCTGCTGTTAAACACATTGTCCATTGACTTGAAAGTTTGCATTTAAATGAGGGTGGTCAAGGGGAGTATCTTTCCCTACGTCTTCCTAGACACGATTAACAACTGCTCCTCTTGTGCAATTTCATCCTATTCTATTCTTATTTCATCAATGTTATTTTCTCCTTTACCTTTACTTAATGAGGTTCAATGACAAAATGATCAGAAACTAGTCAAAACATTTTAATATTGTTTCTGTATTCCATTTTGGTCATTTGCGTTAAATTTGTGTCTGTTTTCCAAACAGTACCCTTTGGTGGACATTTTGGAATGATTTGTTTTCGAAATGCCGTGATTGCATTTTGTGTATAGTCCATAAAAAATTTTTTATGTTCACCCGCTTGCAATGTAGCAGGGCGTTTATAGGGGAAACAGATTTTCTGCCTATTCATATTTATTATTTTTTGAAATAAAAAATATTGATTTTTGTTCTGAAAGATTCTTATTTATGGTCATTTTAGTGATTTCAATTTTAATCTTAGAACATCGAAACTTATTTAATCACTTTAATGCAAATGTACATATAACTATATAAAATATATTATGAACTATGTTGACTACGGAATGGAACAAAATCAATTAATGATAATTTTAGTTTAAAATTAGTAGAAATGTATGAAAATTTCATCAAATATAAAATTCTTAATTTTCTGCTTAGGATATATAGCTATAATTAACTTAAATTGTTTCATTTTAAAATTAAATTTACTATAATACAAACTCAGGAAATGAAAACAAATATTGAAATAACTATACAGTTATCAAATTATTATCTAAGAATTATACTTTTTTATTTGAAAAATTAGATAAATTTGTAATAATTAAAAAAACTACGCTGAAGTTTACATGTAGATGAATAGAAACACCATCGATAATAATTACTTTTAAAGACAATGTATTTTTATCTAAATTTTCCTATTTCAAAATATTCGTGTTTGAAATACATATAATATAAATATGCACTATAATTATTTTAAAATTCTTTCCAATTATATTGATTAAATTTCTTTATATCCAAATGATTTACATTTATGAGGGATTAAAGCTTTTAGTTATATTTAAAATAACGCATTTATCTATTAATACTAGTCCACGACAAAAAATATTCGTATAAATGTTATTTAAAAGTAACTTATGAAGTATCCAAATCCATGCTGTAAATATTTCTTTTTAAAATTCTCAATATACTTTACTATTCAAATATTAAATTTGCAATACCCATCTTTATAAATAATAGAGTTGAGATTTGTTCAAATGTAGCAATGAACTAAAGGGTTTCTAGAGATATTGTATTAGAAACAAATGAGATAGTATTATTCATTTCGTAGACAAAATTTATTAGAATAAAGGGAAAAGACAGTGAATGGAAACATTAAAGTTTAATTATGATTGAGCTGTCTAAAAGCCAGACAAACAACATCAAAATGATTACATAACTCAAAAATTATCTATTTAAATTACTATGTTAAAGTTTATAGTTATATAGAGGGAATAAAAATAAAAAGAGCTTAGGGATAAAAAGTACGACTCTTGAGCTTTTTCCGATTACTTTTAATGTAAAGTTGATATTTATAACTCCAAAAACGTAAAATTTAGTCAAATTATGTAAGAAAAAATGCTATAACCAATAAGACACGACTTAACCTACTCTTCAAAGTAAAATATATTAGAACCATTGTCAAGAAATTCATAGAATGATGCAATTTTCATAAATGTCATGCCTCAGTGAAAGAAATTAAACGTTCTTTCAAATAAAAGGTTGGAACAATGCTTTTAAAAGAGTAATATTCCAATTTTTATTTCTAATTGTAAAGCCTCTGAGGTTACACTGTTATAATTTTTTAAGAGATCTATTTTTTTTTCTGTTTGCTGCAGAGGAGCACATTATTGGGAATAACAGGTCAACAATTAATAAGTTTCATATTGAGTATCAGACATATCTTTCAGATGCTTACAAAGACATAGTGCTCGAAATGAAATTATTCATTAAAACATTGCTAGAACCTATTAGAGTTTGTTACTAGCCTGTCTGAGGCTTATTATTACATACAACTCAATATTACTAAAAACTGCATCTTGTGATTTTCATCAGTAAAAATATCTGCATCTCCTTATTTATGAAGTATTTCCCAATGATTAATCAATTGATTTATAAACTCTTTATAGCTAAGGTAAATCAAAACATAAATTGATCATTAAACTCTTATAATAAAAATATTTATTTTTCAAATATTCATAGTTTCATAATTTTTAATCACTATTTTTAATTTTCTCTGATATTATTTTTGTCAAGCTATGAATGGAATTTTACATATCTGAGATTCCTATTTTTTTAATTCTTCAATTTTAATATCTTTTTTTTTTTACAAAACAGCACAATAAATTGTAAATTAGCCAAGTTAATGTGATACCATATATATCAGTGTTTTATGTTCTTTGAAACATATATCATGTACTTTTATAATTATATTCAAACAATAGAAATTCTATGAATCCATTTGAAAACTTCCCAAAATTGATTAAATGACCTTTGTAGTTACAATAGTTGATTGGTAGAAAATTGCTAATGCTATCAAATACAAGTATTTTTGCGTAGGATTAAAACTCCTGAAGTATTACACTCAAATAAGATTTTTCATTATTTTAAAGACATGTATTAAAACGAGTACCTTGTCGAAACCTTAGCTTTTTATATCACATTTCCAGAGAAAATAGATTTCTTAGCATTAAATTTATATTATTACTATACAAAATAACTTACAATTTATGTGTACATTTGGAATTTTTAAGAAAAAGTACAACTTGAATGTTTTTTGCAACCTTATTTGTTCCATTGCATTAAGGTTAAAAAATGTTAAGGTATCGTTTTATTGAGGTTCACCGTGACCTATTAGTTGAATACCACTTTTTACAGCGAAGTATTGTTGGCTTGGTCTCAGGCGTTGTTGAATTATGAGAGATAAGTGTCGCGCTCCTGTCTTCTGCACGCAAGTATATTAGGGGTTTTGCAAGGGATTTTTTGAATTCTTACCGTGCGACACTTATATACCTTGAAAAGTTTTTCTGGAAGACAAAATATGTGCCGGACAAAAATGCCTTACAACTGCCTTAAATCATTAGGGTTTCCACTATGCACATATAAAACCCTTTATTAGCCATAATTTCTATAAAAATGTAATAATTTTATTTTTATGAAAATATATTTATTGTCTTATTTGTAATAAGACAATAAATATAAACAGTTTTTTCCAGCAGTATACTTATGAACATCTAAAATCTTGCTAAATGTTTTGCTTCTCATTTTAAAACTAGCATTTTTCAAATATAAAAAATTAGACAGCAAAGAAAATGTGCTTCTGTATAATAATCCATGCATTTATATATAATTTTAAGTTTTTGGAATAAATATCTTGCACTTATGATAATTATTTAGATGGAAAACTTTTAAGCGAAACATAATTTGTCCAAAAGAATAGTTTCTTTGAAACTTGCTCAAAATATTTACTGTTATTTTCAGTATGTGATTGTATAAGACTATGATTTCCTGCTAAATCATCATAGTAAATTACTTAAATTATTTGTATTTAAACTAATACTGTTCTGATTAAAACAATTTGAACTGAACAATATTAGTCGCTAAAATTATGCGAATCATTTTGTATAATCTTAAAATAAGAAGCAAACACATAATTTCTCACAGTGATATCGAAAAGATAATCTCAAAATTGCTGGCTATAAATGAAATGGAATTTAATCAATGAAATGAGCAAATGGTGCAGAAGGAAAAATACCATGAAATTTAAAATCTTCTTAAAACTACTTTCTAAAACAGAATTTACAATCAAGCATATGAGTTTCTTCAAGCGTAGGGCATATAATTTTTCTTAGCACTTGGAAAACTCCCTAATCAATTCTCTTCCTATAGATTTTTTTTTATCATGACTTGCTTGCAGCATACTCTAGAGAACCAAATTATATTATCATTTCAGGATCTGAGCGAATAGTAATCAGCTTAATGTGATTGTTTGGATATCGCTGACTTAAGAGGTAATTTGAATAAGGAGAGACACATAATGAGAATGTTTGTAAAGAAGGAATTTGAGCTCTTTCCTCTCATTCGTTTCGATGATTTAATTCAGGCTGGGTTAAAACTCTGAAATAGATAATTTCACTACTTTCGCTGACATTGTTCTTGGAGTCCAATGAATTTTCTTCGTAAAAATCACTGATTGCATGCATTATAATGTGTGCAATTTTAAACTTTTTTAATTTAAGAGTTCTACTAGTTTTATCTTGAAGTAGAACTAATTATTGCTCTAGATTCAGGATATTCACATTATAATTTAAAAGAAAAAAAACTCTAAATAAAATTACATATTGTATGTAAATTTCATTTTTAAAATATTTCTTTAGTTTATTTTTTATGCAAATTATAATACAAATTTTCATATCATTGACTCAAAGAATTTATAAATTTAAAATGAATATTCTTTACTGACCTAATGTTACAGATATTTAGATTTGCTATTAAAAATTATAAATAAATATTATAGTTAATGACAATTAAATGGGACAGTTATTTACAATGAATAAATAACTAGGCAAGAATACATAAAAAAGTTAATATAGTTATAAATAAAATATTTAGTTTAGAAGATTGTTAAATTAATAAAGTTATGCAGTTAGAAAAAAATTACAGTATGTTTTTTATTAAATTTTAATGTATAAAACAGAATTATTTGTACTTAAAAATGAAACTTTTTTATTTGTAATTTGTTTCTGGGAAATGCTGTTATATTTTTCATTTCATTCTTATGTAATGTATTATTATGTGCTCTAATCACAAATATATATTCAATTGATTTTGTGTTGCTATATGCAGTAATATGTTATTTTAGAAGAATCATAGATAAAATTAATAATTTTATCTACAATTCTTCAAAAAAAAACACATTAATAAAGTTTCAATTATAGGAATATTCCTTAAATATTTTTTTCATTATAAAATAAAATTCAAATTTTTTAATTTTACATAAATGAATGAAAACAAAAAATTTATAATACATTTAAAAATATCCTTAATATATCATTGTTATTGATAATAAATTCATTTACATTAAATACGTGATATGTTTAATGCAGCAAAATGTATAAGTAAGAAGATTTATAGTTTTGCATCCTTATAAATAGTGATCTTATATTTATTTTTTATTTTAAATCTGTATTTTGAATATGTTCAATTAATGACCAAGTTTGTATGTCACTGCCAAAAACTCTGAGCAGTTTGGTTTTTCTTAAGAAGAATAAGTCACACTAAATTTCAATTTAAAATACGAAAAACAAAATCAGAAATTAATTTAATTGACAACGGTGTACATTTTGTAATTTTTGACAGCGAATACTGACAGCCTAGTACTCAAGGATTATTATAAGACATTGGTGTCATCCACCATGTCTTTGATTTTCTGGAAGACTTTTTATAGGTACTAAGCCCCATTCATGTACCACAAGGGAGAAGATCCTTAAAATTCTCGCAAATATCTCCTACAACAAATGTGCCAATAAAATCGCCACATTCCTCATTTACTGTTTAATCTAGGAAGGACTAGTAGACAACGATGGATAAAAACTGTGTCCGATTCCCATGACCAGATCCCTATGATCACCAGATTTATTATATTAACAGAAGGCAAATGATAATAAATCTGGTGATCATATAATATACAAAACTTCAAATATAATTTTATTAGCTGATTATAAAATGAGGTTCAAAATTTAGGTTAAGTTCAGTTATTATAGAGTTATCCCTTAACATTCTTAAGCAAATAATAAAATATGTGCCTAAAAACGAGTAATATTATTATTTCTAAAAGTAAATGGTAATATTTGATTTATAAATTAAATTTACGTGTAAGGAAATTTCGTAGTGTCATGTAGTATATTAAATTTTGATACACTGAACGAATTCATGTTTGATATATTTTATTTTTTGATGAAGCTGTCAATAGCTAAAATCAACAATAAGTATTAAATTAGGATTTAATAAAATCAAAATGGGTAAGATATTTTTAAATATATGAAAATTTAAATGCAACATCAAATGTGTAAAACAAATTTTAAAAAATGCATTGAGCTTTTATAGTGTTGTATAATTTTGAAATGGATTTGTTGGTGAAACCATTGTAGATAAACTGGTATACAAGCAGAATTCAACTCTATCAGCTATACCCAAAAATGATTTCTTTGTTATAATAAAACAAAAAACATAGAAATAAATTTACAAGTATTTATAATATTGTATTTATATTAATGTCATTTTAAATAATGTTAGTTATAGCAACTAAAGGAATTTAATCATCATAGTTATGGATAAATGAATTTAGTTTGCATTACTTAGTTAAACTGAAATTTATGAATGCTATTTAATTTATTAAATGTAGAGATATGAATTTAAATTTTTGAAACAAATCAGATTTATTTTAAATTCCTTTAATAATATTAAAGAAAATCTTTTGTAAATAGGTCTATGCTTTTATAACCGTGATATGCATTTTACAATATATTTGTATTGTAAATTTATGTGATTAAGAATTCGCAAAACGATAATTTAATTCATATTTTATTATATGGAGAAATAGAAACTGAGCTGAGCTCACGTAAAAAGAGAATAAAAATTTTCGAGTGTGTTTATTTTTAATCAAATTTATTATTTTACCATTGATATGTTTCTGAATAAGAACGAAAACCATGAGAGAAATGAGAGATCAAATTAAATTCTCTCTCGATTTTGAAAAAAAATGTTATTAATATTTAAATAAATTAATTATGCAACAAATTTGAAACATTTTTACCATTTAATATAAATATATGCGCTATTCCGTTTCTGTATTGCTGAATTTCTTAAAAATAATTAAATTTTTTAATTGATTTATTATTACATTTTTACGTCAGTTGTATTCAGTGAATTTTTATGCTGATACAAAGATTTAAATACAAATTATATTTCTTGCAATTTGAATATTCAAAATACAAAAATAAATTTTATAAAGTATAATATATATTTTCATTTATTAACTTTTGACACATGGCTTTAAAATAACATATCATGATTTGCGTAAAGCGAGTGTGTTAACTAATTAAAATATAGAATAATAAGATTGTCTAAAACTATTTCTATTAATTAATTAATAATCCTAATGAATAAATAATTCAAAAAATAATATATTTAGAATTCAATATTTTATTTGTATTTAGAACATTTTTTTGTTTTATATATCTGAAAAACTTGTCCGTCAAAACATTAATCACATCAGTTTTAAACAGGACATTTTGTTTTTAACACACAGAAATTTACATGCAGTGTGAAAAAAAAAATCATTTGTAATTGAAATGTCAATAAAAAACTACTCTAAATGTTAGCAGCAAAATAAGATATAAATATTATAAAGTTTTAGAGTGGAATTCTTTTTAATTATTTGAAGAAATAAAATGCTTATACATTAATAGATGTTAAAATAAGATATTGGTGATACACATTGAGTATTATGCAGCATATAAATATTGATATAAATTTAAAATTGTAGATTTTTTAATTCATTTTTTGTTTTTTTGTTTTTTATGTGAAAAACGTGTTTATGTTATGATATTTAAAAAAAAAACTTATTTTTTAAAGTACTATTCAATTTAAATGTTAGCTGAATATGCCAATTTTTGACACAAGAGATTAACTTACCATTTCATAATATTTAATTGTTCACGAATTTAAGAGATATTGCACTATATCAATTTTATCTTATTATAAAGTATATTTTATTAAAATGTAATTAATGTAGAGAAATATCTCTTACGATCTTATCTCTTATATTCTAAGTTACACATAAAATATTACAATTTCGTATCATGGAATATTTCGTAATTATTGAATTATTACGTATATATTTTTTTATAAATTAAATATTTTTAAAAAATAACTATAGCTAAAATGTATAAAAATTAGAATTACAATCATGGCATTAGAAAATTTCTTCAATAAGTTATACATTCACTAAATAATTATTTATCCTATATTACACTGAGTACTAAAATATAAATACTTTTTTTTTTAAATAAGCACCTTTTCAAAGCATCTGTAAACATAATAGTTGTGGGATTTTAAACAGTTAGCATTGCTGTATCAAAATGTAGAGCATTTATAAATTCAACTATTAAAAGTAGCTATTTTTATTTGCCCATCTATTGTATTGCACAAATCTAAAAACAAAATTTATTCGATTGCAGAACAATTTATTCTAATACCAATTCAGTAATGATAAATAGCCACCCAATAAAACTCTTCAAGTCTCTCTGTCTCTCTCCCCTTTGCGTGTCCATTAATTTAAACAAATAGAATCTCTCTTGACATTTAAACGTCTGCACATTCATCATCACTAAAAATAATCGAACCTTGAATACTTTACGGGGTGAATAAAAATTTTCACCTCTTCTTTTAAAATGTAAGAGATTCTTGAGGGCGCGTTGTTCATTTTTTTTCTTCCCTCTCTATCATTTAGAGCGATGCTAAGTGACTACATTTGTGAAAAGAATGGAAAGACAACCAATCAGAAGCAAGTACCTCATTGACAGCTCTTTATTTAAAGGCCTGGATGTGGACATAAGAGTGCCGTTGCTTCTGCGCCTAACTGGGATGCTTTCTGTAAGTTTGAGAGCTAAGAGAAGGAAATCAAGGGTCTTCTATCAAGTATTAAAAAGCAAGTCTTGGCGCAAGATAAATCGCTAAGAGAACTCAAGAGTTTTCTTCCCAAAGGATACGTGATTTTTGGATTACGATTCCTGCAGATTGGTTGGGGACTCAATGGCTGATCTGTCATTTATATCTCATAATTTTTCTACTATTTTAATATGAATTTATGATACATATTCATTAGGTTTTATAGAAAGAAGTTTATGTTTAGTTTGATAAAAAGGACTTTAGGAAAAGAGAGCTTACTTTGTATTTACTGAAAAGGGATATTCAGGCTTTTTTATATACAGAGATTATTATATTTTATAGAATAGTTGAAAAATATTTATAGACAATATATCAGTAAAAATATTAATATATTTGCTAATGATTATATTGATTTAGTAAGCATTTAACCCAATATTAAAATCACTCAATTCAAAGAAAGCTGTTAAAATGACGCATTATTATTAATAATAATATTATTATTTTAGGATTTACATATAGTATCCTGTAACATACAATTATTTATAAAGAAAGAATTGTTTAATTTACTTTTTAGTTTTAATAGTTTGAAATACAAATTCATATTGAAAGTTACTTTGTATTTTGTAACTATTATCTATGTTATTTATATTTTATATGTTTTGCTGCAATTTTAATATGAATTTATTAAACCTATTCATTATTTGAGACGGTAGTTTATAATTAGTTTGACAAAAAGTGTTAAATAAATGACAGTTTGCTATTTATTTACTTTATAAAATCAAGCTTTTATTTATATAATGATCTATATTTTTCATGCAATTGTGCATAAATATTATTACATCATATATATACTTTTGATTTTATTATTCTGAGTGAGCATTTAACGTACATTTTTCAATAATTTAAAATCAAGAAAGATATAAAAAATAATGTAAATTATTTTTATATACTTTAATATTCACTGAATATTAATTATTCATAAATAAGAAATTTATAATTTAAAATTTTAGTCTACTCAAAATTTCAAACTACTGATGAAAGTATTTTAAAAAAGCAAACATTGAGTTTCAAAATGTTACCCAATACTGTAAAAATATAATTAGCATCTCCTGAAGAAAAAATTACAACTTCTAAAAGGAATATAAATAGGAGTTAGTTAAAAAAGAGAGTATTTTTAAAATAAAAGCATCAGAGCTTGATTATAACATCAACACAAATTATTATATTTTCTAAAGTCAGTAATAAGCATAATTTTAACGAATGTAATTTTATTACATTATTTAATATTCAAAAAGTAATGTCTATTCATAAATAAAGAAATTACATAAATTAAATTTTATTTTAATAATTTTCAAGTACAGAATTACTTATGAAAATATTTAGGAAGAAAAAAGTTATTGTCAAAGTGTTATCTACAAATGCAATGTTAACTTAATTAATTTCCTTAAGAGAAAGGTACTATAACTAAAGTGAATATTTCAGAATATTTTAAATGAAACCGTCAGATCTCACTTTGACATCCCACTAATTATTAGATTTTCAACCGACCAAAAATTTTTACTTTAAAAAGTCATTTATCCATTTTTAAATAAGATAATTTACCTTCGCATTCGAAACTTCAATTAAATGCAGATTTCAATGCCAGTTAATTTTAAATCTCAGAAGTTTTAATTGAGTTATTTAATTAAATTTACAAAGCTTTATGGAGTTAAATATTGATTAATAAGAAAATTCTGATGAAATTTTAGAAAACTGTGTAGTTTTAAATATTATTTTTATTTAAATAAATTTTATCATCATAAATATATGAGGAACCCGTCAAAATTGCATAATACACTTTTCTAAAAGAGTTTATTAAAAAGATCAGCATAAATATTAATTTACGTGATAATTTATAATAATTTATATTTTGGTTCACATATCTGCTAGTAAGTATTACAAGAAAACTATATGTAACTTTTATTTAAATATTAAATTATAAAATATTTGTGCTGGAAAAATTATATTTATATATATATATATATATATATATATATATATATATATATATATATATATATATATATATATATATATATATATATATATATATATATATATATATATATATATATTTATATATATATATACATATATTAAAGTAGTATCTAAAAGCTATTTATCTATTATTTATTTTTTTCTATTATTACAATTACAAAAAGAATTTATTACTTAAAGAGTATACTTACAATAAAGTGATATTATTAGCAGTAACTATGTACTGAGAGAGATACTTACTTGTTTCAGTAAAAATAGCTTACTCAACTTTCTTGAAATATCTTAAAATATATTAAAATAAATATTAATTTATATGAAAACTCAGGGTGAGCTCTTTATAAACTTACTTAAGATTATTTGTAAATTATTATATGCATGTAATTGTGATTTATAATATTAATCACTAAAAAGAATCTTATTTTAATTGAAAATGCATTACATTTGCTATTGTTGTTTACTAAAATTCCGAACAAAAACGTTAATAAATTACAAGTAGACGTTTGTTTCCTCAACTATCCATTTCAAGCAATATAAATTAAATTATAATTTGCTGTTATAGATAATGATATGATAAATTATAAATAAAGAAATTTCATAAAGATTATTAAAAACTGATTTCTAAATATTTGGTTTAATATTACTTTTCATTAGAATTTGAGTACAAAAATATATTTTAATCAAAATAATTATCATTAATACACAGATAGATAATACGAATAACTATACCCAGTGAACAATTACATAGTTCCTCCCCAAAAAGTTTCTGAAGAACTCTTAATTTTAATATAAATTCTTTCTTTTAAAATGTTTTCTAAAATTTTTTTAGAATTTGTTTTTTGTCTGCCAAATTCTATGGTTTTATAAATCAAACCTCCAACTTAAATATCTTCATTTTATTTGATTAACGAATCCATATTTATATATTTAATGATCATTCTCATTGCATGTAAAATATTAGATGTGTTACTGTATTTGAGGTTTGATTGACAGTTTATCTTAAATTTTATCTCAAACTTGTACTCCTATATACACAATGAAATCAGTTATTTGCATTTTACATGAATTCAGAATTGTCACATTTCCATTGAAAGCTCTTAAGCAAATTATGGAAATTGTATGATTGCTTATCCCATTGAGATTTCTTTCCTCTCTACAAGAATAATCGTGGCTATAGAAATATTTTTATTTCCTACGATGCAAAGCTCAATCAAATAATAAACATAAAATAAATTCACTTATTTTTTGTTTTATAAAAAATGAAATTTATTTTATAAAGAATGAAAATAATAAATATGAAATTATAATGAGTTTATGAGTATGAAGTATAATGAGTCTTAATGAGTTTTTAGCACCAATGCATTTGATTAAATTTTATTGTGAGCAATGATTTCAGCGGTGAAATTGTTTGACAAAGCATGACAAAAACTCAATTGAAAACGAGGAAATTTTATTGTAATTTTTATTGCACTACCTATAAACAATATACTCATTAGCTTAACTTTCTTCATAAGGAAACTAAATAATGATTCTAATGTAACTCAAATATATAGTAAGATTCCTTTCATCAAGTGATGTTTTTTGTGAATGTAATATTTTTTTGCTTTGACTCTTGCAAATTAAGGATAATTTTATTCAGAATAATTGGACTCCTAGTGTTGATATTCATAGCAAAATGTGTTCTATGAATGCTAATATATCTATTCATAGTTTGACATTCAAGGTATTGCCTTGTTTTCATAAGAAAGTAACAGTAGTCGGTATTGAAATGGTATTGAGGCTGGCAATACGTATGTTATGACTGCTGTTTTTGTTTCCACTATAGCGTTGTAATGTTTTTATTTGTTTTAAGTTTTATAAACTTTTTATACAGCTAAAAAAGTGCTTAAATCAATCAAACAACTTCTGATACATCTTTAAGAATTGATATTGAAGTCTTAAACAGGAAATTGTATGCCACTTGGGAAAAAATGCTATAAACTGCGTCGGTTTTAAAGCTGCTGATTTTGAGAAAGACTCGACCCCAGTTATATGTTATGTATCATGTGTTTGGCTTCTGATGGAATAGAAAAATGGTACTTATCATATGCCGTTTTCAGTCTCAAAAATTTTTGGAGAGCATTGAAAGAGCATTCAACTGACAGCTACTTACACATTAACAAATATAAAACGAAAAATATCTGACACAAAATATACAATAAAAGTATCCCAATTTGGCAATTAGACCTGCGCCGCATGGTGAGAAGAGCTCTGCACCAAAATGACCAAATTTTATGACCATAAGTGATAACTCCGAATCTGGCCAAGTTCACATAGATGATGAAGGAAAAGAGAGAAGTGACTCTACCTTTGATAAATTTAGTTCATCAGAACCTCATCTTTTATCTCAACAAGATCTTTAGAATTATATAAGGAATTTAAATTTTGCTAAGCAGTCAGCGAAGCCTTTAAGTTCCAGACTCAAAGGTGGAAATTTTGTTAAAGAAGACTTACAGTTATGTGTTTATTAGGGATTTTGAAGACTACTTCTATAAAGAAAGTGAAGTAGTTTTTTGCAATATCACTTGTTAAGCAATGGAGGCTCTTGTACATCGGCACCAGCCACATTAGGATTGAATGTTCACAAACACATCAAAAATTACATTGAAGATTGTATTTTTGCATAGAAAAAAATATTTATTATTATTTTTATATTATATATTATAATATTATTATTATAATATTTATTATTTTATTATAATATTTGTATTTTCTGGCAATAATAAAGAAGAAAACTTTAAGGAAATAGTAAGTGATCTTTTGGCTTCATACAAAGGAATGAACAGTAACATGCATTTAAAAATTCTTCTTGGACTCCCATAAAGACTTTTCTTAAAAATCTTGAGCTGTCTCTGATGACCACGGTGAGCGTTTTCATCAGCAGATTGCTACCATGGAAAAGAGATACCAAGGTAACTGATGTCTCAGTTTGCTGATCAACTGATGCTGGAATTTGAAGAGATTCATAGTTCAGCATTAGCAGCACTACTACTAGAAAAGTCCATTGTTGATGCAAAACGCTGCATAAAATCGAATTATAAATTATTTTTGGTAAACTTGAACTAATTGAAAATTTATCATTAAATGTTTCCTAAGTATCTAGTCTTAGAACTTTAAAAATGTGTTATAAGGAAAACCCTTCAAGAGGAAGAATATCTCAGTAAATATTTAAATTCAGCAGGAAAAAATTAATAAGATTCTGTTTTATTTTTCCTGTCTCTGAGAAAGATGTTTTTTTTTAGACCAATGTTATGCGAATTATATATCTGAAGAACAAAAAAGCTTGTAAAATAAAATATTTAAAGGCTTATTTCAAAAGATAGTTTTCGAAATTATCCAAAAGTATGTTACAAAATTTGCTAATATGTTAGTAACATAAAAAATGAAATGGAAAAATATGGTAGTTCCTCTTCTTTATTTTATAAAGTAGTACTTGCCATCCTATAAATTAAAATTGACTATTTCTCCAAACATCACCTGTTCCTCTCTTATACAATTTATTAAGACTTACATAAACAATTAAGCAAAATTTTGTTTGGGCACAGTATGCTGGCTGTTTAACATACAAACTTTTCTAAATCAATTTCTACAAACCATTAATCATTTATATTAAATACCTTTTTCAAACTTCGTTTATTGAAAGAGTGCTATTTTAAGATAATCTTTGAACTATATAGTTTTTCCGGAATTAAAAAAAACAATATTTATTTTCATGAAAAAGAACATATTAAGGCGAATATTTTAAAATAAAATGAATAATCTTTAGCTATAGTTAATGTTCTTGCAATAATTTATTTCTGTTTTAAAAGAATGAAAAAATTTTGTAATAAAAATCCAAGGTAAAAAAAATAGTATTTATTATAATATAATACATTACTTATTTCTTAAACGTGATAAACATTTAAACACTAAAATAACTTCCTTCTGTTAATGAAATATTTCACCCTTTAAACTGAAACAAACTAAGCTTTGAGAATAGCTCTTATAAGTGTTTCATTATAATTTTCTCACTCGCGCTAAACTTAAATTAAAAAAATACATTTTACCATATTACAAACAATTAAACTTAGCATGAATTAATTTTTCAAATATTGATAATAAATGACAATTATTTGAATGATATTAGATTATATATTTAGTTTAATAAACACATAGAAGCAAACACGTAGGTTGTGATTAACCAGCTTCAAAATATAAGTATTGTATACATATACTAATACATGTATATGCATATAGGTGAGCAATTTCTCTTAAAAAATTATGTATTAACTTTAACAATTTCTTATTTTATCCCACTATAAAACATTGTTTTGCTTAAAAAAGCAACAATTTGAGGCTCTTAAAGTTGAGATGTAACTACAAAATGGTTCGTTATAATTATACTTAGGATTTATCACTTCCTTCTACTTAAACACCAGGAAAATTTTTCTGCTTTCAAAAATTCAGACTAAAAGTAGTAAAGCGCTAACGAGTGTCAGAAATATGTCCCTCCTCAGACTTAAAGACAATGTGAAAAATCTAGGTTTCTTAACTTTTAATTGAGCCACACTTAATGAGCTTGTGGTAACTAGGCGGAAAGTTATGTCTTGAATTCCATAGTAAATGAAGTCACTAACATCATGAGCAATTCAATAGTTTGAGAAATTTTTTAATCTCATTTGCATTTCGATTTTACCATTGAAATATTAAAAAAAAGTCTGAAGCATTGCTGCTATATTAGCTTCACTGTTGAAAATTTGTTGAATAAATAAATAAATATATATATATATATATATATATATATATATATATATATATATATATATATATATATATATATATATATATATATATATATATATATATATATATATATATATATATATATATATATATATATATATATATATATATATATATATATATATATATATATATATATATATATATATATATATATATATATATATATATGCAGAAATAAAAATGTTATATTCATTCGTCTATAACAGTAAAATTTATTACTAATATACATGAATAAATATAATGCTGTAAGCACATTAAATGTTTTCTTGAAAATTGTTTTTAATTTCTTATTAGACAATATGTGATGTGGACAGTGTTTTGTAATATTGGTTTAAAAAATTATATTAATTAAAAAAGTTTCTTGTAATATTATGACATATATGACTGAAAAAAATGCATTTAGTAATATAGTAAATATACATTGCCAACATTCAAAATTCAACACCAAAAAAGAGTTGCTAGAAAGTGACGAAACTCGGCAAACAGAGAGACAGTAACAAACAATTGTGGATCTGTATTTCGAAATGATATGCATAATACACAGCGAGATCAGAGTCTGATCAGTAAGAAGCAACTCCTCTAGATACAAAGTCAATGAGAGTACGGATGGCGTCCTTTGGAATGGATCTCCATTCTCTGGGAACCATTTGCTCAAAAACGTCGTTCGAAGGAGTCAGTGGCAGGGTTTGCAAAGAGTGTCCAATCATATCCCAAACGTGTTCGATTGGTGACAGATATGGCTACAACGGTGGCTAAGGTAGCAGCTGTACACCTTGTAGGGGATGTTGGTTGATAGGAGGAATGTGCGGTAGTGCGTTATGCTGTTGATAAGGGGCACTGGGCAGCACATGAAGATAGGAGAGCGTCACCGGTCGCAGCATAATTATCCACTTACTGTTGAGCTGGCATAATGCCCGTGAATACGGACTAGAAGTGACCTGATATTGTATGCAAAGGCTTTCAAAACCATGATATCACGTTGTAGCACTGTGGGGCGTTACACATTTGCTGCAGGATTGAACCTGTCTCTAAGTCCAAGGCACATTCGTGCGAGGCGATTATCACTGAAAAAACAGAAACGTGACTCATCGAAGAAGACTATCCTGTGCCACACCACCGTCAACATTGCACGAATCCGGCACCATTCTAGACGTTGGTAAATACGCTGTTGGGTCAAAGCCAGTTTTCTTAACTTATTCCATGAGCCCAGGCCACTTGCAATTAATCGATAGTAAATGGTTCTTATTGATATGGGAGTATCCAAGGTGTCTTTTACATGCTGCAGAATTTCGGTTCAGGTGCTTCGTAGGGCCCGGCACCGCTTCATGTCGGATGAGTAAATCCACGCGTGCTGATGTAACTCTGGCTGCATCGGCAACCTACAAACGTTCTACACTTCCTTGTTCCAACCATCTTTCCCAAGCCGGTGCTTTAGAAGCATCCAGGTGTCTATCAGCTGCAATTTATTGTAAGGACAAACCTGTCATTCTCAGTCCGATCACCATGCCCCTGGTAAACTTGTTTGTCTGCTGGAATTGACTCCGTCGACGATGGCCTTGCAGTCTCTGCAATAACAGGTATCCTCTACACAACAAGGACAAACTTTCAACGATTATTTTTCAAGCAGCAATAATGGCTTAAATATTGCCCACACTTCCGATTCCTCACCTTATATCTTATCCTACGTGCACTAGAGAGCTGCACATTTCACATCATTTGCATAACTCGTAAGGTAAATCTACCCTGTAATTTGCATAATTTTCTGGGGACTCCATGATATTCCCTTTTGAATGTCGGACAGTGTACTAAATTGTATTAATTTTTTTATTAAAAGCAAACTAATATGTGACATGAAAAATTTTATAGAATCATTTGAATTATGCAATTTAATTTTCTTACATTTGAGTATGTGTTATAATTTTTTTTGATTTAAAGTCTGTTTAAAGGAAATGACATATTATGTGCTTCAAATGCACAGACAGGATTTATAGTATATTTATGATAAATATACAAACGATTTTTGACATCTTTGCAGATCCAATACCTTTTTTCAGTTAAATTTATTTTTACTTAATTTTTTCGATAATGTGCAAATAATATTAATAATATAAATTTTAAAAAAATCATAAAATTTTATTTTAAATTGGAAGTCAGTGTAGAGATGATTTTTATTCGGTTCAAAAAGTTTTAATAAAAACATGTAATTTAAATTCCTTTGCCAATCTTACTATATTATAATGAGCAACAAACACATATTATGAATCGCAACTTTCAGATTAAAATCAGTATTACGTTGTAATATGCAGTGTTTTTTATTCTTATTTTAATACAAAGTTATATGAGTTAAATGAATACTGAAAATTGTATAATAAAGGAATATGCCATAAATATTTAACTTTTTTCAAATTATCAGCGAAGAAAAATTTATGTTTTTGACAGAAATATAATGCTCTTGCAAACATTGATAACTTGTTGATCGCATGAAATAATGATTAAATTTACAGTTTAGTTAAATTTTTATTAGAGATCATTTTATATGCGTCCAACATTTCTCATCTCTACTTTCATGGAAACATTTTTTAATTATTTACTCAAATTGAAAATAAAAAAATATCCAATCTTATATATCAAAATCAATATAGTTAGAATAAAAATGTATGTATAAAGCAGTGTATATATATATATATATATATATATATATATATATATATATATATATATATATATATAATTATATATATATATATATAATATATATATATATATATATATATATATATATATATATATATATATATATATATATATATATATATATATATATATATATATATATATATATATATATATATATATATATATATATATATATATATATATATTATATATATATATATATATATATATATATATATATATATATATATATATATATATATATATATATATATATATATATATATATATATATATATATATATTACACAAGAATTAATGTTTTATGTTACAAATTGAACCTATCGTGACTATTTCTAATATAAACAAAATATAATGTAGCTGGACCCCAATTTTATGCTCTGAGGGATGTAGCAAAATAAATCCTAAGTGAGAAAAAATCGCAAAAGTTATGTTTCATGAGTTTTTAAAACAAAGTGCTAAATGTTTCTGAAAAATATTCACATCAAATAAATCTCCCTAATATGTACTATAGAATAATACTATCTTTCTAAATTCATTGAAAAACAATTTACGTCAGAGCAGTAAATTGTTAATTTGACATTTTAAATTTGTTATGAAACTTTTATTGCAACCTCAGTTAGTTTCTTTCTGATTGTAAGCTTTTTTGAATATTCATTTATTTGTTCACAAAAGAAGAAACCTGGATAAAATCCTAATCACTTAATAGATTAGACGTAAAGTAATCTGGGATATAGAACTAATTTTCCATTATATTTAAATATACCTGGTATAAAACCTAGAGCTTTAAATTATAAATTCAAAAGTAGATTTAGAATTATATATTGGCTGGTATGACTAATTTTTAAAAATCTATAAAGAGCGCTACATCGTACCACAAATCAAAAGTAATGTAAACTATAGTTCGTACTTTTGCTGTAATTAAATGATGAGTTTGCTGATTCGCATTATGCGTCAAAGATAAAATGAATAGATTTAAAAATGGGGAAAAATGAGCAATCAAAAAATTAAAAAAGTGAGTATTAATAATTTTTATTTGATGAAACAACATGACATAGTACATTAAAAAATTTCATTCTTAAATTATTAATAAAGTACTTTATATTCTCCATTCGCTATATCCTCTGGTATATTACATTTTTTTTTTCTTTTCTGCATTTCTTTTACTCAGATCTAAAAATAATCATTTGTTGATTTGTGTTTCTATCTAGGTTTTTATGTAAACTTTTTAAATTATATTTACTTGCATTTGGTTCAATATTCATACATGGTTTAATGATCTACTCACATTTTGTGTCACACGCTATATTTCCCCTCTTTTCATAAATGTTTCTCTTATTCTACTGTCGTTTAAAATTACAGAATTTTCACTGAATGTGTTATTGAGTGATACATGAAAATTCTGAATTGATGGTGTTAGTCTATTTAGATTAGTTGTATCATATTTGTCATACATTTATTTCATTTATTTTTTTGATTTATATACTAGATTAAATCGAAATATGTCTAATCTAACTTTTGTTGCTGTCAGATTGTTTGCCTTAAAATCAATGTTATCCATTTCTCTAATAACTGCTTACTAAACATAACTTACTTAAAATTAATCAAATATAGATTACTTAAAATTAAGCAGATAAAATAGCTCAGGAAAAAAACCCGGCCCGCATGGAAGAAAACAGCATGTAGTTCCTTCAACCGATAAATTTCGATTAAGCTGCTCGAATGACACAGTTACTCTAGACCTAGTACACAATATCCCCCAGTAAATCACACTGAACTAGTTTCTTTTGAAGACGAGATTTCTTGTACAGAAATGGCATAAAATAATCCTTGAGGTTGCACATTCCTACTCATATTTCCGAATGGTATGTTGAGAACAATGCAATGTATGGACAGACAACATCCACACGCTTACATCCAGTTTACCAGAAAAGTTTTATTATAACTTAATAAGCCTTTTCAATAGAAAAAAATATTCATTACCTTCTAGAGCAGCTTTCTTCGCTATGTTTTGCAATAGAATAAATATATTACTGAACAAAACAACTTACATTAGTGAGTGATTTATGAACTCGATGAAAGGAAAAATTAAAATTAGATTAATCTCAATGACTTGACAATAAGTTTATTATATAATATATCCATTATTATTTATTCATGCAACAACGTTTAAATTTTTAAGGAATGAATCGTTGATGAATCTAACTGTATACACTTCTTACTTATTACTTTTGTAAATTTATGTCAAAAAGTATGTGTTACTCGTTACTTATTTAATTTTTTATCACTCAATTTAATAAAAGCAAAGTGTCAACATCGTTTTCATTGTGAAATAATGCTTATATGTCATATTTCCAAGACGTTGAGTTCATTTTCTTGTGAAAATAAGCAATCCAGAATTATTATTGAATTCTATATTTTTCTTGCAACCAATATTCGGTATTTATCTAACGTAATTACTTTCTATGTTAAGTAATATTAAAGGAAATCTTTGATATCAATAAAGTTTTATGTATGAGTTTCATATAATTTAAGGGGCCTTTTCTATTATATTCTAGTTAAGAACTTCTTAAAATAAACATTTCAATTACCGTTTTAACTTACTTAAATTGTAAGAAAATGAATATAAAGTAGAGTAGAATGCTTTTACATTCTTATAAAACAATGGATTTCATCTTAAAGGAATTTAATACAATATTTTATTATTATTTTTTTTACTATGCATATGCATTTTTATAATTTCCTCACATTCCACTCAAAATTAAAATATTTTAAAGTTGATTAATTTAGGATATTTATTTGCATGTTTTTAGTTTTTTATTTTTACTTTGAAATCAATTGAATAAATACTTTATCCTACCTAAATTGTAAGAGAAATGATTAATTTATTCAGAAAGGAAGAATATAATTATTTATTTAGAAAAGTATACTATCTTACATTTAAAAAATACATTTTAATAAAAATGTCATGAATGATTTACTTACACATGACCATTGTAGAGTTCAATTAACACCCATCATTTAATTAATATCCAAAAAATCTTGGAAATTTCAAGAGGATAATTGGATGATGTTATTAATACCGACTTTCTACTGAAGCTCAAAATGTTTATCATAAGTAATAAGAAAAAAATTTATATTATAATATATTAATGCATATGCATATGCGAAAATTAGTGTACACTTATAGAAAAATACTCTAATTTTATACTTTTTAAAATTGTAGTCACTTATAAAATTTTTAATCAAATTTTTTCATGATTTAATTCAGAACTGTTTTTGTTATATATTGAAAGAGTTACAGATTATAATAAAAAATAGATTAAGCAGTATTTTTCTGCAGAAAACTAAACATACATATACCCAGAAAAGTAGACAAAATGTCAGCTTTTAAAAAAGATTTCTTTTGTCAATTGGACGAAAACATGTCATGCTAATCTGAATAGAAGAAGAAGAATGTTTTAAAATAACATTTTGTAGAACTGTATCCTTATGTAGATGAGTTTGTCACTCATCTTTTAAATCAATTCGTTATTAATCAAAGAAACATGTGATCGCTAGAAAAAGGAATACAAGATATTTATACAATACTCTGGAAGTCATAGTTGTGCGTTTTGTAAATGAATTTTATTTTTAAATTAGTACAAAGTTAGTTTAGTGATGCTTTGGAATAAATGACAACTTTAATTTTCCATTTTTATTCTTGAAAATATTTAAAGATATAAAATTGCATATTTAGAGGGTAGTTAAAAGTTAGTTATAAAATGACAAATAAGCTTGTACATATTTTTCAAAATAACTGACATAATCATTTTTGTTTGAATTAGAAAATTATACTTTTTTTCTTAAATTACAAAAATTAATTTTTAAGTTGCAGATTATTTGACGATACAAGCTATTTTTAAACTGAAAATTTCTATTATACTTTTCTAAGTAACACTATGCAATATTTTTACTACTCATTTATAATAAATAAATAGAAATGTCTTTGCTTAAAATTCTTTACCTTATTAGAACTCTAAATCTAATTGAAATTTGATTTAAATTTATTTATACGACATGAATATGTTTTCGTGAACATGTATATTTTAACAACAAATCGGAATGAAAATCTTCTACATCTTACTTTAAACAAATGTGAATTGTAAAAAAATGATGAAATTTTCGACTCAAACTTTCCTACTTTGGTATTGCTTAAAATGTCAGCTAAAAAAAGTTTTTTACTCCTTGAAAGACCTTGTTGTGTTCCCATTTTATTTTCCCTAGTCCGTTCGGGAAGAATAAATTGTATACCAGCTGAGAAACTGGAAGGGCTAGGAGGGAAAGGTCCCGGATGTAGGGGAACACGAAAGATGGAAGTAGAACGTTGAAGAAAATCAATAGATATACTAGGCCCCAATTCACCAACTTGCCTTTTCCCCCCTTTCACTTTTTATCCCCCGCTCAATTCGTTGACTAACCACCTAGCGCATCTACTTTAACGGATTAAAATTTACTCAATGTACTTCCCCCAGCTGAAAAATGTCTCATACAACTTTTGAAACAAGTCGCGAGTAATTTTATCTCGAAAGGCCGAAAAATGAAAGAGAGGTAATGATTATTTGGGAAATATACGGTAACTGTGGAAAGAAAACTTATTCTTCTTTGTTTCATAGCATTGGAGAAGCGCAAGAGGGTGATGACAGATCAATAGGTTTTCTGTGAAAGAAAGTAATAGAGTTTCGAATTTCTGAAGTACTTTTGCATTTGTAAGAGATACGGGTTACGTGTATTGTCCAGGTAGCGAATACTGACTACAAACTTTCTAAAAGTATTATCTTTCCACTTTTGGGCCACATTTTTTTTCCTTTCTCATCGAAATGATAAAAAAGAAGAGATATAATAAAATTAATGGTTTGACTTAACAATATTTTTCAGATATTAGTTACTTTTCCAATTTCAAATTTAGCTCTTATTCTCTTTATTTTTTTCGTAATACCGTTTTAACTTTGCACTGATATATTAAGGCATTATTTTCTATCTCATTATAATTTACAGGAAAAATATATATAATTTAATTATTATTTTTACTTATGTTGAAAAGCATTTTACGTCATTTTTTGTTGTTAATTTAAGAATCAATTTAAAAATATTATTAATCTTTGTTACCTATTTTATTAAACTTTGTATTTTAAATAATTTATTTCCTTATTGTACTTATAGTTCTGTCTATCTTATTTTTTTCCAAAAAAATTAAGGTTTCGATGCATTTGAAATTAAGAATACAATATTTAAATAAAGAGGAATAAGTTCTATATTTATAATTCTCATATTAAACTTTCGAAAAATATTGACAAGTAAAAAATATAACTTCGAAAGAATTTTTTGATAAAATAACTGAAACACACATACAACAAAATATAAAACAAAAGAATAATTTCATTATCATTTTAAGAATAAAGCATTTAAATTTGTATCGAATTGAACTGAATCTTATTTCAACGAGATACATTTCTAGAGTATTTATAGTAAAATAAAACCTCAAAGTGGTTTAGAATGTGGTTCTTTATTTTATTCGATGTGTTACACCACATATTTAGAATAATGGATGAAAGAAAATTGTATTAAATGAGCCTTCTCCTTGAGAGCGTTGCTGTATCTGGCAATACTCCAAATGTGCAACCTAGAAATGATATTCGAATGAAAACTCTCCTTCAGAAGAGATTTCTTGAAACCAAGCAAACATCCAGTTGATGCATATTCCCAAACAGTGTAACATTTCTCCGTTGCCTCCTTTCCTAATTTCTTAAAAAAGTTGTAAGAAAAATCTGTTTTTAATATCACAGTTCCCACAAAATTTGTCATGAATTTTTTCTAATATAAGCTTTTTATGGGTACATTAAAATGATAACTTATATGATAAAGAATAAGGGGTTTTAATAATAATGTACTTTAATACATAAAATACTAAATTTATTTCTGCATGGCTTATTAAATTTCCTCAAACTATTCAGACTTTACTTAATTGAAAATGAAATTCACATCTATATATATATATATATATATATATATATATATATATATATATATATATATATATATATATATATATATATATATATATATATATATATATATATATATATATATATATATATATATATATATATATATATATATATATATATATATATATATATATATATGTATATATAAATTATTTTATACATTTTTATATAATGCAAAAAATTTCTGTAACTAATTTAACTTCTGTGCATTTTAAATATAAAATAAACCGATTAAAATCTTATATATCATAAATGATTATGAATTTATAAATGCTCTTAGTTTACTTACAATTTTAATCAAGAAACTATAATATTTAATTGTAATGAGATGAAAAAAGCGAGGTTCCATAACATGTAAATGTTCCAAAACATTGCAAAAGATTGTAATAGCTATGAACAATGTCCCAATATGAATCGTGTGTCTTACATTAACTGAAAAAACGAAACTAATTTGTTTTCCTCTGACATTAAATAATGAAATGCAAAGGTAAGTATATAATTGATAATTTTTTAAAAGGGTTGACTCTTTAAATATTATAATTGGAATTGTGAGTTTATAATCAAGAAAATTTGTAAAATATTTCAGTTAAATATCTTATAATTGTACTTTAATGTACTCATGTATAATTTGAAGTCAAATATGGAAAACTTCAAAACTATTATTTTATTTTGAATACATAGCTTAGGATTATTTTTATGCAAAAAGAGTGAATTCATATAACGTATCAATAGCATACAGACTGAATTACATTAATGATTATTGCAAGGTCATATGAATTATACGAATAAAATTATCTGAAAGCTTTTCGTTTGTTTCATGATTCATTTCTACAAATATTGCTTTATTACATCTTTAAGAAGAGTGAGAATTATAGGTGTCCATATCCCATCATTTTCATGCTTACAAAATTTTAATAATTTATTTGATTTACAATCTAAAATTAATCAATGGTTTTTTAAAGATGGGATAAGTCCTAACACCAATAGCAATTGAAATAGCTTAAATATAAAAAGGAAAGAAGAGCATGTTATCTGCTTTCTTTTTCAATCTTTATTTCTACTATTTTCATGCCTCTAGGTTTAATATAAGTTGTTAAGAAACATTTTATTTTTATTCCAATAATTATTGGGTATTTTCAAATAAATTGAACGAAATGTATTCATTAGAGATTAAATATATGCTTAGAATTAAAAATTAAAACACTTTTATAACACTTTTATAACACAGATAAATGATTGAAAAGCAAATACAATGAATTATTTTATGACATTAAAAAAACTTTTTCATTTATTTCTGAAACAAATATTTCTTTTCAAATGATATTTTATTCTCAGAAAATAAATATTTAAAAAAATATTAAAAGTATATAATATTTTCAAATACTGTAAAAAATTGATTTATTTTAAAAATATGAAAAAATGATTTTAATCAAAAGTATAAACCTTGTGTGAATATTGAATGTATCATGAGTAATTATTACGTTTACAATTAGTCCTAAGTTTTATATATGAATTAATATGAAAATGCTATTTTTAATGCTTATACTGGAGTTTCAGTGTGAAATAAAAATTATACTACTGTATACAGTTCAATAAAGGAAACTATTTGTCTTGAAAATACAATTATTAAAAAAGTATAGAAATTCAGTTTGAAATGTATGAATTAAGTATTAAAAAATATATTTTAAATTCTTTGAGAATTTTCTTAGTGTATAAAACTGTGAATTTTTTTTCTGAAAGAAAACTCCTTTCATAAGAATTATTAAGAAAAATAAGTTTATGAATGGAAACAATGTTTTAAAAAGAATAATGGTTCATACATCGAAATACTATTTGATTATTTTATTTTTCCTAAAAGTTAATACCATCTCGTATGTTGGTTTAAATATACGTTATTTACCTAAAATAGGGAAAAACAGAATAAAGAACCAACCCTAGTAAAATGAAAAGAACCTTATTTCTTCGGGTGCATACTTTATGTTGTCAAGCAAAATATTATAAAAATGAGAAATACAAAAAGAGTCATCCTTTTATTCCATCCATCGATGAAATACTTTCGGAACAGAATTTTATTCTTTCATGCTTTATAGTTCTACTTTAAGAAACTTAGTAAATACCAAATTTTAATCTTTCAAAAGTTGAATGGAATCTTAAGAAGTATTTTTTCTGTTCTTTAGAGATGATATTATTTAATTCATACTTCTCTTGATCTCTTAAACTTTGATTTTTTTAAATTCCGCTTTTAGAGTGTAAAAAGGAAAATCTTTCATAAAGGGATCAAGAAACTTTAAAATTCTTTTAAATTTCATTTTATATAACCTAACAATAAAGTAAAGGAAATATGTCAAATAGATACGTATTTTTCTGAGAAATATTTTCTTCTTAAATAGTGAAAATATATAAATAACGAGAGATTAAATAATTTTAACATTGCTTAGATAAATAACAAATTGAAATATTTGAAATTAATTATTATTAAAAGGAAAAAAATGATTTAAATCCTGTATACATTGCGATTAAAACTTTAATATCGTCAAATTATACATTATTTACATAAAAAAGTTTTATTAATACATTTGACAATAGTATCCAACTTTAATAAAAAATACAGTTATTATTTAATTTAAAATTGTCTAGTAATTTAGTTATATTAATTCACATCTTAAATTGCTTCAAACTGTGGGTATAATTTATGTAAAATCTCTTTTAGTTCATGCAATATAACATTCTGCTCAATGAATTGTATTCTTTCACTGAATAAAATTGCAAAAATTATCTTTCAAAATATCATCAGCATTAATCGATGAAAATAATAAACACAAAATCTAAATATTTCATAGTGACATTTTTTTGCACTAAAATTTCTAGAAATGTATGAGAAAGTACAAAAAGTGTATAAATTTTACTTCATATAGATCATATTCTTACGTTATGTCTGTAAGCAACGTGCCCGCATTCAAGTATTATTCCCAGAAGTAGGCAAATCTATGACTTATTTAAAAAATTTTATATTTTTAAATTTAAAAATATCTAAACATATATATCTGGCATAAAAATAACTTATTCCAATGTTCAAAATACAGCACTTTTTACTTGCTTTTTCTTATTTGTAAAATATGAACAAGAAACAAATTTCCTTTTAACAAGTCACATTATTTTATTACTTATTAGAATAAAGATGAAAGCTAAACAAAAAGATAAATATGAAACTATTAAAATCTTCATTTTGGTAAAATTTGTGACATCTGTATTTTTGTTAAATTATTGGAGCATTATCAGTTTCAAAATAATGTAGTCAGTAGGATGAAAAAATAATACTAACTGACAATATTTAGAATTTTCTGAAATTTGTTTTTACAAAAATTGGGCCCTTTTTAACCTGAGGGCAAAATAACTAATATTTTAATAGTTATCTGCAAATATCATTTACATTTAAAAGAATAATAAGAAAAATGAAAGTTAAAATCAGTTTTAAGTCTTGAATAAATATCCATTCTTCTTTATTATTATTATTATTACTTATTAAGTATGCTACTTTCATTCTGAAGTAAAAATAAATTAAATTACACTTCTGCAACATCATATAACATATAAAGACAAAAGTTTTCACAACAAATGTGTTTAACTAGCATTTCAAAAAGAGAATAATATTAATTTGCACTTAAATACTCTTTTAATGAACTGAATTATTTTTATAATTTTGTAATGTATACTTTAAATTAATGTCCAACGCTTAAGTTATATATCCAAGGCACATTTTCAGCTTTGATTAGCAGCTATTCAATAAATATGGAAAAAAAAAATTATTATTTGAATGTCTTTTTCTTTATTTGTCAGTAACATTTTATTTAAAATCAAAATAATTACAATAAAAATTACCTTAACACTAACTTTATTGAAATAAATTCTTGAGATTAAATAAAAATTCTAAATTTTCTTAATTTATAATAGACATTAATTTGTTATTTATTTGATGTTAATTATGATTATTAATATCTAATAATAAATAGATTCTTAAATGAAGACAGTATATCCTATGATTACATTAAATTTAAATAAATAAAGGAGAACTATAATTTGAAAAGAAACAAGCTCAAAAATATTTTATGCACAGCAATTGAATGAATGTGTATTGTACTCTTTTTTAGAGTTGTAGTCAAATTTGGTGAGTTTACATACAAATTTGTGTTGAAATTTTCATGCATATATGTATGTATATTTAGTCAATAGTATCTATACATATCTGTATAATTATATATTTGGGTAAATACTTTTCAAAATCCAACATCATTTTTAGGGTTACATAAAAAAACAGAAAAAGAAAATACTCCAAGCCTAAAAACATGTGTGTGTATATATATATATATATACCATGAGCTCTGAGTAAGAAAGATAAGCCAGTGCAATGTGAGACGTGGTATATGTCTTTTTCAGGGTAAAGGGTACATTGGATCAATGGTTACTAAAAGAAAAAAAGCTGATAGATAATTGAGATGTGTGCCAGCCAAGGCTTACAATGAGAAATGTGCCATTTGCGAGCACCGGAAAGAAAGATTGTTATCAAAAACGTTTTTTTTTTCAAGACAGGAGACATTCGGTTATTAGTTACGAGTGATTTGATATTGTCCAAGTATAATTCTACCAACTATGCTGGGAAATGAATTACGTAATATGGGATATGATCTGGAACATAGTTCCCTGTATAACTGAGTCATAACATATTAATTATTTATGTTTACTTTCTCGTGGTGAAAATAAATCTTTTGTATATATGTCGTGGTACCTTATATAATAGATAAAATAAGCAAATGCAACTCAAAAGTAATAATTTTAATATCGGTAACAGAGCTTTTTATTGTTTCAAATTTTTTTTTATAATTAATTGTAATTTTTATAATTAATTATAATTGTAATAAGTAATTGCTGTTTAATCATCAAGTAGTTTTTAGTAAACTTATTTTTGGAAATGTGACATTATTAAATTATTATTACTATTCTAATAATTTCAAATAGGGAACTATATCTGCTTCCTAATTTTGTAAATATAATGGACCACTATGAAATCGTGATCAAATAAAATAAAATAAGGATACAATAAACACTTTTTAAGTTAAAATTCTGAATAATAGAGATAATGATTTTAAGAGTAACGTATCATTTGGAAAACTGAAAGTATTTAAATAAATGAAGCTTCTTTATGTCATAAATGTTTAATTTTTTGCAAGAGTTTTATATGGAATTTTTTCTGCCACAAACAAGTATTCATATAGATATACAACAGCTATTATTGTCCAATATATGCGAGCTTCCATAATTTGCAAAAAATTTTGGAAGACTGTTTTTCAAGTATATTTTCCAATATAAATGCTTTGATTAAAATTTCATAGCAATTGTTTTATTATTAATTTATTCATGCATTGAAAATATTGTACATTTAAAACATCTCTGATTAAAATTTGTCTCAAATAATATTAAATATAATATTTAGTATAAATATATATAATATATATATATATATATATATATATATATATATATATATATATATATATATATATATATATATATATATATATATATATATATATATATATATATATATATATATATATATATATATATATATATATATATATATATATATATATATATATATATATATATATATATATATATATATATATATATATATATATATATATATATAAATTATATATATATATATAAAAAATAGTAAATATAATGAAAACAACTTCTGGTTATAACATTATTTAGATTTGTTTTAAAAGTTTCTCGCCATGACTTTACCTTCTCCACAGTTCGTAGTAAAATTTATTTAAAAAATATTAAAAAATTTTTATTTTAATAAGAATATCTTCACACGGTTTATTGAAACAAAATAATTCGTATGTTAGAATTAAAATAAATATATTTTTGATTTTGCGTTGTATAAATATTAGAATAACAAAAGTAATAACCAAAAATATTTTTTTGTAAGTTAAGAAATAATTACCAAATTTATTACCAAATTACCTCTTAAAGTATTATGTTCTGATGATAATATGAATGTAACATAACGTTTATGAAGAATGAATGCAATACATAAGAAAATCACTTTAAACTATATTTATCAATAATATTTTTTAACATCATTTTTTATTTATTTAGTTTTTTAAGAATGCCATCAACTCCTTTATCATTTTAGCTTTTGGAATTTTAAAGGTTAACTTAATATATGCACTGAAAATTAAAAAATTTAAAATATTCTATCTCGTCCAAAATTGTTTAAAATTAAAAAAACATTTTTTAGAAATTATGTCTTCAGTAATCAAAATTTTGCTGAAATCTGGTTCACTGTTCTAAAAATTAATAACAATAGAAAGAAATAATATGCTAACATACACATAAATTGACGTACTTGCACCTAAAACAAATAGAAATAATTTAAGAATTAAACTTGTTGAGAATTCTTCTGAAAAAAAACGAAAAACACTCATTAAGAGAATCATAATTGAAGCGTAAACTGGAAAACTAAACTTCGAAGCAAGAAAATAGGCCCCGATTGCATGAACTATTTTCAGTACACTATAATGTTTCGCAAAGTCCTACGTTTTCTATTCTCTTAACGGTAAAAACACCTTTCACTACACTTACTTTATAATTCTTTTTTTTTTTTCGTTTCTCGTCTATCCATCAACCGAAGGTCTGCAAGATTTTTTTATTCACCACCTTGGTGATTTCATGTGTACGCTGTGTGTATTTTAGGACTGGGAGGAGCCAATAATTTTATTGGTCACACAGCAGCAAGAATTTTCTCACGTGTCGAAATTTCTGCTGACGTTGATTTGGTAATGACCTTAGATTAAATGTGCTGGAATAAAGGATTATAAAACTAGTTATTGATCGCTTATTCGATTTCTGAAGATCACATGATTACACCAATGAATTCATTTGATAAATTGATATCTGTTATCAATATTTTATTTTCAAAGTAATGAGGTGCTATCACTTTATCTATAAATAAGTAGACTATCTTTTATAATTTATTTTATGAGTAAATATGAACATTTTATTTCTTTCTTATTGATGTCAAGGTTATATAGAAATAGGGCAAACCATTTTTGATAAAAGAATATTTTCAAGTGTTATAAAAAAACAATTAAAATTTGAAATATATGGTAATATAACATATCTGAAAAGGATTCAGAGTTTGTTTTGAGTTGAGTTGCAATAAAAATAAAATAAAAACTGTAGCCACCAATACAACGTGCTCTATTATTATGAAAAATTGTATTATGATATAAAATAATACAGATAAAATACTACAGATTTTATTAATTGAACTTTTATAATATATGTTGCTTTCCTGGAACGCTGCTTTGTTTCAAGATATTTTCTGCTTATTTTGAGTAATAATCATTTATTGGGATATTTTTTCCTAATCTCCTCATTTTTTTCAAAATTAATTAAAAATAATTACAAATATGTAAGTTAAATTTTGCATAAATCCATAATTGCTTTCACAAGCATGAAACTATTATCTTTTTGTAAAATGGAACTATAATAATCAACTAGCGTTTTCCCATAAAATTATTTAAATTTTAAATTAAAATTCATATAAGACTTGTTGCAAATTATAAATTTAATAAAGAATATTATTTAATGTTTACGTTGAACGAAGTTCTTGAAATCTATCTCTAGAAAATATATTTTTAATAAAATCTCGAAGTTAGTTTTTAAAATATTGAAAAGAAGAACTAAACCTAGAAGTTGAAGGATACGCTGCATTTGAAAATGAGATTCTGAGAAGAGTTATTGTGTGTGAAAATGATTCTTATCAATCTTTGGATAAAATTGCAAAGATTATTGATGTATCAAAATCTGGAGAGTACGTTCATCTTAAAATAACAAGAAAAAATAAGCAAAGAGATAAGTTTCCCATATTCTTGCAGAATATAAGAATATAAATTGAATTTCGCTTTGCTATTATTTGTTAAATTCAATATATCTCTTCTCTGAAGCGTATATTCGATTTCGGTATTATTTAGACATTACTCCTTCCCTAGTTTAAATCAATGAATTCATTGAAAGGAAGAAAATTAATGAATAGTGATTATTTTTCTAAGTTTTGCCCAAAACAATGATGCTACATCATATTTACTATGCAAGACATTCATGTTTCTTCAAGAAGATAAATATTTTTAAAAATTACAATGATTACTTTTACATGTAAAAATCAATCATATTACCTCTCATTTTAAAAATTATTTGATAAAAAGTACACTTTAACAATACTTTTATTACATCAATCATAACATTTTAAAGGTTTAAAATGTATATTGTTTTACCCTAAAAATCTTGCATAGATTTTATGATACATAAACAAAGAACAAATTTTCTTATCTATGTTATTAATTTCAATTGCAATAAGATACGCAATAGTAGGATATTGAATAGTTCATGCATGTGCTAATTTTTATGTACTCCTTCCAAGAAGTCTTATTTTACGGCAAATTATTAACCTTGTAATATCAATTTGAAGCGAATATGAAAAAGGTGGTTTAAGAGAAAAAGTTGAAAAATAAATTGTGTTGAGTTTCATTTTAACTTTTACTTTCGCATCACTATATGTGAAGACAGTTAGATTTTCATACTTTTGTAAGGTTTTTAATACTCAAAAAGTAATATAATTGAATTAGGACGCATTCAAACGTCTAGAGAAGAAACAAAATATTCGCAAGTACTCAACTAGAAAATATTTATGAAGATAACAGAAACGCAAAATTCATTCCCGGTTATTCGAAAGTGACTGAGATCAAGCGTAAGACCTTCCACTTCAAAAAGCTGGATTCTACCACTAAACCATAGGGAGTCAAGACCTGTTGCTTGATCTTATTACTTTAAAAGAGATTTAGGCACATTGAAAATACATCACAACGAACTGTTGTCATATCCATCTTCATGCTGGTCATGCTTCTTGTATAATAGTTTGTGTCGTGGTATTAAATTTCATTCCCTCCCCATGGGCAAGTTTGATTGCTATATTTATAAGATTAAGATATATTCTTGAGACTCTGAAATTTTTTTTCTTTTACTATAACAAGATATTGATTGAAGTTACATTTAAACAAGTTAATGTTCTCATACACAAACATGCTATGTTCAAGCACTTTTCTTCGACTGTCGAATTGCTCTTCATTCCTTGGTTACTCATGATAAAGAAAATTCACCATTTAACCATGTCTTGTTTGAATTTGAAAATTGCTTGATCTGAAGTATAGGCCTATCACTGTACTTTTGATACTATGTAGAAGCACATGATGTGATATTTCCCAATAGCTTATTTTTTTGTGCTGCTCTGTGTAACAATGATCTTTATCAGTTTTTCAAATATTGTATTTTTCACTGATTTTTTATCTAAGGTCACGAAAGGATCAGTTTTCGACGCAATATCTTAAATCTTTTAGACATATTTTTTAAAATTTAAATAGCATGAAACATTTAACAGAATGTTGCTTATACTATATAGAAAATACACTTTTTATCCTTGAACATTTTTATGCACCTGATTGCATTTTTTATTTACTCTTTTGTCTAGACTTAGAGAGAAATATATATAACAGACAGAGGAAGTACCTCACATCAATGATTTGTCTAAATTTTAATATATAAGTGATGAACGATTTATTGCTTTCTGTTAATTTTTTGTTTTATTGTAAATGTTTTGCTTTATTCTAAAATGTTTTTGGTTCTGCATCAGTATATGTTGTATTATATTTAGTTCAATAATAAATTTTAAAACTTCTGTACTATCCCTCCCAGATCATATTTTAAGTAAGTAAATTATTTCAATGCAATTAACTAAATTTCCACTTAATTTTCCATAAAGTATACAAATTAGTTTTATTGATACAGAAGAAAAATCCTTCTTTAAATGAGAAGATAATATTTGAAATAAGAAGATTAATTTTTAGAGTAATATGTATAGCGGATTATTCAAGCATGATTAATTATATATCATTTTAATTTAAATAAAACAAATATATTTGTTGCAATTAAGGAGATTTTGTTTAGTATTATTATATATATATATATATATATATATATATATATATATATATATATATATATATATATATATATATATATATATAAATACTGAAACACACACATGACTATACTGAGAAATACTTTTTTGCAATAATAAATGAAAACTTTAATATCAGGAAATTCTGATTGTGTCTAGTTTTTAAAGGACAGATTATATATTTTTAATATTATTTTTTCTATCATGAAATACCAGTTATAAATGCAGAGTTGAAATGACATGAAAGTTGACGAAACTAAATGTAAGTTTTCAAACCACTTCACCTCTTGATATCATTTTCAGATTTTCTATTATCCTTGATATTAGAAATTATATTCAGAAAAGTCTGTTTTACTATTAAAATTGCAATATATTTTAAGAAAAATTTGATCAACAAAATTTTAAAAACCTAATGCACCCCACTTTTTCCGATCTGCAACCAATAAATGATTAGTCATTATTTTAAGTCGATAAATGTTTTTAACTAATTGTATTAATATGATTCTTATTTTAAATTAAAAGTAAATTGCTAAAAACAATTGAAATAAAATATTTTCACAGTTTGGTTCGGTATACTTAATTGTAAGTAAGTTATACCATATAAATATATATTATTCATTTATGTATCTGTGTGTTTGTGTTAAAATTGATCAATTTACAGAAAATTTTTATTTGATTTTTCAATTGAAATAGGAAAGGAATTTTACAATGAAAGCATTAATTTGTAAAAATCAAAAAATAAGAACTTAAGTAGAAAAGTTAATGAAATCTATATGTACAGAATACATAGTTTATAATTTCGAAAGTAATATTGCACTAATTTGTAATTATTCATAGTTAAATACATTGACTTCAAAATGAGTAGATTATTATGGTCGCCACATTAAAATTAATTTATTTGTGAAGTTAAAATCTTGATTTTAACTTAAACAAATTAAAAAAAGAAATATTAAATTTTTAAAGAAATATTAAATTTTCAAATACTAAAATTCACATTTTTGTTAAGAAAAGATTGTCATCTCATCGTAATAAAATTTCCAAATGTAAACATTGTTCTAATAGGAGAGTAAAGGATAAATTTATACATTTTTGATATCATTGGAAGTGATATCATTGGAATTTATACATTTTGATATCATTGGACAGTGGAAGTACATTTTCACTGTACTTCCACTGTCAGCTTAAAAAGACAAAATTTTTGTTATTCCATCATACAGACATTGATTAATTTATTCAATTTCTTAAATTACATGCTGTGTATGAAATAGTCTTCTTCTCCTTGATATTTTTTCACTTTTATTTGGTGCCTATTTTAATTTTTACTCTCTGATTCTGGATGCCGATATGGAAATATTACTTGCTTGCAGCAGCGAATGCAAAATATGTGATTTGAACTTATTTTATCTTCCTTAATCCATTCGCAAGGCCTATGAATGCTAAAATATGATGAAGTCCTGCTGGTGGTTTATATTGGGGAATAGAAAAATTACTCAGATATCAATCTCGTCATTGTATCAGGATTATAAATTATAAGTTTGATAGAAGTTAATCATTTATCAATTTGAGCAACCTTGTAACTTTTACTATGTATATGTGTGCTTGGTAAGTCCCAAAAAGATATCATAAATGCGTAAAAATATTTGCTTAAACTATTTTATAAGTTTAAATATATTTTAAACATACATAGTAACTTCATTATGATTTATAGTTATCTCAAATTAAGTTATGTCACTATTATTTTTATTTAAAAAATATTTTAATTTATAAAGAAAATTAATATTTAACTTTTATCTCTAATTGATAGTTATAGAGATAAAAGTTAAAGATAAGATTGCTGAAGAACGATAAAAAAAAGGGATCAAATGACATGTGAAGTGCAATGTGGTATAATAAGTGAAAAAGTTCTATATTTGCTAGGGCATTTCAAAAAAGGCAACTTAGATTAATTTTTAATGGTACGTAGTAGAATTATGTTTGTTTAAAGCAAATAAAGAAGATGAGTGATAATAAAATTGTCTACTGTCATTTGAGAGTTTCTAAGAAAAATATTTGCTTATGTATGACATCGAATTTAAGTATTGCTTAAGGCGAAAACAATAACAGTTTCGCATGTTTGTTTTAATTAATTACGTTCCTAGTTTAAATAAAAGTCGTACAAGATTTTAGCATGTTTGTCTCTAGTGGTTGTGTATTACTGAATTAATAAGCCTATAGGCATGCATTTAGTTTGGGCAAGACAGGCAGCAGAAAGCAATTACAAATTTGTAATAAAAGTGAAATACTTTCCCACTGCATCGCGAAAATAATAATTTTGACTGAAGCCAGAAATGTAAGGAATGACTGAATAATTAAATTGCATCTAATTATAAATCTATGTTGTTAGTTGCATCTAATTATAAATCTATTATGCAATTTAAATTGTTTGATATCTTCACAGAATGGAGAGCTATAAAGTGTTTTAAATATTTAAATAGAAAAAATAATTTTTTTTAAATTTTAAATTCTTGCAGTATTAATAAAAAAACCCTGCGGACAAAATGAGTTCACTATACAAAGAATTAAAGAAATGTGAGTTAAATGACTGAAGTTGTATTTTAGTAATTTGTTTTAATTTCATGAACAGACAAAACATGTAATTCAAACATTCACTGTAAATTTTATTCAAATGAATTAAAGTTATTTATCATTGTTATTTTTAGCTAAAAGCAATAAAAGTTATTTAATATTTTAATAACAATAAAAAATTACTTTAAGATCAGTGTGGTTGCCTTTGAAAAAATACTTACGGTAAAAAAAAAAAAAATCTATAAAATTTAAACAATATGGTAAATAATGCAATAAAGGGGTAGTCGTTTATTTCAGTTTTATTATTAAAAAATTTGAATTCAATCTTAATTATTTTTTTCAATTAATTTTAATTCAAGAAGTTGTAATTAAATCCCACTGAAGTTTCTTCTAATGAATCTCAAACTTAACACTCAAATTTAAAACAAATTTTTCAACACTTTCGCAAATTAGATTTTCCTACTTAGCAATTTTACTCTCAAAAAATTGAGCTCGATATGACCCTCTGTTCTCGTCGAGAGCACTCAGGTTCGAATCCCAAATAAGAAAAGGATGTAAAAGTACGGAAAAGTCAGATTTTCTGCCTGTAATGGACCTTCATACTTCGAAAGAAAGTGGAACATTCTTCTGTTTATTTCTGGAGTTCTCGTTAATAAATGTTTTCTACCTCTGCTTGTTGTCCTTTCTCATGCACACCAAATAGGGACACGTGATAAAAAATGGTATCATTAGTAAGGGTGATTGTAAAGTATTAATACTATATAGAGTGTATGTTATTACTTTAAAATCGTCAATTTTTTATTTGTACTGGAGGATTCATATATAATTGTCTTTTCTAATATTAAATTTATTCATAATAAAGTTTTTATAATTAATGAAAATGAAAATTTTATCTATTAAATCCTTTTTATTTAGAAAAATGACTATTTTAAGAAATGCTACTTTTTTCCTAAACTTTACTTTATTAGTTAGTTTTAAGGGCAATTAAATTATGATTTTTGTAAATTAAAAACAAATTATTTACTAACTTCAACATACTGGCATTATATTTTTAAAAAAATATTATTACGTGAGTAAATTATAAATCAGACTAAAATGTAGAAAGAAGTTCGCGTGCGTCTCTAAAATATGTTAGAAACATTGTAAATATAATTTCGTCATACCTGAATATACATTCCATTTTAAAATAAAAAAATATTATTTTAAAATTCTAAAACTTTAATAGTTCAACTCAAAATTACATACATATTTTTTTAAAAAAACGTAAGAATTTCGTAACTAAATATTGTAAAATTATACATAAATGCTAAAAACAAAAAAATTAAAAAATTAATAAATCTACTGAAATCTAAATGGATAATCTAATATTTTTTCTGCAGTCACTAGAAAGAAAAATGTTTTTTGCGAATGAAAAATTATTTCACTGATAACTTTATGAATCATTAAAATAATTATTTTATTTTATTTATTAGTATGCTTAAAGTTTAGTTGATAGAATTATTATTTTTATTTGAGTTTAATTTTTTCAAGTTTTTTTCAGAGAACATAATAATGCAATATAATAATGTTTTATCTTGAAATGAAAGACGATAAACAATTCGTTGAATAAACAGATTTGATGAAAACCGAAACAGTAGACGAACAAGAGTCCGGAACATTCAAAATTACTTTCCCATTTGAAAATGAAAGTCATGAAAGATATTTGAAATGGTATGAGAAACGATATATTAAATTTCCTTCTATCATGCATGTGTTCTATATTTTCAATTGTTCAAACTTTAATAATAAGAGCTTACTAGGTAAACGTAGCTATCTAGGGAGCAAAATGAGAGAAAACAATATCTGTGGAGACAGAATAAGAGACTAGGTTTTAAATTCTTGACTTCCTATACTAGTTGAGACAGAGACATTAATTTGAGAACATATATATGTATATGCATAAGCATTATATATATTTTAACATATATCATTTAACTTTATCTTAATTTTCTATGGATTTCGTGTAAAAATGGGCGGATAAAAATAATCTTTACGTGATCTTTCACTTTTTACTTTAACTTTTTTTACTTTATTATTGCTTTAAAATCTGACCTTTAAAAATGTTTAGCTTTAAAAATAAATGTTGAAGCATTTAACTTGTAAAACTTACGTTTTGGGATAAATCTATGATTTATCTTAGAAGTTATAAAGAAATAAAAATTCAGCTCGCTTTAAAATTTATATCAGTTAAAATAAGTGTAAGATACCCATCAAAGTAATACAAGATTATTAATTGGTATCTTAGGGTACACATTTGTAATTTAATATGTTTAAAGAAGGATTATTTACTACTTGTAGAATACATTAAATCCCAAAGAAAGCATTCTCAAGGAAGTTTTAGGAATTTAAAATAAACGTGTATAAAATAGAAATGCAGCATACATTACTTTATGTTGCACAATATCAAGTTCAAGCTAGTGACCATTCACGTCTAACACCATTTAGATTTCTCTAGTTCACGTTAATTCAACAAGATCAAAACATGGCATAGAGTTCAATTAGCAGCATATTTTATGAAATATGTATCAGTATTAGAGTGTGTAGCAATTGAAAATTTCAGAGTTTTTCAAATCTAATATCATAACTAGTCACAATTTAGCTATATTAAAGAAAAACATTGACGAGTTTGCTTACTTTCATTCAGAATTTTTCAACTCGTGCTTATATCAACGTAATCAAATATTACAGTAGATACCTTATCCATGAGGAATAAAATAGGAAGACACATTACATGGAAACATGTTTTATATATTTATAATTTAACATTTATTATATGTGCCATTTGGCTTATATATATATATATATATATATATATATATATATATATATATATATATATATATATATATATATATATATATATATATATATATATATATATATATATATATTAGTTTAACGTAATTCATGCGTTATGTGTTTTATGCTGTTATTTGTTCCATATATCATCCATATATTAAATTCATCACTATATAAAAATATTTAGTTAACAATTGCGCAGTTTAATTGATTAGATGTTTATTGTACTTAATTATACATCCATTGAAATTTTAAGTAAATTAGAGAGTAATGAGATTACATGTTTAATTTGGGAGGAGAAATTAAATTTGACAATATATCATTTTAAACTTTTTCTGCGGTACAATTTTCAGCTGCTGTTTAATAATGTTATTTTTTTTATCAAATCGTTAAATAAATTTTACACATTTTGTTTACATAAATGTGCACACATTGTAAATAGCCCGGATTATTAATTTAGAAAATGTTTCCGTTCATTTATCGCTTGAAAATATTTTAAAATAAACTTTAATGTAAGTGAGGAACACTTGGTAACATCCTGTATGTGTATTTTGTACAAACATCAGAAATTTCGAGTTATTGACAGGGACATCTGGTACAACCTAAGATTAAATAATGACCTAGTCGAGAACGAAATGCTGTCATCACATGCGATATGCAGTCTCCTCTTTTAATTTAAATATTTACGTTTATTATTTTCTCCATAGACTCATCAGTCTCCTTTTATATGATCAGGTGTTTCTCAAATTTAAAATTACTAGCATAGTCAGGATAAATGAATATTCTTTATTTCTTGAAAGGTGAGTAAAGCCTTATGGGAAGCAAACAGACATTGATGTGTTATATTCTGAATATTCAAACAAGATAATGCCAAAATTCTTCAATAGAATTTTCAGAATTAGATCTTATAAACGTATTTCATTAATGAATTACTTCATGTTTTATAGAGCAAAATAAATAAGTTAATTAAAAAGTACAATGAACATTCGAAAATATTTATTTCGTGTTAATAGAGCTGAGAAATATTTGGCATTTTATGTCTCATTTTACTTGGAATTTTATTCTCCATAGAATTTTAATCTTTCAAGAATAATAATAAGACTCTCTAAGTTTTTCACCAATTTCTATTTTTAATATACTTTTGATGACATTTTTGGCACTGTTTAATTCTAAACAATTTTCAAAAAAAACCACATGTCACAACTTAGGAAAGAAATTCATTATAATAATTAAAGAAATTTATATGATTATTAAATTTACCAAAGGGTCATAAAATAAGTAAAATAAAAAGCTAAGAAATATATATTTAAAATTAATCCAAATTACTTTATGAATATAAATGTATAGTGTCAGTAAATAAAAATGTCTGAATAATTACTTTGAGTATCCATAGCACTTTAATTAAATTTAACTCTGAAGAAAAATTTTAATTTAGTACACATTAATTCTAGATTTAATAGCCTTAAATATTTTAATTATTACTTTATTTTATTATAAATATCAAATAATGACATAAATAAATTCTATTTCATCATAGCGCAATTCAAAAATCTCATTCTTTTCAAGAACTCTTCCTATTTCTATATGTAGACATACCTCATATAATGTTACAAATTGAGAAGTAGTATTCATTCCATTTCAGTTGAGAAAAATAAAAATAAAATTAGTTTATTTTTCTCAACTGAAATGGAATGAATAGTAAATTAGTTGAAATTTGTCAACCTACAGTAATTTATATCAACCATGTACATATTAAAAAATGTCTTAGTGTTGAAAGTAATTGACAAAAGCATACTAATGATACATTTAGAGAATCATGATACACCAAAGTCAATTATTGTGAAATATAAGTAAGGTTTAGACATTTTTTTAAAGTTTCAGTAATGAGTTATCAAATATCAAATATGTGACACAGAGAGAAAAAAACGATTTTATTTAAATTAAGAATTTAAATTTATAGCTTTTAATTAGGGGACTTTGAGGGATATTAATTGAATCGAAATAGTTTTTGAATAGCGAGAAGTATCATTGAAGAGAAGTACATCAAAACGTGAACAATTGCTGTCATATCGTAAATAACTCCATAAAAATCTCGAACATTATAATTAACAATTTTTTATTACAAATAATTCATATCTTTTAAGGTTATTAACATTATGCTCAACTTAACAGAAGTAATTTATGAAACAGCTAATTATTAATTTTTAATAAAATATTTAATTTACATTTTTTAAATAATTTAAATTTTGTTGAAGGAATAAATTTAATAAATTTATCTTATCTCTATTTTATCAGGAGTATTCCAACGAAATACAATAATAGGCTTAAAATTATGCTAAAATCCATATGTTAAAAAATTTATATTCGTTTTTTAGTCTATGGTGAGAACACCTGAACACAAAGTTTTTTTATTACTTATAATATATTATTTCCAAACAAAATGACTTTTCATGGTAGGTAAGTCCTATTTTCTAAAACCAAAAATTTTAAATACCCCAGTAACACTTATCCTCAACAAAAAACATATAAAAAGTAGAATACGAGATGTAGATATAGAAATTACCTAAATATAGAATATTTTAGATTAAGTATTTATATATAATATATATATATATATATATATATATATATATATATATATATATATATATATATATATATATATATATATATATATATATATATATATATATATATATATATATATATATATATATATATATATATATATATATATATATATATATATATATATATATATATATATATATATATATATATATATATATATATATATATATATATATATATATATATATATATATATATATATATATATATATATATATATATATATATACATATATATATTAATTAATTTATATTCAGTAATTATCATGTATGTATAGTTTTTTTTGCTATATTATCAATGATAATTATATTTGAAACTTTATAATTTACTATAGTCAAATTAGAAATAATATTCATAAGATGAAAGAAAAAAATTATCAAATTATTGAAATTATTAATTATGAGCACTATAAATATATACTTATGTTCATGTAAATGAATCTGCACAAAAATCTCATGCATATTAATTTAATATAATAACTACTTTCCGTACTGACGTACGCGATGTAGTTATTTACTACATTATAAAAATATTTTGAAGAGTCTCATACTAATGCATATATTATTATATTGCCTTTAAAAGTAATTGCATATGAATATGTTTTTTAATGTATCTTTTATTTTAAATATGCCTTACAACCAATTCACAGGAATCTTTAATATAAAATCAAAGTAAATTTTAAATGTAATAATTAATTATTTTAAATGTTAAAAATGTCAAATTACCTTAACCCAATAATCATTAAATACCATAAAATAAATATTAGGACATATATCCATTATTTAATTAAAACATATTTCTTTAAAAATATTGCTAGCTTTATTCGGAATATTAAAAATAAATCATGAAATTTTCCATGCTTGCTAAATGATTATCTACATAATATTAGTAATAGCATTGTTAGAAATATTCTGAATTATAATTATTTCTAGAGCACTTCGGAAATCAAATATGCAATATCGATTAGTTTTTAAATCAAAAGCAAAGATCAAGAACAATTTTAATATTTACAAACACAGAGTGATGGTCCCTGACTTTAAAACATTCTAGTTTTGAAAAATATATTAATGTCGAAAGAAAAATGAAAAAATAATAATGTGAAATATATATTTGCTGTAAGAGAGCGATTGAATTGTTCGTAAATAGCCCAGTATGTATTTTTAATATGACGTGAGACGTGATGGTTGAAAAATACATCTTTTTCACTTTAAAGATATTTTTAATAAAAAAAATATCGATATATGGTAATGTATTGTATGGATCTTGAGACCTCGGGATGATATTTTAAACAGAATCAATGAAAGTATAAAAGAGACTTTTGAAAATGGTAACTATAATATAGAATATTCTGGTCACGTATTCGATTTTTGTGAAAGTCAATCTTACAATATTTTTATTTTGCTAAAAGTTTTCTTTTGTAATATTTCTATCTTAAATTTTGATGATATGTTTAAAATTTTTCTTAAATATTTTTTTTCCATTTGTCAAAACAAAAATTACACTTAAAATGAAATACCAGTATATATTACTTTAGGCAAAATTAATGTTTTTGAAATTATAATAGATTAAAAAATTAAAATAATTAAAATAAATTAAGTAACTGAAAATTAGAAATAAGTATTTTGAATATTCTTAAATATTTTCCATATTACATTTTAGTATATTGAATTTAATAATTATTCTTCCTTTCTAAATTAAATATTTTGAATGCGAAATTTTTGAAAATTATTATTTTATAAAATTAATTATATATAGTTCAAACAAAGCCTTGCTTATGTTATGCAATTTCGTAGTATAATGCATATTGCACTGTATTTGTTGGTTATTTAAAATTTCTTTTTCATATATAAATTTTGTAAGCTTAAAAGAAAATAAACTATTTGGTTACACACTCTTATATATATATATATATATATATATATATATATATATATATATAATGTAAACTAATACAACCGATTAAATACATAATTAGTTGCTCTTACTATTGTTCAGATGTTCAGAAGGCAAAGTAGAGATTGGAAGAAAATAATATAATATTTAAGTGAATTATTGTTTATTTCTCTAAAATTTAACCAAATAGGATCAACCAAAAATAGACATAACCACTGTGGCTTATGAGTGTCTCATTTAAATAAATGACTTATAACATAAAATCTACTGCAACTCAATTACAAAACACTCATAAAACTAACCTGACATGTAATTATACTCATTCTTATCAATATAATTTCACGTTTCTCATTACATAGTAATGTGAAAAACTGTTTACAATGAAAAAAATATACACGAAAACAAATATTAATAAAAATTGTAAATTCCTGATGACACTGTTTGTGTTTTCTAAGCAAATCATAATCAAATCACAATAAGCAAGTCTTAATCAGCCTCTGGAAGAAAACAAAGATTTGCAAGATTAATTTTATTTAATTTTAAAAAAAGCAGATACACATTTTCCGCAATGGAGCACATATTTAAATTACTTTGTTATCAGGAATGAATTGTTCAATTTTTAAACTGTTATTTAAAAAGTGCTTAATCCTTTTCTAGTAAAAAACAACCAAAATGAAATGCGATAAAATGAAATGCGAATTTTTAATTAAAAATAACATTCACATTAGTTATTATCACTGATTAGTTATTTCGAAGATATATAACTATTTAGATTACGTAGTTAAATATATATATATATATATATATATATATATATATATATATATATATATATATATATATATATATATATATATATATATATATATATATATATATATATATATATATTATTTATAATTTATGTACAGGATGGTTTTAAAAAAACTATCCGGACATATTCACCTCTAACTATCATTCCATTCACAGAAAGTGAATGAGATTTTGTTATAAGGTATTTTGAAGTATTCGTTGAAGAATGATACATAAAACAACAATGTCACTCTAACAGTTGCAGTTATAGTCAGAAAATTTCAAAAATATCAAATGGTAACACTAAGTTTTTTGTATTGGAATGTGATTTCCATTTTGAAAATCCCTTAAAATAGTGTTTTAACGGCAATTGTACCATGAACATTCGGGTGGTAGACAGCATAAAAGAGAGAAAAGCCGACAAGGACAATGAAGCAGCATAAAATAAAGCATTTTATTGTGTTTCACATATTCTTCACTTGACCTTCTTCACACACGAAGATGCATGTTGCTGATGGTGAATAGCATTGCAGCGCGTACCATGACAATAGAAATGTCTTGAATCGCAGTTCTGATGACATATTTGAGAATCTTGCAGACAGTTGAATTCAGCAGATTTAGAACACGTGAAATACCACTTGCACTTGTGGGATGAATTGTTCTTATCCTCTGATGAAATTCTGCAACAGCTTTCACATGAAAGGAAGGTCATCCAGACTGAGGTAGATCGCATGTGACACCAGTTTCTTCAAATTTATAAATCAAACCCGTAGAGCTTTGACATTTCTTGGGCCTTACCATAATCCATGGTTTCTGCGGTAAACATGCAATGATTTTGCTGCATTTTGTCCATTAAGGTAATAAATCTCTTTAAGATTTCCTATGTTCTTTCCCTGAAAGTTGTATCGTGTTTGGAATAGCAGAAAGCAACATTCGCGCAAGCATTTCGCAGTGCCCTTTCTTTCACCTAGCATGACAACGTGAGTCATGATTGTTTTTTACTATAGTTTCTTGATTTATTCTTCAATTTTGTGAAGGACTAAGGAGGCTGGGATCTCAGCAAAAGAAACTGTGTGACTTAAATGAAACTAACATTAATCTCTGGTGCACGGCAAAGTCCTTTTTACTTCTTCCTTGACTAGCCCCGGGTATTTTCATGCTACAGGTGCCATTCCAACGCTATTTAGTATTTCAGTATAAAAATCGTATTCCAATACAAAAACTGGGTGGTGCCATTTGAAATTTTCTCACTATAATTGTTATTGTTAAAATGACACTTTTGTTTTCCATATCATTCTTGAGCGCATGCCTCAAAATAGCTAATGACAAAATTTCATTCACTTTGTGTGAATGGTATGATAGTGATTGTCCCAAATGTTACGAAAGTGTTTTCAATAATCAACCTGTATATAAGATTGTACTGTGTTCTTTCGAGCTAAAGTCTGAACATTGGGATCTCACAGACTGTTAGACAACAAATTCTGTCTTCTGATGCACAATTGACGTGTATTGGTATTTGGAAGATTTAAGAGATTTTCTCCATTTTCACACATCAATATCCGCAATTTAAGTAAATTTCTAACAGACAGAAATTAACCCAGTGGATATTAAAATGCGTTGCAATCTGCTTGGGTTGTCTACAACATGGTGCTAAAACTACTTACTTTTTCATGATAATCTTTTTTCTTCACAGCCTTACAAACGACCATAGAAAAAAATCAACATGATGGTATTTCAATATTCTACTCAACTGTAAATATTTTCATTAAAAAAATAATTTTCTCTACCATAGCAAAACATGAAGCCAAGATTAGATTTCATCAATGTACGAAATGCAAAAGAAAAAGAGTTTGAATCAGGAATTTCTCATTTAAAATAAAATAAGAACTGCAGTGAATTATTTGGTAAATGGTCTAAATGTATAGAATTATTTGTTTCCTATTAGATAACAATGGAATCAAATGTATAAAAATATTTATTAATATACTTTTATTTAAGATAAGGTTTATTTCCGACCTGAAATTAACTTCATATATCTTGTGATACTCATTATATAATATTGTGTTATTTTCATTCTTTCGAATGTATAGCGCAAAATTCACCAAACAAATAACGACATAACATAGAATTCAGTATTGCTTGAAGACGTTTCTCCATTTTCTTATGTCATGGGATCCCATGTCTAAAAGTATCGAAATCATTTCTACCGTGAAATGGAAAGAGTTGCCTTTTCTTCCTTAAAATAGGTTTATTTGATTTTATTTAAAGGTTCTACAGATATTTCAGAAAATTGTCTGAAATATTTAGAATAGAGTCTTTTTAAGATATTAATTGTTATTCACGAGATAAATGTACTCACTATGCATGGCAATAAAAGTAAATAATATTATTTAAATTTAATAACTTTGAAATGAGTTTATTTAAAACATTTTTTACATTTTATTACGATATTTACTTCCATTCGAAATCAGTAGTTATTTCTGACTTTTTATTTGTAAAATCCAATATGATATCAACACACGAAATTCAATATACAAATTGATGGTTTTCTAATTTATGTATTAAAATTTACAATGATGAAGAACATTTATAAAAGTTACTTCTTTACTGACAAACACCCATTTTATAAAAAATAACTTACCATTATCTGAAGTATTATTGCAGTGTAATTTAAGTTATAGTTTGAAAGCAGTTGCATAATATAAATGCTTATGAAATATCATTAGACACATAAAATATTGTTCAATGAAATATTAAGGGCTAAATTATACCAAAAATAATTTAATAAAATGTTCTCAAGTTATAATTATCCATTATCTACAGAGTTTAAAAATTTGGTATGTATTTGATATAGCAAAAATAAAATATTTTGATGGAATTGTATGGGGTTTCCTGAATCATCATAATTTTACTCTACTGTGGTGTAATTTAAATTCTGAATTAAAATATTTGTATGCAATAACCACACACACAGATGACACAATTAATTTAAGATGTATTAATAATCTTCAAATTTTGACTGCTTAAACTAGGTTTCTATAACCATATTTTGTAAAATATATAAATAGTATATACATTAAATTTTGCATCTCTGTTAGAAGAACAATAATTGAAAGATTTTGCAATATGAAATAAAACATTTTCTTTTTCAACTACATAAAATTATATTTATTTCAAATTTAAAAAGATATTTTTCAGCTCATCGAAGACTGATTACTTTGAAATAAAAGAAACAGCAACTGCAATAAAATAATTTAATATAAATAAAAAATACTTGAATAGCATAATGTAATATAAATTGAAATGATAAATATATTATTTCAATAAATCCAAACATTTTATACAAAATAACTGGAACAATGGAAAACTAACTCCAAATTAATTTTTGATTATTTTAAACTATTTCTATCCTTATTATTTGATAAACAAAGTAATTTTATGTGGCTTATACATTGCAAATATAGAATTAAAATAAATTTGAAAAATTTTTATAAACTAAATGAGCTACTTTTCAGACAATTATTTCAAACATTTATGGCCAAATTAGGGATCCTAAGCAATATTTGATGTAAATGAATAAATGTATCTTGAAATTTAAAGACTGGAAATTAATTTATGATATTGTTTTGAGAAGTTAAAATTTTATTTCAGTTAATAATATTTATTTTAGGGATTTAAATACAGATAAAGACAATTATTCTCTCTATATATTAAAATTTGTAAAAGTTATCAAATTACATGTATTTGAATTATTTTACTACCAAAATTACAGATAAAACATTTTTAAGTTTAGTGGTTCCAGTATGTGTGAATTTGAAATAAAAATTCTTATGATATTTTGTATCAGAACCAAATTACTTGCCGGAAATTTTTAAATGTTATAGATACTATTAGAAGCAGATAAACATTATACATCCAATTATTTAAGGAAATAAATTCTTGGCAGTTATGAAAGACATTTTTGTCAGAAACAACCGATTTGTAGTGTTGTATTAAAATGAAAATATATTCAAACAACCTAGAGAATTTTTTCTAACTAGTTTTGTAAATTCTAGAATAAAGATTTACTGAACGTAAACTTTTAAAATTTCCCATTTTGTAAGAGTTGCCTGAATAAAAAAGAGTAACATTATACAAATTGAAGAAATACCTGATTTTTAACAGTTTTTTTATCATTCACAAGTAAAATAAAAATGTAAATATACATGTTTACAGAGAAATTTTAAGAATTTTTCGAATTAATTTTAATGTAGGGAAATTAATTTTGATCAAATTTCCATAAAATTATTAATGTGGACTAAGTCTTAGAATATATAGTTAATACTATAATCCATGTAAATACGAAGCAAGAGGATAATAAATTAATTCAAACTATAATGACTTAAAAATTATGACAAATTTTATTTGTTATTAATTTGTTTGTTGATAGTGGTAATAGAATAATATTTAATAAGAATATATATTAGTATTTTATAAATATTTAAATCAGAAATAAGCTTATATAATTGACTTATAACTACATAAAGTTTCTCAGAACTAAAATGGATAATATGTTTGTTTATAAGGACAAATAAACATAATGTACTCATAATTAATAAGCACTGTAAGAATATGAACTATGAATCTAAATATGATCTGAACATAAATTTCCTAACGTAATATTTACTAAGAGACAAGATTTTCTATTTTTAGATATTTTATGTTGACTAAAATTTTCATTTAGTTGAAAATAAATCACATAATATAAAATGTTTTTCAAAAATTCACACAATCATCGAAAAATGAATCTCATTCTCACCGTTGCTTTTCAGAACAAAAGTGGACACATAGTGGACATGTGCCAAGATCAATTTTTATAAGTGACTATTCAAGATCCACTTCTAGCTACTGCTAAATTAAGCCACATTATATGCATTTATTCTATCAAGGAGCACAGTTATCTAGGTAAATTTATAGGAGATTTACTGATTTTATCAATTATAGAGCTGATGAAGGTTTGACTGGGAAAATCTGTAGTTGGCAATATATAGTAGGTAATTAAATATTTTTAGAAACTATATTAACTTTGCCTACATTTTATCAATGTTAAAATATTATTTTTGTTATTTTAATTTTATTCTGCTGTGTTTCAGAGATGTTATACTAAAGCCTATGTAAAATTGAATTTTTTAAATTAAGAAATAAAGATGGAATTGAAAACTCAAAACAATTTTTTTATCTGATCCCATACTTCACAGTATTTAAAAATGAATCCCTAAATACTTAATTCTAGCAAGAAAACATTCATTGATGACAAACAAACTTATTCATCAAGAAATATTCTATTTAAATAAATTTAATTATATGTTAGTATACTTTTCAGCTATATTCTTAAATTATTTTTAATGCAATCTGCTGCTATTTATTATATATTATTAACATAACGTTATACAATGTTGTTCTCACAAGTAATGCTCTTTATGAAATTATTTATGTCAAATTTGTCAAAAAGATTTTTTTTCAAAATTGTCAAAGATAATTTCATCAAGTTTAGAAGTTCAATAAGATTAACGTCAAGTTTTGTGTGTTTTTGCTGCTTATTCTAAGATTTTCCGGTTTTGTCATTAAAGTAAATTAAAATAAAGCATTAAGTTTTTGTAAAAAGTTGTCATAGTTATTTTTATATATTTAGGGTACAAGACATATTACATAGAAATTAATTTATTGATTTAAGATTTTATTAAATCAATTGCTAATTAATTTTATAATGAAACGTATTAAAAGTATAAAATTGCTTTCATTCATATTATTTCAAATTAGTTAAAAAGTTGTGCTAATATTTAAATATACACACAAAAGTATTCAGCTTGATTTCAAAAAAAAATTTAAATATCTAATACAAATTTCAAATCCATTGAAATTAGTAATATTTCTTTATAAAGCCTTAGAATTTTGAAATATAAATTTTTAAGGTTTTATTTTCAATTTCCTTTAGTAACACAATTCTTATTTTTTGCAAATATTATTCTGAAAGCTATGAAATTGTTCAACCATAAACAATATGCTTCCATACTTTCTCCAAATACTGGAAATTTTGTGAAATAAGTAAGAAATGCAATTATTCATCTGTAACTCGTTAAATTATAATGTTATTCTGAGTTCAGAATAAATTTAAATAAAGACATGATAAGGCTTTATGTTTGAAGTTTTTTCTGCACTACGCTGCAGAAAAATTACTACAGGACGAACATTTGTTATAAAGGAGTTAAACGTCAGCTGAAACTTAGTTCGACACAGTTGGTGATTTCCTGTGCATATATGTATATACATTTTGCCTCCAAGGTGTTGGTTGACTTTTGCTATCACCCACGATTAGAAAACGACTTCGTCGAAAAAGCAGCACTGTCATCTCCCGATATATAGTATATATTTATTTATTCTCAAACTTGAATATTTATATTTATGATTTTCTTTTGGATAGTATCATTCTTTCTTGCTCGGAGGCCATGCGTTTGCGAATCTCAAAATATCGTGCATAGTCAAGTGGAAAAAGAATTCCTTTTCTCTTCTTCAAAAAGATGGAATACTTGTTTGAAAGAATAAGTCTATTCATTTACATTTTCTCTTATATAAAAATAAAATATTAGAATAAAATTTGTAGCCAATGAAAGTAATATAAACAGAGAAACGAAAGTATTTCTTAAGAAATAGATGAGTAACTGAAGAAAATGAGGCATTATATACAGAATTTCTGAGTTCTTTAAGCAAAATAAATTATTTTATTAATGTATTCAAAAAATCCTTTATTAAATCATTTTATAGAGAATAATTTGAAATCTCCGGAAATATGAATTTGAATTTTGATATATTAAGGAAAACTTTTTTTATAATAGAGTATAAATTTGGAAATTTAATTTATTTTTATTAAAAAGCACACTGGATTTTATTTACAAAAATAAAATTTATATTTGCTTTTACTACCTAAAATAAATTAAAATAATTAACTTGCCGTTTATCTATGCGAATAACCAGATTATATATTACCTAGCAAACAAAATTGAATATTTTATTAAATTATGTCTAATCTATAGTTTATGACGAATATATATATTTTGACTTGTAAATTATAAATTTTTGTTTTAATATCAAATCAACTTTCAATGGAATTATTTTTATAAATTGAATGACAGTATTTATTTTAAAATATTTGAATTATTAGCGGAATATTAAGGGTTTTACATGGATTGATACAGTTTACTAAAACTAGTTTGTATCTAAAACTTTAGTTTTTTTCAGTATTTTACAAAAACTAAACTCGGAAAATTTGCAAATTTTATAATTTCTCGATAAATATGATTGTGTAAAAATTTTTTTAGGATCTAACAAAGGATATTGGAAATTTCATAAAGTAAAAATGGTATATAATATAAAAAATATTAACGAATAAAATATTTGTAACAGTGTTTTGAATATATAATTCAAGAGATTGAGGCAATTTTTCACATAACTCAATATTGTATTTCACTCGAGAGTATAACATACAAGTAATTGTGGTAAAAATACGATATTTATTGTTTTAAGAATAAAAGTATTTGCAATTTGATTTACTCATAAATCAAATATAAAGCGTACTGATTTTTAAGACTGCAGTAAGTTACTTTCTCTAATAAAAAAATAAATAGTTATAGGAATACACAAATGTTATCAATAGTTGAAGAATACTTAAAAGATATTGGAAAATCTTGTCAAAAAACTAATAATCAGGGTCAGAAAAAGTTCATGCATAGTAATGAGTAATACTATTCACAGTGAACTTCTTACGTTTGGACTAAAGAAAATAATATTATAAAGAGTAATTTATATTATTTTTTGTTTAAACTATTTTAAGTTCTATTAATTTAAAAAGTATTTTTTTGCTTGCTAATATAATTAAGTAATAAAAAATGTATGCTTATATATATATATATATATATATATATATATATATATATATATATATATATATATATATATATATATATATATATATATATATGTATATGTATATATATATATATATATATATATATATATATATATATATATATATATATATATATATATATATATATATATATATATATATATATATATATATATATATATATATATATATATATATATATATATATAAGCATATATATGTACATAATTTCAGTTTTACCACTTGGATATAAAGCTTTTTTCAATATAGTTGCCCCTCATATTCAGCATGACTTGAACAGAGCAAAATTTTGAGGAAAATATCGTACACAACATAAAAATACCATCAAAATAAATTAAATTAAAATTATGGTGTTTTGAATTAAAAAAATAAGTACGATTTTTTCATTTAAAATTTAAGTTTCTTTTTATTTTGTTTTCGTCATCATATGTGTCGATTCGAAATTCATAATTTTATTTATTTATTTATTTTTTTTGAGTTGAGGATTTTCTGCAAAGAAAGCGATGTGAAGAGTAAAAAAATCAAAGAAGTAATTTTATTTTAACAAAAATAATAGGATTTTTTAAAACATAAGTTTTGATAAGTAAATTCTTATAGAATCAATAATAGTTACCAAAAATGAAAGAATAACGAATATAGAGAAGAATAAATTTTATTTACAAAACCATTAGATTAAATTTTATTTGAAGCATCTTCAAAATTACTTGTATTTCATATATGATACTCAAAACATTTTATTTCAAATTGTAATTAATAAACTTTTGAAAATGCTTAAACCAATCTTGTTAGAATCCCAGAATTGGACATTTTTAAACTTTAAAAGCAATAATATACAGAAGTGCTTTTGTTTTTTATTGTTGTACAAAAAAGTTTACATTCATTATTTCTCTATGTTAAAATATCATTAAAATGCATGTTAATTAGTTAAAGAGCGAAATATTTTTCCACTAATTGGCTTAAAAATTCTTGAAAGCTATAAATTAATTTAAGGTATTAAGTATTAAAATGCATCATTTAAATATTAAAATTTGCATCACATTAATAATTAAAATAAATAATTCAATAATCTTTGAAATTTTGCTGTGTATTCATATTTGTACCAATAACAATATTTCTATATGATTATTTTTTATTATTATGCTCAAATAAAAAATAAGTGTTGTGCTGCGATATATAGAAAATTAAAATCATATTTCTAAAATGATATATAATAATATGTTGGGTACAAGTAAATTTATCATAATGTATTGAAAACATGTAAATTTCATCAATAAAGTTTTATGAGGCATCTAAATATTAAAGAAATATTCTCTGATTTTTTTTCTTTAATGTGCAGGAGAATGTATATTATTAAGTTATTATAAGCATTAAGAATTAGTTCTAAGCTGAGTTAGGTGTCAAGCAATAACCTTATTAATGACTATGAAAAGTTATCTATTTAATAAAAAAGAGTTTTCACCTGATCAAACATACATTTCTTACTTTAATTTGCCAGCATGATAATTTACGGCAAGGCAGTACTCTAAAAATCAATATTTATATGTTAAACCACAACAGAAGTTGTTGTATAGTCATCATCAAAATAGTGTAACGGCTATAGCAGTAATTAAGTTAGAATTCAGCGGTGTCACAAAGAGCTGGACAAGGTCAGTTATAACATATAATATGCCAAGAGACAACAGCTAATTTGTTTTACTTACGAGTTAGTCCTTGTGTGATATGTATAGCAAGCCATTTGTCGACACTGTTTTCTGAAACCTTTAGGGTGATATTTCAAGGCTTATAATTAGTCATAAAATTGCTGTTGTTGTCCAAGATAGAGGAACAGTTTTATTTTGTCTGTGGTTCCGTCAAGTAGTTCCTCTGAAGATATAATCACATATAAAAGGATTCGGACTGGACCCGGGTTCTCTTTCTGTTATTGCTTTTCCTGGATATTTTGAATAAATACCAGAAAGCAAGATAATCCAGTATATTTTCAGAGAAGATTCTAATATGAAGGCAGGCATAATAACTAATGTATTAACGTATGTGCATGCATTCCAGATTGTTACATTGAATAACCTAAGTCTTTTGGAAGGATTCCTACAAACATCTCTTAAAAATCTGTTTTTCCTAATTTCCTTTTAGTTGATAAGATTTTTCCTTATTGAAGGTCTTTAAAAGTTCTTCAAAGTGGTAAGATTCCTCAGAAAATTGGCAATCAACATTAAATACTTTCAATTTAGTGGAAACTATAAGGGGATACATTAAGAAAGTATGTTGTGGATCATCTATTCAAAAGACAAAATTGAATGATTTCTGTATGAGTTCAACAAAAAGGAAGTTTGTCTTAATTGCTTGACTAGCAGATATCACTGTAATTTATTGATGTCCTTGCGCGGTGAATATTTTACTTCAAGATTTGAATGTTTTAGTCACATCTATAAATATTCTCATGCAATTATTATTACTTTTACATTTTCATGTTAACATTTTTGGTATTTTTATATGTATACATATACATATAGGTATATATATATTTATGCATTATGTCACCAAATATGTTCAAAATAATTTGTTTTAAATACAATGCACATTTAAATACTTCGATTTCTAATATCCCAATACATACTTTTATTTTCCCTCGAAATGTTTTCTAAAATTAGGTAATTTAATATACACATGTGTATGTTAATTTATTTTATGTACCACTATCCTCTATAGGATTATCAAAAATTAGTTTTTAGAATTCAAATTCTTGTGGAACTTGTTAAAATAGGAAAAGATATTACATAGTAAAAATTATTTCTATTTATTAAATATAACTACAATGTTATATTTAATGAATAGAAATAATATAAATATTCAGTGAATACTTACATTATTATATTACTAAATACCAATTCTATTATCACTGAATATTTATAGTATTATGTATAGAAATAATGCATTTAATAGTATAAATATTCTGTGATATTCATAAAAAATAACTAAATATATGTATACATACATATATATATATATATATATATATATATATATATATATATATATATATATATATATGTTTTTTTGTGTGTGTGTGTGTGTGTTATATTCTCAAACATATTAAATATAATTTTTTAATCAAGAATAGAATGGAAAGTATATAAAGAAATTTAATACTTTATTTACTATCTTTAAGAAACACATAGCAGAATGTTTCATGTTCCAAAATGATTTATGGCAGTAATATTTTAAATATTTTTTATAAATCTAATAGAATGAAGAGGCAATCACAATTTAAATATCTAATTTATGGCTCTTATGAACAAAATTTTCAGATGGCGTTAAATAAGTATTACTGCCAAGAATTCTGTCTATTAAGAATAACTAATTTTAAATTAAATTACAGTAAAATTTATCCAAAATATAAATTATTTTGTTTTATTTTCATATTATAATTAATTGTTAAATTTGTCAACATAATTTTTTTATTGTAAAACCATGAAGTTGAATATGTAAATAAATTTAAATTTAAAAACAATTATCTATTTCATTAATTAAATAAATAAAAAAGAACTTAAATTATAAACTTAAAAATTAATTTTACGATATGAATTATAGAAAAATAACCTATTTCTCTACCCATTAATATGTTGTCAAAATTAAAGTAAACTAAAATTTGGCTTTGACAAATCTGAGGATTTCCTTCTTGCATGTCTTGTGTTAATGTCATAGTTTCCAAGATGGTAACTGGAACATCTGCAGCTACCTAACATTAAATAATAACCTTTTCAAGAAAACAAGGCTATTATCATGTGGTGCATGTTCATATTTTCTACCTGAATGCATAAATTTATTCTTTTTAACCTGAGAACAACCCCAGTTGGTATGATTTCGTGTGCCCGCAAATCTCCCAATCTCCCGTGGTGTTAAATGTGGGGAAACCTTCTTCGAAGGCAGAATTCTTACCTAATGACAGTTACATAGTAATTGATATTTTTTTTTGAAATATGAGAAAATCATGAAATAAATTCCTTAAAGTTTGGGAAAAGATAAACTAAGAAAAACCTTTTCATTGATATATTTTACCATAATATAGGCTTAGATTAAGAAATTACAAATAATGTAAAGAATTTTAATTGTTACTATTTTTTAATAAAATTTATACTTTTTGCTACGTATGATATAACCACGCCATTTGTCAAAAATTATAAAATATATTACTACGTTACTATAAGCATTAAAAAACGTGACTATATGTAATATTTTTAAAATTATTATTAGCAATAATTTAATGCTGAGTTTATATGGATATTAATATTTTGAGTTTTTCATTAAATCCTTTTAGAAATAAATCCATATAATAAAAAAACATATTGTATCATTTTTTAGAAAAATAAAAAACTTTATTTTCAAAATATATTTTGTGCTTAAAATCTTTATTTACTTTAAGCTAGAATTTGTTGTGTACATCAAGTAGTTTTTGGTCACATTAGCTTTAAATATCTATTAAATGTAGTACCTTGAAAAACTAATTTAAGAAATTTACATTTTTAATTTTATTTTAAAAATTTGCAAATATTTCAGTTACACATATAAAGTGTAATAACATAAGTAAATTGTAATGTTATTATAAGACTCTTTGACATAAAAATATTAATTGCTGTTTAAAAACAAAAAAAAATCCACATTACTAATAAATATCATTAGGAATAACTCTAAATTTGGTACATGATTTGCACATGATGAACCTGGAAGAGAATAAAAAGTAATCAGTAAATGAAGATAGTTAATTTTAGCCATTGTTGAATTTAAAAAAAAACATCACTTGCTATGTCTTTTCATAAGTCATCGACATCGATGAGTAAAATTATACGATCATCAACTAAACTTCCAGAAAGAAATGATTGCAAAATAGAGAAAACGTAGTTTTTAATACCATGAGTTAAGATAATACGGGTTTGATGAGAGACGCAGAAAAGTATCCTGAATATAGATATCAGACTAAACAATTTCAGCAACTTTTGCCTAAAGGCAGGTCTGTCTAATAGCCACTTCAAGATGATAAGATAAATATTTGGTACAAATGATACTGATGGACTGAGAATAAACTATGTTAGCAAAAAATTGGAGGATAGTAAACGTAGTCTGATGTCTGATAACAGAGTTCACTGAAGACTTTTGCAACGACATATTCGTTTTTGAGATCTTTTTGACCCTATACAATTGAGACGTCTAAGACTGTATTGAGAAAAAAGACATTCGAGTTCAAAATAAACAGATTATCTTTTCAGCGTATCCATGTTTTAGGTTGGATAATGGATCAATGATGACTAGAAATTGTTTTGCAGGAGTAGACGAGAGCACCGTTCACAAAACTACATTGTTAAGTATACTATTGGTGCTACCACAAGCGTTATGATTTGGAGGACCAAAATATCACATTGTCATTTCCGCAATCAATAAATTAGTGGCAATTACAATAGTCAAAGTTAAATTTTAATGTTCAATGATAAAATTCTTAAAATAACTTTAGAGATATGTTAGGGACTACATTCCATCAAAACACTGCAATTTTTAATGTTGCTCACTTTGAACAACAGTTGATTATTAAATGTTAAATTCTCCAATCGGTATTAAACTTTGGCATATGAATTGTATGAAAGACTGACTTACATTGTGCAAACATGAAATACATGAAGATGCATTTTTATTGATGAATATTAGCTATAATTTGATTTCACATTGAGTGACATTATTTCACGTGATGTGTAAGTAATTAGTCATGAGTCGCGCATTCACTAGCAAAATTCACTAATTCCATTCTGTTAAAAGCCCTGAATGTTGACAATTTACATCTCATTTCAGATATATTCCTGACAATCGATAACTTTGTCTTTCTTAATGTTTCATTATTTATTAACAGTTGTTTATGAGAAACCAGTTTCTCCAAACAGTTTATTTTTGGAGAAACACTTAATTCACGTTATCATGTTCACTTTAAATTATACTTACAATTTAAAATCCATGTAATGCTCCATATTTATTAACTTCAAATAATTTTAATTCTTTTTATAAGAACTTATATAATATTGTACTATATTAAATAATTTTAAATGTATAAAATGATAGCTTTCTTTAAAATTAATTGGTATTTTTCTATTGATAAATTCATATTTAGAAATCACTAAGTAACAACACACATAGTCTCCATAGTCTATCAACTGAGGAAGTTAAGTTCCGTCATTGGAGTGGTTTCGGTTCCGACTCTAATCACATTCCTGGATGTCAATAGTTATCAGGAATCCACACACACACGTAAAACAGCAGTTTCTAATCTTATTAGCTCTCGTGTGCAAAATGCGTTCATTGAATGATAAAAATGAATCGTATAAGTATTAACTAAAGTTCTTTTTATCAGATTTTGTTTAATGTAGTTGAAATACTCAATATTAACGAGTTTCTTTAAAAAATAACAAACATTTAAAACATAATTATTTAAATTAGTTATCTTTTTTATCATTTTATATAAAAGTATTTTCAAACATATAATATTATCAAGAAATAAATGCATCTTTTTTAATAAATCTACTCAAAATAATAATTTAATTATTGTTATTAAATATATGGATTTTTAAATGTGCTTAAAAGTGTATACATTTTTTTTTTGTTTCATAAACTTGTGTGAAAAATTTTCATACAAAGCAGTGTGTAGTTAATATGTATTAAATGAAATGATCACAAGTAACACACTTTTTCACATATTTAATTTCTTTTGTTAATATCATATAGAAGAAGGGTTATATATATATTTTTTAAAAAGTGAATTTTTTAAAACAAAAGTCACTACATATTGAGTTTATTTTAATTTTATCAATCAAATTTAGGTTTTTTCAATTTTTTAGCAAACATATTTAAATTTTGTAACACAAATTTTTACATAAAACAAAGTGAAATTTTAATTTAAATAAATATTATCAATAATTACATGTAAGTTAAATAAAAGAAAATTATCTTATACCATTAAATTTGATCAAAATATATTCACTTTTCGTAAAGGTAATTATTTTTAAATTGGAAACATGTCTGGTACAAAATACATGGAAACGTGCATTCTGTTATGTAATTTTTTATTTTTATTTATTTAATTCCATGTATATCTTTTATTTATTAGCTTGTTGATTTATAAATAATGTTAGCATTTTATCTACTACATTATTCTAAATACATTTATATTTTTAACTATTTTATTAACATATTTTCTTCTTTATATACCACTAATGTTATTTTATTAAATTAATATTATTTACTTATAAATAGTAAATGTGACACAATAACAACGTCATATTAACACAATGATATTTAATAAATTTTAATTTAATGATTATTAATAGCAATTATATACATATATATATATATGTTTATATATATATATATATATATATATATATATATATATATATATATATATATATATATATATATATATATATGTATAAATGGTATAGTATTCTTCTGTCGCTTCTTCAAACATTCTTGATTCTGTTTTCGAATTATTATACACATATTATTGAAATATATTTCATTTTAGTTTCTCTATGGGACTGAAAATGTAATAATTATATTTCTTGAACGAAATAGGGTTTTATAAATAAATCCTTAGCTCACAGCATTGGAAAAATTGGTATTTTTTTAAAATAAGAACAAAAGAAAATGAAGTTCGCATTAAAGTAAAGTACTAAATAAAAAACTTAATTACAGTTTTGTTATAAGGTAGTAATGTAATTATGTTTCATATTCCATCGTATTTAAAAGATTCTAAAAACCTCCCTTTTTGTAATGCAACACACTGTTATATAGAATTATAAATAAGATGATTTAATTATGCTGAAAAGTAAATAATTCCTTGAAAATTTTGTATTAATTTCATATAATTTTCATACCTTTACATTAATTTGTCATATATGAGCAAATATAACGTTCACTCAATTAACTATCTTTGATATATTCTGGTATTCACATATAAAAGAATTTTATGGAATGGCTATGTCCTGCTTCTAAAAATTAATTTGAAATGTTTAAAATATTCATAATAAATGCTATTAAATATGCACCATAGAATATTTATAGTTCGCGACGTTTAATACTAAGATGTACTGAAAATAAAAAATACTGAATACGTGACTGTTTCATCAAATAAAAATTCATCAATTTAGTTATGATATTTTGAATTAAATTAATATGGTAACATTTCCTGTGAAATCTTTACAAACTAAAAGATTCATAATTTATTAAAAGGCATTGAATACATTAAGAATCTTCAATTCATGAAATGAAAAGCAAAAATATGCTACCGTAGTTAATACTAAGAAAATTTAACATATTAAATATTCAGAATTGTTTTAATTTAATAATTAAAACAGTTTATATGAATACAAATTTCATTGCTGAAATGCATGTTTTTGTAGTTAAAATATAAATTGATAATGGAATGTTATCTGCAAAATGTTCTCAAAAAGAATTACTAAGAACATATTTAAGAGAACTTTACAAAAGTATAATAAATGTTTTTTAACTGTTTGAATTCTAAATAATTTAGGAATTTCTTTTAATGCGTAAATTAAGTAATTTTTGTAAGAAGTTTACAAGAGATGCTTTTTTTATGCATAAAATATATTTTTGTGTACTTTTAATGAGTCAACTAAAATTAAATATTAGCTTGAGATAAAAATAAATTCATATAAATATTTTTAAAATCCTAAGTCTCAATATAAAAACTTCGCTTTCAGCAACTTATTCGTATGTTTCCCAAAATACTTTATTATATTAATATTTGAGGACATTTTTTTTAAAAAAACAGAACATTTTTGTAATTTATTAATTAAAATTCTTTTTAGCTCTTTTTCTTAGAAAATTTGAAGTTACTGACTTTGTCAGTTAGGTAAAAAATTTAACAATAATTCTAATATAATGAGAAACTATTTTGCTAAGAAAAACTGTAATTACTTAAGTAAATTTTAATATACATATATTATTACTGTTAACAATAGAATCTAGTACTATATTTATAATATCAGCAAAGTTTTAGTGGAAAATTTATATATGACGAAGAAGTATTTTTGAATAAATTGTAATTAATTTATGCATTTGCTTAATATGTCTTTTTCCATAAGTTTTTATAGATATAAATTAAAGCTTTTCCTATTCTGAGAAATTTTTTTAATATTCTATATAAATTATAAGTGCAGTTTAAAAAATGGAAACTAAATTTGTATTTTTTCGTTACAGTCACTAATTTATTTGATATCTAACTGCAACCAGTGAATTTGTGTCTGAGATGTAAACTTTAATATATTCTCTTCTCAAAAATATTAAATTTTAATTTAGATTTTAAGAATTATATAAATTTACAAGCTTGACTTTTGAGTTATATAATCATGATTTAATTTTGAATATCAATACAGATATTGATAATTTAATTTAATAAATATTTTCTCGTGGAGAATTATAAAATAAAATTTTATTTTTCTAAAAAATGGAAAATAATAAATGACAGAGAGAAAAGCATCAAAGGAATCTTAGAATATTTAAAATTAATATTTTAATAATTTAATACATTACAATACTAATTAAAATTTTATTTATAAAACTAGAATATTAGAAAGGTTTTGCATAAAAAATGCATTAAATAAATTACAAACTTTTTCTTAAGTACATTGGTTTCGAAACTAAGCAAATGATATTTGTAATTGAAAAAGGCACTGCAGTAAAAAGTTTTCTTCTTGCATTCTTTCAATTCCGTGAAAAAGTATCGTTCAAATGCCTCTTACTGTGTTAAATTAACAAACCGTAAAAATTCCTTTGCGGAATGTTTTTTGTAGAAGTAATTAGTTATATAATTGTAATTCTAAGAATAAAATTGCTGAATTTTTAGTTTTTTTTACAATTTTGTTTAAGTTTAAAAATTTAATTACTTACAATTAGTGCAAAATATATGAATACACATAATATAATTTTTAAGTAAATTCAATTAAAAATATTTGATGTTTATTTTGATGTATTAATTAGCCACTATATGAATATTTTTTAAAGTTTTGATTATAAACATAATTATTTTAAATTTATAGATTTGACTAAAATTTCAGTGTATTAGAAATGCTATAATAAAATTCTATAATAAATTGTTTTCGAATTTATCATTTTTCCAATTAAATATAAATATTTCAAGCTTTATTTTTCAGTCCAATCAAAATAGGTAAAAGCTGTCAAATTTCAGCAAGCAGAATATAATAAAAATTTATACTATTTACCTTTGTGATGAAATCTTATTTTATTTTCACATTGTTAGACATTTTTGATACTTATAAATTTATTTGAAATAAGTCAAACAAACTTATTAGGAAATAAATATCATGTAACTAATTTATATTTCTTCATTTATTTATAAGATATTTTCCTATTAAGATTTTACTAAAAACATTAATATTAAAAATAATATGAATAAAATATAATTAGCTAATTAACATATAAAAATAATAAAAATGGCAGAAAATAAATAAGAAGTAAATATTTATGTAACACTAATTAAAATAAAGTGTTAAATATTTCCATAACTATATGAAAATTTAGCAGTGTTATTTTTGATTTGCGTTAATTTTGAAATGTATTTTATAATATTTAAAAATTCTTGCTTATTTTATAATAATTAATTAAAATATATTTCTAAAAATAAATTTATTAACTTTATAATGCAAAACATTTTATAGATGAAATTTGTTCTACAACGTTTAAAGGAAACATAATCAAATATTTATAAGAATTACTTAACTTTAGTGCTACATTTCAAGAAAGATATCTTCTATTACTGAATTATATATTATATTATAAAATGATCAAACTTCATTTGAAATATTTCTTTGACAAAACTGTAATCAAAGTAGAGTTCAGCTCCAAAATACTTTGGAAAAATAAGTGTATCGTCCTTTGCCATTTGCAGTTTTGATTTTAAATGGAAATTTTATTCCATATTTCATAAACTGAAGTGTTTTGAAGGTTGCTCAGAAATATTTATATTTTAAGTAAATATTTTAAGTGAACGTGAATGTGACATAAAAGAAGCTAAAGGATTTTGGATATGAAGGAAGAGAATGACATAAATCGAGAGAAAAAAACTATTCCATGATACTTGTTATTCCCAAGGCACATCTAGCAACCATAAACAAAGCAACTGCGCGGTGTGAAAAGATATAAAGAATAAAAACTTGAATAAAACTGTTATTTTATGAGAAAACCTAACATTTAAGGAGGCAAGTGCATTACATAATAGAAGTATTTTCTGATATCAAAAGTAGAAGTATTTTCAATCATTGCATAATAAATTCTAATGAATGAGCATTCTTATTGATTAATATATATTGCAAACCATCAAATGTCTAGGAAACACTCACCAGTAAATTATTAAAAAAATATTTTTTATAATCTACTGATGTTTTCTTTGTATATTTAGAGTTGCTGGAAATAATTATTAATTCCATATTTTACAATTGATTTTATATTATATATGCATGTAAAAATATACATGCTTGCATTAAATATATTATTCATAAAATTAAGCAGGGATACACGAAAAATAAAAGTTTTAATTCGTAAAATTTATGGGAAGACAAAATCCTATATTAAATCTTAATAAATTGGAAATAACATTTGAGAATTCATTAAAGTAAAAAGAATTAAATCGTAAAATTGTGTATTCTTCTTTCTTAAATAAGGAACATTTTTGATTAACCAATGTTAATTATACAAATTATAACTGTTCATAAGTAATTAAATTATTTTTATGATAATATTATTATTATTCTCTCCTAACATTTTTTTAAGAAATGAAACAAATGTTTTTAACCCGAATGTACATTTACTTTTTGACTATCAATTTTCCAGAACTTGAACAAAAATTAGATTGCATGTTGTAAAATAAATATGGTGACACATTACAAAATGTCTAAAGCAGTTGAAAAAATGACGGTAAAATAATGTATGGCATTGAAATATCTTTATTAATAACCATTTATTTGCTATTTCTTACGTTTTTATTGATTTGCTCATCAATGTTTAACTTTTATTTCAAGAAATATAATTGCTAAATTATATATCCCCTATTACTTGAAAAGCATACGAAAGAATAATACCTACAATTATTTATTAAGTATTTATATTATTATTAAAAAGATTGGATGCTCTGTGTAGAATTTTATCTGTATTTAAATATTGTATTTTATAAAATTTATAAATTTGATAAAACATATTAAAGCTAATTATTTAAATTCTCAGATGAATATATTATTGCAGATTTTGACAAGAAATGATATTCCTTTAAAATCAGCGAAGTATATACCTCTTATCAAATACTGCTCTATGTAATTGTCCTGTTTCATGCATGTGAATTTTATTTCAAACAATAAACACAGCTTTAAAATTGGTTTCTAATCAGATAATTATATCAGACCAGTTATTGTAGGATGTTAAAGCTAATTATTTCAGATTAAATTCTTGTTCCTGAAATCATCATTTACTGTAAAATGTCTATATTTTTAAGCTATAAAATGCTAAACAAATTTTATCTTTAAATTAAAATATCTTGCTTTAAATTATCCAAATTATTTATTTCTGCTCAAAAATATTTTTGAAAAATTTTGAACACTTAATTTCCTTTCCTAAAAGCGCAATGGTTAGTTTTCATAACATTTATTTTATCTGTTTAATCATCACTAATTTTGAAAAATAACAATGAATGTAGTCAAATCTGAGTAAAACTTTAAAAAAATGTTTAACTTGTCAGTTTCATAGGAAGCAATTTTAAGACATAAGTCACAAATTTATTGAAAATTGACATTTGTGGAGCATCTGATTAGCTTTAGAGGCAATGAAAAACCTTAATTATGAGGAATAATAGCAGTTCGATTACTTTTTAATCTCATATTTTTAAAATTGCATCAAATAAAATTAGCATTCACAGCTAAAAGATCATAAAATATATTTGAATAAAGAAAGATAAGTAGTAAATCGTTTTGAAATACTTTCTTTTTGCAATAAAGAATGTAATTAATTTATTCATATAGAAATCTAATTAAATTATTAATTATATATAATGTAAAAAATGTGGCAATTAAGTGATACATAAACTGAATACAAATGTGATGTATGAGAATTAATGGAAAGAGAAATTCAATTATTTTAAGAAATTAGAAAAAAAAATATTAATAATATGTATCAAGTGTAATTATTTAATTTTTTTATTTTAAAATTATTTTTAGGAAGGATTTGTAAACGTTGTTTTTATGTTATTCTCATTTTTAAATTATACTTAAAATACTGTAAGTAATATTGAATCATACCAAAGATTTTAAAACATGAATAGATAATTATTTTTAAATTTATGTTTTAAATTATTTTTAAAATGAGTGCGATAATTTTTAAAATTATTTTTAATTATTTTTAAAATGAATAAGAAATTAAAATGTGATAAATTTAATTTAAAAATAATTAATAGTTTTAAATTATTTTTAAGTTAAATTTATCACATTTTAATTTCTCCGTGCAATAATTTTTAAAACTTTAAAAATTTTATTTTATTTTATGACCATGGTTAATGTTAATGGTTAGATATATATTTGCAAAAGATCAAGAAACTGAGGTCTGTAAAATATAAATTCACGAATAAAGAACTGACTATTATTTATTTATTAATAACTTAAACATTCTTATATAATAAGTGATGTGCCTAAGATATTTCTTAGTCTTTCTAATGTGGCATTAGTAAATGCACTAGCCAGTTATAGGAGAGTATAAAATATAGTATAGAATTACCTATGATAAATTAGAAAAATTAAAACTTGATGGATTAGTCTGCCATGTTACATTGTAATGAAATTAGCTTATCGTTCTAAAAACACTCTCAGCAATGTATAACCAAATGAATAGACATATTTAAAATAGCATATATAAAATAACGGAGCCACCCTGGAATAATATATTGCAAATAATATAAGAAGAAATAATTTTTAGTGCAGCCCTTTACTCCATAAACTCCATTTTCTACCTTTAAACTTTGTCTTTAATATATTAAAAGTATCTGTCATGATCATTTTCTTTCCCACCGGGGATACATTATGAAATTATTATTATGCTCCCCAACGCACACAAAAAATTATTGCTCGATATTCTTGGGGCTTGCCTCTGGTGAATGTAAAGAATAATAATTTTGATGCGACTGATAATTTCATTTTTTTGCAAAGGCTTGGCGATAAAATGACGTTTTGCTTTTTTTCTCTTAAATGCCGATAAGAGAAGTGAAATATATCATTTACGAGTGAAAAAGATGGATATAGTGGGGTGTTTAAATGTGATAGCTGGAAGATGGGCGTATAATGTGTATAAACTAGTCTGATTAGAAATAGCTCTTTTGACAATGATTCTACTTTTCGATAATAGTAATGGATGATACTTTGGCATGAGAAAAATGTTGCAACGATGTTTGGATGCGATTTTAATTTTTTACAACAAGCACTTATTTATAATTAATTCTTGAAGCAAATGTAAATTTGGTGTTTAAAAATATGATAAAATTTATTTTGTAAACGACGATAAAAGTGATGAAGCATGACATATGTGTTAGATAAAATTTTTGGATGTTTCTTATTTCAAATTTATATATATATATATATATATATATATATATATATATATATATATATATATATATATATATATATATATATATATATATATATATATATATATATATATATATATATATATATATATATATATATATATATATATATATATATATATATATATATATATATATATATATATATATATATATATATATATATATATATATATATATATATATATATATATATATGTATATATATATATATATATATATATCTATATATATATATATATATATATATATATATATATATATATATATATATATATATATATATATATATATATATATATAATATTCAAGGTGTACAAAATTCCGCACGAGAGGAGATGAGATATTTATATTTGAATTGTATTCTAATAAAATTATATTTATAGACATTAATCTATAAAGGTATTTTGTGTAATATATATTAAATGTGTAATCATTGCATAATTATTTGTATCTTATATTATCATTTAATTATTTACTATATATACTGGTTAAAAATAAAAAAATAAAATTATAATTTTTTATTGCATTGTGACAATGATTTGAGAATTTCTGAAATATTTAGCAGATGTAATTTTAAAAGTATTCATTAAAATATTACTTCAAGTGAAAAAATTGAATTTTTTTAGATGAAACTTGGAAAATATAAAAAAAATATCTGCTAAAAGTAAATACAATTTTATAATTATTTTAATTTTTAAACAATAGAGGTTTTGCCACGTCATGTAAGTAAGTAAATTTGTACGGTGAGAATATAATACTGATTGATATGAGAATAGGAAATTGAGATTGGATGGAAAATAGGTATAGGTGAAGATAGTTATTTATTTTGTAAAATTGTAGCACATGTTCAATAAAATTTATGCAGGTATTTCATCGATATTGAATAGTAGAAAATCTCGTCTTAAAGCATTTGAAAAATGTAAATGATTCTCTGCTGAAAGAGGTGTTTCATAGGTAATGAACTGTATTTCTGTTTTGCGAGGGGAGAAACTTGACAAACTCAAAAGAATCCTAATCTAAGACAGCATGTAGAAAGAAGGTCAACTTCTACTCTCGTTACATGACAAGAGCTGGATGTGCCATCAGAAGAGCATATTTCTAGTGTTAGCCCATAGTAAACTTGAAAGATAAAATTTTTTTCCATATTCCATTGATGATTTAAAAATGAACATATTTTTATCTTATCTTACAGACTCAACTGAATAACTGATAAAGTACATTAATATTCCGTTTTGTAGATTTTGTAGAATTCTATAAGAAGACGCACATCTTGCTATAGAACTACTGCTTAATATTTGTATTTAAATTATTGATCAAAAGGGAGCATACAATTTTGAATATACTCGAAATATTTAATATGTTTGTAATTAAAGATATTATTACTTATATATCATTTTTGTATTTTTTATAAATTTTGACCTTCAAATTTTTGTTAGTTAAGTGATGTTTTTACAGATATTAATCCTAATGTATCAAATCTATTTATACAGGTAATTTAGAATAATTAAATGCTTTTGAGACACAATCTTAATTTCACAAATTTAATATTTAATAACACTCGAATAAAAATCTATTTAAATGAAAAAAAAAATGTTTAGTCAGAAAATAGAATTATCATCATCAAAATCTGTTCTTTTATTAAATATGTTGAAAATCTTATTACTTATATGAATATTAAACTTTTGATCACACTCTTTTAAATAAAATTCGTGTCTCGATAGAATGAATTCTTAAAATTTATTTTTATATTTTGGTAACAAATACATTTAGTTTCCACTTTAGAATTTCTTTAATTAGAATTTTGTAAGATATTTATGTGGGTTTTTGTTTCTATACGAAAAAGTAATTCATTTAAAAGAATATGTTTCTAAATTGTAAAATAACCTCTGGTAGAAAATCCTTCGGCTTCCATAACGTAGTTGGTAAAGGTGTTTCTTTCATGTGAGAAATATAGTAGATTCAATCTCCTCCAAAAACTGTCATGCTGAAATTGCCGAAAGAAGTTAAATGTTCCAGATTTTCTCCCATGTATGCGGTAAAAGCTGAGTAGTGTATTCAGCTTAGCTTTGCACTCGTCACTTTATTGCGGCTCAAAATTATGAGGCGCAATATCAGAGCGTACCTGAAAAATACTGGAGAATATCGTAAGTAAACTACTCTACTGCTACACTGAAATGTAACTATACCGAAAAGACGCTAAATAATACTCGTGACAAATATCATTTTTTATATTAAATTACGGATTTTGATTGAAAAAAATCAGCTGTTTTATATTTTCATAAATAATTGATAAGGTTATATTTGTAAAAAAAAATTAAGAATTATTTTGGGTAAAAAAGGAATATATTGTGTTCAATTATTTTAAAGCTTAACTTTCTCATCAATGACTGATTACTAAAAGAAGTTTAATCTATGGAAGAATTCAGAAAATGTCACAGGGAATAGGAATACAAATAAATACATATTCTTGTTTAAAATTAATTTATTTAAATATGTCTTTGATTAAAATTGGCATTCCTTTAAATATCAATAACATTATTTCCTATACATATTAGTTATTATTTTTTGTTATTAAATACTTATTTTACTTTATATTAATATTTTCAGTAATTTTTTTATTTTTTATATATTTTTATCTCAGGAATTATTAGTAATAATTTCAGGTTTTTTTTAACAAATTTGAAGAGCTTTAATTTTTTTTTAAAAAATAGCATATTATTAAAAAATTATGTCACGTGTCTTATTCTGAAGTCACATGTGTTATTAAAACGATGTTCAAAGTTTAGTCTCATGCAGTTTTGGCTATATCCTTTTCCACTCTTTAGATAATATACAACTTGCATTACTTTTACATAACAGAATTACATGTGTAACATATTATTACTGTATATATTTAAATTGAGACTCATTAAGGTGAAATTAACTTTTATTTAACTATTTTCTGTGCTAACTTTTCTTCCAGTATTTTTCTTCTAATAATCTTCCAGTACAAATACCTGCTCTCCGTGTTGTACCATACAAGGTATTTAATGTGCTGTATCACAATTTTTATGCAACTATGCCAGACAAATATTTTCATAAATTATACCAAAATCTTATCGAATAAAAAGTACATAAATAGTGCTCCTTCAAATTCTCAGCACCCACTGTCTACAGTTTTAATAATCAGTAATTGAAAAATTGGTACCAATTGATCCATCATAAGTTATAATATTCATTCATTCATATTTTATTCATTCATTCATTATTTATTAATACAGTTACTTTAAGCTCTTCAGCATGCGATAATTTACAATGAACGTTTTACTAAACATGGTTAGAATTGTTATTTTCTTGTTGCAAATACATTTTTTGTATCCTTTTAATTTTAATACCTCAGAAAGAGAGAGAGAGAGAATATTGTTTGAAATTTTGTGCATAATATGTTGTACAAAATCACATGGAATAAAAAACCAAATATCCATCAACACTTTTTATTTAAAGCATATCTTTTTTAGTTCAGTTTTGTATGCAATTTGAAAAGCTAATAATGTATTTTTAAAAGACTTTGTGTCTGACATATCAATGATTTTATGAGTGCGTATTTTAATGAAATAATTACGTAGCATTTTAAATAATAAAACTTTGTGTACCTTCTACTAAGATAGTTACGTAACTTTTTATCCTTTTTAAATGCGGGAGTAATGAATAGTACTTATTTAAATTAATAAATAAGAAATAAAACACCATTAAAAATTCAGGTAATACATAATTTGACACTATTATAAGCAATCCTTTAAAATTATTGAATAGATCTATAAATTTTCTTTTTATTTTAGATAAGGATAATTCTTAAAAACAGAAATAAAATACAGGTTTATAAACATATTAATCTGTCATTAAATTGTTTTCAAAACATATTTAAAATAATATAAAGGAATTGTGTTAATGCAAAACCATAACCCTTTCAATATATTAAAGTATCAGTAAGAGAATATTAAAAAGCAGATTATAAATTTTCAGGATGTTTAAAACTCTTTTAATGACTTTAACTGATAATATAGTTGTTTCATAGATATATTATCATGAAAATGTTTTTATAACTATATTATCAAATTAAGATTTCACAGCAGTGATTAATTTACATTATTTACAAAATTTATTTGCGATAAATTTTATAAAAAAAGAAATATGTTAGTAATGAATGAAATAATTGTACTTAAATTTGTTTTATTGAATTTAATTAACAATCAGAAAAGTTTAATGCAATAAATCGTTTCTAGATTTTTCAATATTTCTACTTTTAAATAAGTATCTCAGCGTTGAATATATTTTAGGTATACTTATTCAAAATGAAATTATTGATTGAATATTAAAGGAAAATTTAAAATTTAGACTAGTTTTTTTCAAAAATTTTAAGAGTTCAAATTTAATTACTCTCCTTCTTAACACATTATAATTATTAAGATGGGAATGCTGAAATTTAAAAAAATTGATACATGATAACTTACAGATATAATCAATAAAATCTTCATTATTTATATTGTTCGTTACTTTAAATTCTTTTAATTTTTCCCTGGGGGTATAATTTTTTGTTTCATATCATTGAAATTTGGCTTTATACACCTTATTATTGATTCTGAGATTTACTCCAATATACTTAATGGAAAACATTGGAGTTTTATCAAACTAGCAACTTTCTTTCTAGCAATATTACTTTTTATATCTTTTGCGAAAATATTAATTTTTTTCTTTAATCTTTGGCATCTTTCCTAAACACTGAATTTTTTTTAAATTATTCCGAGATATAAAAATGATTCCGATAAAAATTTATTGATGAAATTTAATTTTGTAAATGTTGGCTAAGGTACCTGAGTGTACTGCGTTCAGTTATTTTGAAAATAATTTTAATGTGGTAAAGGAGAACACATAGTTTGTTAAAAATCTAGCCTGTCTCACATTTAACTTCAAGCAATTTTTACTGAGATTTAATTTTTATTTTTTAAGAGATAAGGCAGGTTTAACATGGAATTTTTTTGAACAACTTAAAATTGCTTGTTTAGATGTTGTTCTTACTAGGTGATTCTTCTATTATTTGATTAATTTTGAATGTAAATTTTTAATTGATAAGCATGTTTTTGTTACTTTTTATTCCTCTAGCGTTTCACTAGTATTATAATAACAATTTTTATGTGGTTTCATTGAAAAGCTTGTGTTTCTAATGTTTGATATTGCCAATTTGCGGTAATTTTTTTTCTGTTATACATTCATAATGAATTTCCGAAACAGTGCAATTTGATTGCAGCAGTTCAACTGATGAACATTTTAAAAATCAAACTGATGAAAATTCCTGTCATACTGGAGAAGAGGTTACTATTTCTTAGTTCGAACAATTAAAAGAAAATGATAGTCATATAATAATTCCTAAACTTAAGCTTTCCCTCTTGAACTACACTTCAGTTTTCACAAGCAATTGTTAAGGAAATGAAAATGCAAATTTAATTAAGTTTCCAATTAGTAAACTAAGATATACTTACAATGAGAACAAATTTTCTCTAGTTGATTATTCGATAAGACAAAAATATGTACTTGAGTATATTTTACAATATTTTCTTGTGAATACACTATTTTATTGAATATGTTTTACCACGTTGAAAGACGGTATTATATAAGCATCTTATCTACTTAAAACTCATTCCTTATTAATGTTGAAAACTTCACTGAACTATGGTATTAAGTTTCAGAATCTAGAAAAAATAAAACGGAATGTGATATGAACGGAAATGAAAATTTCCTTCCTAAGTAGTCAGAAATACTTTTATTTAATGAAAATTTAAGTTAATTTTTCTAATTGAGCTTTTATTTAATAAAATATTTTTTTAATTACCATATACATATTTACTTCATTTCATTCTCGATTGATTTTTCCTAAACGGTTGCTTATTCAAATTATTGTCACCTCAAGTTATTAAATTTCAACAAATTTCCTTTATTTACTAAAAGAGTATAAAAATTTTTAAAACATTTTCAAATGATCAAGGTTAAAATTTAAATGCACACTTCTGATGCACAGTTAAAATGTACATTTTTGACGTACATTTGATGTATATTTCTGATGTACATTTTTGATAAATGCGTAAATTTTAATTTTTGTCCTCGTTAAGGTGTTAAAGTAAAATGCATTTATGAAAAAATGATAGAAATGTGTGGCATTTCAATAAATATAACATACAATATATGCTTAAAATATCACTATAATATGATATATTTAGAGCCATATATAAGCTTTAAAACTAAACACTTTAATTACTGTAGAAATCATTTGTTTATTCTTACAAAATTTCATATCGTTTACAATTAATTAAAGGTGTATCATTTATTTTTGATAAAATAGCATTTTGAATATCTTTCTATGCTCTTCTTTACAATTTATTATGAGGTTTCAATATCATTAGGATATTATTTTACACAGTTTAATTTATTCATTAAAATATTAAATTATTTAAGAATTCATAGCTAAAGTTTTCTTATTCTCATATGTATATATATATAATAAACTCTTCACTTTTATAATGTATCTAAAAGGGAAGTAAAAATACAATTTTATTTCTAAGCGCTCTTGTTGTATTATATATTCAACATCATAACGTAATAAATATTATTCGTAATTAATTTTTTCTTGAGGATTCACTTTTTTAAAACATAAATTAATAAAGTCCAAGAAACAATAATTAGAATATTTTAAATTACATTACCTCTCCCAAATCCAATTAATATGTGAGCAATTTTAAAATATATCTAATTAAAAACCACGATGAAAATTTTGTTATTAAAAGTCACCTTAAAAAAGCTGATATTAAATCATTACTTTTCTTTTAAATATGGAAACACCAGTCAATAATGTCTACTATATTTTACCCAAGTTTATCACTTTCATTTAAGACTTAAGGCGGCACACTGACAGATATTAAAAGTTTTTTCTTTTGTAATATTTTTTACGTTAATCAGAAATACTTTTCTCAAGTATAAAAGTTTTTTATAGACTAATTAATTAATGGAAAATTGCTTTTACTATGTTTTTATTTCTACTTTAATATTAAAACCTTTAACATTTTAATTTCAGGGTTTTCTTTTAAGGTTAAATTAAAAAAAAAAAAAAACTAAAAACAACTAAGCGTATGAAATATAATTCTTTTCTGGGTGTAATTAAAGTTTTTGTTAAATTATTGAATATAGTCTAGTCAATTAAGAGCAAACATATGTAATATATTATATAATATCTCTAGATATACCTGTATGTTATTACCATAGCACAATGACTATAATTTGCTTCTATAAGTAAAAGACGGAAACGTTTTCTGACATGTATTTAATATGCTTATATAAGAGTGTGTACTTATATAAAATTTATATGAAGTAAAAGTAATTATTTTAATATAAAAGAAATGATAAATGAACAATATTATTTTGATGTTTGAACAATATTACAATGATATAAACAATAAAACTAATTAATTGAAGTAAACAATTTGAATTAGATAAAGTTATGAAAATCTGCTGTGCAAAAAAGTTACAATCATTACTCATGAATATGGGGATAAACAGCTAGTCAAAAAGGAATTGATTGTTTTTCCATATGAGCTCAAAGATTTTAATTTAAAGAATGAAAGAAGTCTTGAGAAAGTAAGAATAATCTTAATAAATCTACTTGAGATGGTAAGAATAATCTGAATATTGAAAAAGGAGGTAAACAGAAATGGTTACAAAAGAAAATGTCGATCAAGTAACAAAATCAACTCTACAGACGTCCTTAAAATAATTTGTGTAAATGCTAAAAAAAAAACAATAATAAGATGACATAATCAAGGAAATGTACTTTAACGGTACATATAAATTAACCATAACGGTTCATAGTTTGTTAAAGCTATTTTACATTTTAAAATTCCTAATTATTGTTTTTTATGCGCATTTAATTTTTTTACTTATTCAGAAAATATCATTACACTTATAAATTTATAATTTAAACAATAATTCTAATAAAAAATGATGTATCTTCATTATGAATCTTTGCTTTTTAGTGCTACAAGTATAGATCGTATTTTGCTTAACTGAAACTGAAAAACGCTAAGATATTTTTCTATAATTAAGTGTTTTTAAATGAGAACGTAAATTTTGAACAAATACAGATTTGGTTATATTTTTTTTACCGTAGGTATAAATGAAAATATTAATTTGAAGAAACTTTCTATTTGTTTTGAATTAATTTAGGTAATTTTTTTGAAAACATCAAATGAATTATTCCATATTTATCTTTTTCAAAATTTCAGATAATCGAAATCCTAGAAAATTTAATGTTGTCTGTATTCCGTATAATGTAAGGCAGTTTATTGTCTTGTTACTCATGCATCTAAGGACTGTAATGAGATTATGAGTGGACTTTCATCATTTGTTATGCAAAAGCATGCAATCTCACTAATCATACATACATGTGCAAACAAGCCCCGGACTGCACCTTACAGTTAACAAAGTTGAAATACTCGCTGTCACCAAGCGCTTGGTAGCTTTGAACCAATGTCATGTGACGAGATCACATCTGAGCTGTCACATCCGAGTAACACCAACGGAAAGACTTTGGATTACATGGATTAATGTGGACACGTCCCCAACCAAAGGAGCTGCAGACACCAAGTAATAGAGAATGTGGTCATCTGACCCTACTAATCATGCTGATCTTACGTGTATGATTGATCATACTGGTGTTCAGAAATAGCAGTTGTTTTATCTTATATCACTCTTGAAAGAATGGAACATTTTTAACCTTACTCTATAACAACACCTGAAAAATCAAAAAAAAAAAAATACACTTTACTCGCTTTCAAATCAGGAAACTAAAGGGAACGGATTTCCTGAGTAATAACAAAAGTGTTGAATTCATTAAACAGTCATTAAAGTGATTTTCAGTTGTAATCTTGTTGACAAAATTCTTTTTGCTTTTTTCTGTGAATCAAAAATTTCAGCACTAAATATAGAGCTCGTACTGCGAAAAAATATTTCTACATTGGTTAGGGAGCATAAAATATAGGATCTTCCGTTTTTATTATTTATTATTATATTAATGCATTTTATGCAGTGAAAGCTACAATTCGGACGACTAGTAACCAAATCACAATAAATTGACCACAATGATTTATTTCGTTAGGAGGAATATGCTGCTTTGTGGGCTGTTAATGGTATTTTGCTCTTTTTTTCGAATTTTTTGATGCTTTTGAGATGAGAATAATTTACAACATCTTATATGATTGTTTTATAAATGATGAGCGAAAGCATAGCCTTTATTGCTCTACTAATGAATACTTCTAATACATTTGAATCCATATTAAATCAAACAAACAATTGTGGTATCCTAAATACTTTTATAAGTTTTAGATGGAATTTCTAAAATGATATTAACATGTATGGTATTTCTAATTAGCCAAAATGTAAATAATCTCTTGATGATTGTTGGATGGCCCATCTGGTTGTTAATGATGTTACCTGTTTATGTTATCCTGATTAATTTAAATCCAGCTTACAATATATTAATCAACCAAACAACTAAAAAACCACTTTTACGAATGCTAATCACTAACTTCGAGGGATATGTAATTCAAGTATGGTAATTTTACACACGAATTTGAAAAGTAGGTTGAAAATTCAATAAATGTAAAGTTTATAGTTCAGTTAAATTCCTATTTCCGTCACAGGAAGCTATTTTAGAATTATTTTTCCTTTGAATTTTATTTTTTTAATTTATTTAATTTTGACACTCTATATGGTACATATTTGGCACCCTATAAATGTTTTGGGAAATTTAGCTTTCAAAGAAAAAACATTTTTATAAAGATATTTCACAGAAATAGTTTTATATCACACAATTATAACTGGTTGCAAAGTGCCATTCAACGAGATTGTAAGAAGAAATTAAAGTCTGGATTAAAATAAGATTTATCTTCATTGTTTTTAATTCGTAAATGAAATGAACAAGGATTTCCAAATAGTAATATTTGGAAATCATTGTTAGGTTTCATATCATCTGAAAACATAACTGACTACAAAAATTAAAATATATCTCATGAATCTTATAATGTATGACTATATAAATGTTTTCAAAAGAAATAACAGTGTTTCAACGCAACAATTTGAATATTACACTTGTAATGAACTATTTTAAATTGATGGGTGGAAATTAAATCCATCTGATAAATTAATGGAAATATAATGAAATGAAGGCGATGAAATTCCCGAAATACATCAATAAAAAATTACACATCGTATCTGATGCTAAGTAATGCAACAAATGAAGAGTGACTTATAAAGAAAGATTATAAAAATCCCTTAATTTATTTGCATGTACTGCACTTTTGACCAGGATGACATTCTTTGATAACATAAAATCACATCTGAAAGAATTCCATTTTGTAGGAATTTTCGCCTGATATAGCTTCCTTGGTGCCATATAGATGAATTATGAATATCTAGTTATCTGAGAAAAAACAAGAACTCAGTTAGCATATCAGCATGAAATTGGTAACAAGTGTTCAAACAAGTTACCAGGTCTGCTGTGAAAAATAGTAGAATGTGAATTTTCCGACACAACCATAATCGAAAGCTTTGACAGATTATTGAATTATAACTAAAACAGTGATACTACTGATAGTTGAATTTGGTACACAAAATTTAAATTAACACGGTTTTGCTCTGAATATACATTTCTTTATTTTCCATAGCATTAAGTTAAGAATTTGTATATATTATATATATATATATATATATCGTCTGGTTGCATCTTAGTTGTAAAAATCAATCACTTAAAACTTAAAGTATTTGTCGTAGTGTAATACGACATAACCAAACCCTGAGAAAATAGGTGTGCGTATTTTTATTGCACTTTAAATTTAAGAGTTTTCTCTTTTCCTTTCAAACTAAGCGGGAATAATATAAAGGAAAGGATGTAATAAAAATTGGCACAATGAAACAAGTGCAATAAAAGAATAAATTTTCCCTTTCGAAAGGGATGAGTGATCTGGAGGAAATTGCAGGCAATGTATTTTGTTTTATGATATGTATTATTTGTAAATCTGACCAGTCGGGAATGAGGGGGAGAGATTTCTGACCTATCCCATAGAAGTATAGGAGGAACTACAGAACTTTGGAAAACCAATATTGTAAAGAGGAGGTCCTAAGCCGAAAATTATGAAGAATTAAAAACTGCATCAAAACACAGAGAAGACACACAGAAGCCCCAGAGAAGAAGCCCGACATAGAAAAGGAGTCTACAATTGAGGACTAGGTCCTCATTGAGCATATGAGCTAAAACGATGTTAGTTGTATACAAAATATAACGTCGCATTCCAGAAGGAACCCTGCCTCGAATTTCCAGAATGGAGCTGCAGATGTCCGCCAAATAGACAAACAGAATAGAAACGATAGAGTCTGAGGAGAGATACCAGAGACAGAGAGGAAAGAGGGAAAGCTCATGAGCGAAGAGCAAGTCAAGCGAGATACTGAGCTGGTAATGCCATTGACGTTAGGGGACCAACGGTTACTTATAAAAGGGGTGAGTCTGATCTCTCGTTCTTCACTAGGCTGGTCAAATTCAGTGATGATATTAATGTGTAATTGTCATAAAACAAATAGTAATTTTAGAATTTCTATTGTTTAACCAAGAATGTTTTGATTGTAAATGTAAATTTCTCTTGTAATTAAGTTACTAAAATAAATTATTAAGTTTTATTGTATTTTGTTTTGAATTTATCTCTGTCATTCAATTATTTGAAAAACGAATCTGGGTTTTCCTCGGGATTCTTCGAAAATTACCGAGTTCACCACAACAGTATTGTCTAATTAAAATTATTTATAAAGGTTTTAATTTGAGTAATACTATGCTTAGCTTCCACTCACATTAGTTTTTAATCAGTCTGTGTAGTTTCTATTCGTAATGTATAAGCTAATAATAAATACAATATTTCTCAGATTAGCGAGTACATAATTTTTAATTTACTTTAATGCTAGTACCTAAGAACTTGCAATATTTTCATATTCCGCAAAACAAATATTTTTGTTTCAATCATAGATTACTTTATCATTTTTCCATTTTTTTCATGAAGCCGATCTGAGAGAAGGAATTTTTAGAAAGTGTTACCCTAAGCTTCTAGTTAATTAGAATAATTTTATACTTCTCTCGTCGGCTGTGAAATGGTTTAGTATGTACTAAACCCGACGACTGAAGCCTAGGATAACAATTTTCTCATACGCCCAGAAGCATTAAAAATTTACTAGGCCTGTGAAAATCATTTTATATTTATGCTAATAACGCTTCACCTCCTCTGCAAAAGTAATTAAAAGCTGTGCCAGAAATCCGTGACTACTTCCATCGACGGAGTCTTAATTGAAATGGGTCATGCAATATAGAACCACTCTTCAGAGAGGAAACTGCGCTGTAAGAAACTCTTGAGTATATTTTAAAGGAAAAGTTAGAAAAAGTAATATTAACATATTTCATTCATCTCGGAAAATATGCGAGGAGAAACTCTTATGTGCAAATATTTAAATTAATATATCGTTACTTGGAATTATTTGAATAGATATGTTATTAAAATCTATTTTTTGTCAACAACTATCGAATAAGCGAAATACGAATGGATTCCCTGTGAGATAGGTAGCTATTATTCTCTCTATATAAAAGCTTATGGCTTGAATAACATAATTTCCATCGGAATAAGGAAATAGCTGTGTGATCAAACTCTCTAAAAAGAATTCGACAGAAGGCGGTAAAGGGGTCAAGAAGCTAAGCGGAGAGTGCCTGCAGTACTGTTTTTGTTCTTTTCCACCCTTTTCTGATGCTTGGGCGGAACTCTGTGAGTCTCTTCTCTAATCCACAGAGAATTCTTGTCGTTAAGAGGTTACGATGGCAATAATCGTTGTCACTTTTGATTACTACAACTCTAATGAAAGGAGATGCTAAGCGGAATAGAGCTAAAATGGTTATTTTGCTCGCGGTAATGGCGTCGCACATCTCTAGAAAAATCCTCTCGTTCTCTTTTGTCTGACTTTAATTACGCAGTGATGGTAATTATCGAATCAATTGAATCTCTTTGAACACTGTATTTTAAATTTAGAAATGAGTAGGTGGGTGAATGAATTGTATTTTCTCTTTATATTTTTATAAAATGAAAATCTTTTCAAATGCGATTAAAATGCAGCAATTCATGTCTTCCAGAGAAATTATCAATTTAAGTAAAATTCTGTTTCAATTATTTCGGATTTTTGAAATTGTTCCAATTCATTTAAGTTTATATAAAGGACTTTTAATTGCTGATGAAATCTCTCCGATTTTAACTGAAGAAAATTGTTAATGAATGTTTACAGCAGAAAATTTAAAAATTTTTCCATAATTGTATTTCTTTTAATCAAAAGAAAAAAGGTACAACATATATATTCATCTAAATAATGAAAGAATTTTTGAGTATAGAAAATATCAATTATAAATTATGTATTTAAGTTTGACTGAAATTTTTATTTATCGTTTTGAATATGGAATGCCAAAGTAATTAAATGTAAGTTTGAAACACATACCCATACACAATGCTTGTAAATATAATAATCAAAGATTTTAATTGTCTTTTGGGAGGCATTAATATATTTCAATATTTATTACTTAACAGATAGAAAAATGTTGATTTATAAGTAAATATTATTTGGTTCAGATAAATAACAAATAACAATTTGTATGATTTATATAATTGTTATTTAAAGAGATATATAAAGTATATTTTATTAATTAAATCCATGAACTGCTTTAAATAATATATTCTGCAGGTCAGTAATTACTTAAATTTGAAAGAATTTATGACCAGATAAACTGCTTAATATGCTTAATATGCAAGTAATTGATTTAATGTACTAATTTATTTCATATAAATAGCTTTCAGTATTTATATAAAATTAGTCTGGGGACTTATTAACGAAAAAATAAAATTCTCTAATACCATGACGAAAAATATAACCTAAATCAATGAATACCTGTTTTGTTTTTGAGAAACAAAGCTATTTGCTCATCTGCTGATTCCAAAGAAATGTTCCATCACTGAAAAAACTTGCATACGTAAATTATCATTGATAAGTTGATCATTTGATTGTTAACATCTATAAAGATGAATTCATGTATAATTTTTAGACGACTGTGTTAAATAAAATTACACAAACGTAGAAAGCTTATTAAAAATCATTTAAAACTATAGAAACTGATTGATAAGTATATAAAATTGATAAAATTAAAGAATTTTATTCTTAAGCAGCCAGTTATTTTTATCTTTTCTTGTTATGGCCGACTGATATAATCGTGGTCAATAATCAAATATATAACAATCTCATGACTTCCTCTTTTTTGCACTTAAACACTATTCCTTCACTGAAAATCATAGAAGTTTCAGAAATTTTAGAAAATATGCAGTGTTCATATTGATCAAATATTATTTATTCTTAAAATGAGAAGAAAAATGAGAAAATATGATAAGAATATTTCATATAATTTTCTTGTTAATCTTAGAAATTTGTAATTACTTATAACAATAGCTTGGAAGTAAGAACGTAAACTTTGAAATAGAATACCCTAATTTTAAAACAATACTGGTCTAAAATGTTCAAGCAAACACATTAAAATCATGAGAAAATCTTGTCTGACAAACTGCAGAACATATCTAAGAGAACTTTTCATATATTTTAAATTTAGAAAGATTTTTTAGAATCTTAGATTTTAAAAAAAATATTAAAAATCGTTAATTTAATAAGTGCTTTGAATTCTTCTTAATTTTAAGAAAAACCTGTGAGTTTTCTAGATTAAAATTAAAAATTAAAGATGAAAACTGACAGAGTGTTAAACTGGTTGAAATATTTCCTTGAAACGATAGAATTTACATTTTAAAACTCGTTAGTAATGCAAACTGTTATTTCCTTTCAAACACTTTTAATTTATAATATGTTAGCGTTACACCTAATCTTATGTATATTTATGCACTCTATTGTCTCATAAACATCAAATAAAAAATTAAAGACTCTTTTTGAAATAAGAAAAAAATCTAACAATAAATAAATCTATGTATTGCTGCTTTAGATAATTTCAAATTACTATGAAGAAACTATAAATTTATTTCTTATGAAATATCAGTTTGCCAAAATATTTGAATTTAAGCATTCTGATGCACATCCTTTAAAAGAGTTTTGACTAAAATAAGGCTGAAAATGCATATATTTGTAACATGATTTTCCCTAAAATTATAAGATAAGTTTTAGTGACAGATTAATAATCTAGGATATTTCACTAAAAGTATAAGATGAGATTAGATAAAGATTATTGAAAAGTTACGGTGCTCATATTGATAAAATACAATTAAATGACAAGAAGCAAAATGAATTTTGATTTTTAATAATCTTTTTTTCAAAATGATGTTTGAATATAGAACAAAATTTTTTATCTTTTATTCAAGTTTATGCCTTTGCAAGTTTTATGACCAATTACATGTACTGTATATTGCTTATTAGATGACTTATTATAAACAAAATTTATAATGCATTACAATATCATTTTTTGCAAATATTCAACATTTGTTGATTGTTAGTGAACAATGTGTATTTAGCTTAACTCATGATTATTATAATAAACTAGAACATAGTTATCTTATATTTGAAAAATGATCATAAAATTATAATCACAGATCTTTTTTGGCTAAAAGATTCGAATGTTTCATTCAATTAAATGTTATATTTACTTGAATTTACATATAAATATCTAAAATAGTGGAAAATTATCTTAACTGCTTTTAAATGCCTGCATTGAAATGTAAGAAAAATGAAACAGTTTTATGTCGGTTGCACTTTAAATTTAATGCATTTTTAAATTTAAAATAAGCCTTTTAAATAAAGTCATTTTTAAAGAATTGCTTCCTAAGTTTACGGATCCCTGAGAATAAAATGCAGTTTTACAATTCTATTCGCCAGAACAAAAGATTTTTAAGTTTTCAGCTATATAATGAAATTATATCTTGTAACATACTGCTTATTTATACTTTTATTAATATATTCAGCATTATTCTAAGAATTAAATCAAATTTAATGCATTTTGTTCAGAGAATCATTTAATTTGAAAAACACATAAAAATAGATTAACTTCGGACTGAATAGCATTCTATAAAATTATGATTCCATTTTAATTCAAGTCTTAAAAATAACATACTTAAATAATGTATGTGAATAATGAAGTCAAAATAATATATATGACTCTTGTCTTAAATTAATTGAAAGCTCGTTAACTAAAAGCCAACAACAGAGAATCCTCGACTTTAATTATAATATCAGACATGAGAAAAGAGTCTACACTATATATTTTGTTCTTCATATCAATATTAGTCCAGTAAGGTTTGCTTATTTTCATTTTATTTCGCTCTAGAGAAAAACAGAGCTGTTCTTACGTCACACTTCGTAAATGGAAGAAAAGAAGTGTCACTTGCAGTAATAGGCAAATGCAATCTGGTGTAAGATTTTCTTTTTCCAAAGACTTCGGATTTCTCTCCAGTAATCAAGTTGATGTGGTGAATCTACTGCAGCCTAATCTTCTGTCTGAATGTTGTTAGGCGACTGGGGCTTTTCTTCATCTTTAGAATACGCCATTCTTGTGTTGGACATGATTCCACCAATCAAATGAGATTCTTTTCCAAAGAGGTACAAATTGTAACGAATATACTAATAACATACATGCAATGCCTGCTGCAAATTCTTGTTTATCTTATTATCACAATATCTTATCTATATATCTTAATTAACTTAATATAATTTACTTTTGATCTTTATTATAATTTCTTACTACAGATTCTTTTGCAAATTATAAAGTTCCTATTCATAAGATCCCTGTAATGTTTTTCATTTTTCTTATGTTGATATATTTATTATATTAGAATTCTTTTTATTATCTTGAATATAATATCTTTGTTATCTTATAAACAAACCATTGATAAAACCTTGCCATGCTAAGAAATTGTATTTGTCTATATAGCTACAGAAAATATAGCTAGATAAAAATGACAACTATTTTGTACGGATTATTAAATGATATTGAAGTAAATGATAATACATTTAAATTTCAGAATTATGCAGCAACTATTAAGAAAACATTAAATTATATTCTGGAGAAAATTCAGCATAAAATCATATTAGGAATTTTATTGTTTCAGTATGATTTTATATGTTCAAGAAGCAACGAAATGTCATCTTGTTAAAACTATGTAAACATTATGATTTTCCGTATCAATTATTTAAAACTTATTTTTGTAACACACACGCACACACACACATAACAATAGTAAAAAATATCTGTTTCTCATCGTAAGGTATTATTATTTTTTGTAATTACTGTTTTCTATAATTATGATACACTGCATTTGATTTAATTTTGAACAAAAATTAAGTGTAATTAGGTTATGATAAATTCATTACAATTACTGATTTCGTATTTTTTAAAAAAATACAAATGATTCGATTAAAAATTTGTGTAAAATCTATTAAACTCATAACTTTGTTTTAATTTTATTCCTGAAATTCTAAATATTTAGCATTATTTCATCATCGAAAGTATGGATTTCATATTTTTTATATCAAATAAAAATGAGTAAGATTTTACAATTTATAAAGCAAAATTAATAACCGGCAAAGAAATAAAATATCAACAAGATTAATATTCATCTTATATTTTTATATACTTTCCAATCTCGTACATTTGAAGAATATTATAATAACAAAATTCATTACTTTTAATATTGCATCTTTCATTTTAAAATAATATTTGCTATTTTTCATTCATTTTTTCCCTTCTATCTTATGATGAAAGACGTGCTTTTATTTATCTTATAAAACAATGTCACTTAAATATAAAAGTGAAGCTAAATATAAAAATAATTTGCAATATGACTCGCATAAGATGAATGTTCGCTATGAAATGCAAGCCTCGTATGAATTATTTAAGTCAATAGCCATATTTCTTGGACGAAAAACAGCGGAAACATTTCCTAAAGAATTTTAAGAAGTCCACTGAAACAATACATATATAGACTCATGAATAAATTATTCTATTCAAACTTTTATGAGCGTTTTGGAATGGGGTGGGCAAAAATTTTCCAAAATATGTTCTAAGAGTTGAGAAAGAATTTCTAGACAATATATATTTATCTTTTTTTGTTATTTCTCGTTTAAGAATACGAGCAACTGAAGGGCTCAGCAAGAAATTGAGCATTTAGGAGTCAGGGCTTGATAAGATATGTTATTTATATAAAAAGTTAAATCTTGGAATTTTCTCAATTTTTGGTTTTTGCAAATCGACCTAAATTTCCCTCACTTCTTCATTTGTATTATGCCATGAAATTGTTTTGGATAAAAACATATATTTTCAGCGTAAATTAATGCTTGTATTTTTATCATGCGCAGATAAGAGATTTTCACAAAATAACGATTAAATATATTGTTACTGAAAATGCAAAATACATTAATTTTGAATGTATTTTTGTGAAATATTTTAATTTAAAAGTAAAATACACAAACACACAAAAATCATAAATTCAGTCTTATATTAGAGAAAATATACTATAAACATTATAGTTGTATATTGATTGATAGAATATGCCCTATGAGTTTTGTACTGGTCTCTCTCTCTAAATATAAACAAATTTCAATTATTTAGAAGAAATTAATAAGATAAATTTATTTGACCAAATAAAATTCAAAAATGTTTGATTTTGTTGATTTTTATTGGATTCGTGTATTTAACAGTGATATTTTTCATAATTAATATAATGGTTCATTACATGAAAAACGTGTGTTATTTTCATGCAAAAAATGCACATAGTTTAGAAAAGTACCATAATATATATCACAGCATTTTTTATAGCTGCCTTTTATCCATTTTGTAACTGCTATATCTATTTTATAACTGCCAATTTTGAGAGTACTCTAGTAATCTATTTCAGTTATAAATTTGATTATAAAAACTACAGGAGAAATTTTAATTTCTCCTAGTTCTTAATATCAAGCTTTCAGCATTTACTTTATGAAAATCTATATACATTAAGCAAAATACAAAATTTACATTCTGCCTAAAATGAATTCAGTTTTGCTTCAAAGATTCTACCATTAATTACAGTTATCTTAAAGATAATAGTTAGTAATTTTTTGGAAATATCAAAATTTAAAACATCAAAATAGTGTTGAAAATACCTACAATCTCAACCAATTAATAGAAATATTGTGAAAACACACACAAAAATCTATTAATTTTCATACATCTCGTCCTAATTAAGTGAATTTCCTTAGTTTTTTTCATTTGATGATTCGTTTCTTAAATACGATAATTTGATGGATTTTTTAAAGACAGTTCATGAGTTTTTAATTTGATATGAAAGAAATAATTATATTACAGAGAAATAATTATTTTTCTTCGAAAAAGGGCTTATATTTCGTGAAATTGGACAGAGTGTAGCATAGATTTGTTATATGGTCATAATAATATGAAATTCGCATAAAAAATCATTTTAAAACACTTTATCACACATATATTATAAATTAAAAATATATCATAACTCATCAACAAGTAGAATGTAACACCTACGAATTGTGATTTATAGAAATTTCAAATCACGGCAAAGTACTTTTCAGTGTGGAACATATAATGCTGTGAATCTAAAAATCTTCGCTCTCTTTAGAGCAAAAGATCTCGGATTCAATCCCAACCTCTCTTGAATACTGCATTTCTAAGTTCTGCATGCTCATCTGTCCAGTTGATGCTTGGAAGAATTTTGGTTTTTTATAGGGGTTAACTAAATACGGCTCAACTATCTATAAAATGTTTCCACAAAGAACATTCCTATTTTGGATATTAGAAATCTTTACAACAGCCTTAGGTCATTAGACTATTTACTTTGTGGTGTTAAAGTCAAAGCAATGTGAGCAACTTAGAAAATAAACATTTTAGCAAAAGTTTTCAATTCAATATGATGCAAAATAATTTTCTTAGAAGTAAAAAGCTATTTTATTTATGAAGTTTCTTCTTATCCACAAAATCAAATCGTCTCTATGAGGGCAATATTCTATTATCTAAGGAAAATGTAGATGATAAATCGGAAATAACAGTACCTGAAATATGTTTTAGAAATCCCATATGTGGAAGACTTTGAAATAGCAATCATGGAAACAATCAACAAGATATTCTGATAAATAATCCTTCATGAACACACGTTGCTTACCGCCAACAGTCATTAACACTAGTTATATACTCAATTCAATAGTTAGGCATTTTCAATGATATAATCTGAGAGTTCCATAATTCTGAAGACATTTGTTGCTACAATTTTTGTAATGAATTACATTTGATACGGCTTGAAAATGGTATAAATTTTTGATATCATTAAACCTCTTTTAATTTGAAGGTTCTGTGGACCTGCACAATTTTCTGTTGTATGTAAGACAGTAAGACTTCAAACGAAACTAGTCAAATGTATTATTAGAAAGCAAAATTAATACTGAAGAAATTTCATTTAATTTTACTGCCTACCATTTTATTTTGAATTGGATTTGGTCATGGGCATATGAAAGCTATTCTAATTAGAACCAAAATTTCAAATTTGATTTGGAGCTACAATAATTATACATTCTGAAGATGGGAAATAAGCTTTTAACTGTTGAACTGTATACCAGCGTGCTTACCATCCATTTGTCAGATTGGCTTTTTTAAATCAACATGATTTGAAACATATACTGATACTGGAAAAGAGTGTCAGAACATCTTATTAACTTCTGTAATTCCAGAAATTCAGTATCTCATCATATCTAGGATAAAATTTTTATTTAAAAAGTGAAGCTTCCATATTCTTCATCATACAAAAACACATATATTTACCTTACCTGGTCAAACTCAATGAGAAATTTGATTTTAGAGTCTGATATATATATTAATTCTGTAGTCCAAATAATAAAGTCTCAGCTTTTTCTTTAAGTCATTGCAGATTATTGATTTCTTCTTTAAGACTGTCCATTTTTGGAGAAAAAAACGTTATAGAGAGAGAACAATAAAGCACATTTAAAATTCTAGTGAAATGTCTTTTATGAAGATTTACATTGTTAAATACTGGTGTTGGTGATTTGTTATACTATTTGGAATAACTTACTGAAACAGAATCTGTCTGTCGTCTAAACATGATACCATTATTACCAATACAATAGCCTGTATTATTCACTGAGCCAAAGAAATTACATTCAGATTGGGTAAGTATCCGACTTTTGATGGTATATATTTTACCATTTTGCTATATCAGTAAATTTATAATTTAATTTTTTATAATTGGGACATTCCTTTAAATATCAAAATTCAAAAATGCATTTGAGATTTTTTTACAATTTGAAATTCTTCTTACAAAATACCTAATATTGATTGTTAAGCTAACGTCATATTTGGTAATCACATCTCATTTTGAAATAAAAAAAATTGAGTACAAGTTACTCGAACGAGTCCAATGTTGATCTTAATGTTTTTTATAACAATAAAGTTTTTTCATTTAACACTAAAATGTATTTACTTGAAGATTTGTACTTTATTAATGAAGTATAATTTTTCTTTATGCCAGCAACATTTTCATTTCTTCTTGATTATAATAGACACTATATTTAAAATAATGTAAATAAATTGCTATCCATGGTTGATTTTCATATATCTTAAGAAAATACCTTTAAGGAGTTTTTAATATTGTTGTAAAGTAATATACAAATACAACTCTAGTATATAATATTACATTTAAATGTTTATATTTTTTCGACTATTTAAATATTCATAGTTCATTATTTCAAAAATTCAAGAATAATAATTGATAATGAGAAAGTTATCCCATCATATCTCTTGTCTATTTTTTATTTCATGAATATTTTTTCATCAAAAGATAATGAATGAAATTTCATTACATAAGCCCTGAAATGCCACTATTGCTCTGCATTACTCGAACATTTGACCTTTGAATTTTTATTCACACATATGATTTGCAGCAGCTACAAATAAATTACAATTTTCTATTCTGTGTTACGTTTGATACACATAAACCCCTTTGTTGCATTTATGAAAGGTAACTCAAAAATTCTAATCTGATCATTTTGTGGAAGGAGAATTTCTCCGTCTGTCTTTTAAAGAGGCAGTAATCCTATGCTACAAGCTAAAGATAAACTTCTTAAAATGTCAAAATATCAATCCTCTTATGTACTTTGTTATTTATGAAACACATAAAATATCATTTTGATTTGAATATGCGTTCTTTAGGAGTTATTTAAATGAAGCATTATGAAACAACAGTTAAATATTTCAGCTCTTAAGCAATTCCCTTAATTTTAAATTATTTCATTTTACATGAAAGCATTTTTATTTTAAAAATTGTGTTTTAAATTTATTAAATTTTTTTAAATATTAAAATTTTTTTAAAATTTTTTTTAAAAATTTTTATTTAAATTTAAAAAAATTTTAAATTTAAATGGTATTAAAATGACTACTATTTTATTCAGAGATCTATTTCAATTTTTAGTTTTTATAATAATATATAGAATTTATAAAATTTATAGAAATGCATTGAATTTTTCAATCTGTAATTTAAGGATTTTTTTTATAAAATAAGAATTTCTATATGCTTAAAATATTATAATTAATACAAAAATTTCATTATAAATAAGTTAACATGGAACTGAAAAAGCATTAAATAAAAACATCATGTTAATAAATAAAATTAAACAGTCATCTACATGATATTACTGAAATTTATTACTCGTAGTATATATTTTATTATAAATATTTGTATATTACTGTATGGTATAGTATAATTATATTTAACAGACAATACTCAGAGGCTTGTTGCTCTGATCCTATTGAATGGATTAATATGACATTTTAAATCTATGTGTCAATCATGCGTCCAATATTTGGATTGAAAAAAAGTAGTTTGAAGTTTTGTTGTAATTTAGAAATTCAACGATTAAATATTACTCATAATTCAATGGATAGTAGGAAACTTTATTGATTTATAATCATACACTTTCTATCTTCAAACATAGTAACTCAATAATGTACTGAAAGTGTACCATCGCCATGTCAATGATCGGATGAAATGTATTAATTGAAACAAAATAGTTCCAGAAGACGCTGATTTTCAAACCCACTTCATTAATAACGAGTAATAGCCTTGCCAAATTCAATTTTCCAGAAAGCCCTATGGCTAGAAATCACAAGGTTCTAGGTCTGGTTATCTTGCGGATTAAAGGTCAGAAACGGTGGGAATTTATTTGTGATAATACTTTCCTTAGGAAAATTTGCTGGAATCACATCTTTTATGTATTTTGTCGTATGTTCTGTCACATTCCATTTCACATTAATACTGTTGCAGTGAAATAATTTCTTTGCTTTAATGCCGTGAAAATACAATGTTTCAGAAATTTGCAGTGTTAATCGCTTGAGGCTGCACATACAAAAAAATCATGTGAATTATTAGAAAGAAACTGCATAAAAGAAAATTAGGAAATTTTCTCTTGTAATATTGCAGGAGAAATGTTTAATTAAAAAAAATTACAATAATTAAGTAGAGTATCTGAATTGGATTATTTTTCCTTAATTTAATAAGCCAATTCTTCCTGAATAATTAAATACTTCCAAATTAAGACCCAACTTCAGGATGTTTTGATATTCCAAATGAAGAGGAAACATTCAAATTATGACTTGAAAAAAGAATAACACGGAAATGTATTTTTTTATTACATTCTTCGAAAAATATATAAGTAAAAGGGAAAATTTGTCATGTTATTCATTTTTTATTAAAAGGTAAAAGTTTGTGTAAAAATGTCTAAGAAAATATTTATACACCATTAATTCTAATATATATATATATATATATATATATATATATATATATATATATATATATATATATATATATATATATATATATATATATATATATATATATATATATATATATATATATATATATATATATATATATATATATATATATATATATATATATATATATATATATATATATTTATATATATATATATATATATATATATATATATATATATATATATATATATATATATATATATATAAATATATATATATATATATATATATATATATATATATATATATATATATATATATATATATATATATATATATATATATATATATATATAGATAGATAGATAGATAGATAGATAGATAGATAGATAGATATAGATATAGATATGGATATATAGATATAGATATATGAAACATATATTTTCAAAATAATAACTATCCAAAAATATAAATTAAATTACGGTACATGATAATAACTATAATAATGACAATAAATTAATGCTAATTAAATTTAATAATTACGCATTATATCTTTATCATTGAATTATTAGTAATGTCTGTAATTTTCTGGTTTTATTATATTTTAATGAACTATATGACATGTGAATAATAAATATTAATGAACTAAATAGAAATCACAAAAACATCTCATGAATAACACAATTTGAACATTAATATAAACACTTATTATAAATATTACATGTTATATTCATGTAAAAATTCTAATAATTTTCACATGAATATAACATGTAATTCTTTCAAGCTTACACATTTTTTGGAGTTCTTAATGTACAGTTAAAATATTTTAATAATCATCACAATTTTAAAATATGTGACAATGACCATTCAAAAGAACTATATATATATATATATATATATATATATATATATATATATATATATATATATATATATATATATATATATATATATATATATATATATATGTAGTCGTAAAATAATGAGAAAAATTTACATCATTAATTTCTAATTAATTTTTTAAGTTTTTACTTATGAAGAAACTAAAAATCATAATTTTTTATAAATAAAATTTCAGATTGAAAAAACCATTTTTCGATGGCGGGTATAGTATAGCTTTAAACAGTTTTGTTTTAATTCCCATAGCAAATTAATTTTTGTATATAAATAAGTATACAGTCATTTACTATCTAAAATAATAATTATTACTTGGAAATGAATAATTATTGAATTGTATTTGAGAATTATATAACATTAATAACTAAATGACATATACTTTAAGTAAAGAAAAGAGCTGTCATTAATGTAAGTATTTACACAAAAATATTATCTTGTATGCCTTACAAATTATTTTTATAAATACAAATTTGTGAATATTATGATGTTTAATATAAACCTTTTAGTAAAATATTTTTAATTCCATAAGTTAAATATATTAAATTTATTGAGCAATGTTACAATGGCTTTGAAAAGCAGTTTTTACAATGTATCATAAACACAGTCATATAAACAGCAGTTAAATAAAAGGGAATATTTAAATAAATAGTGTAAGAAATGAGCTAAAATCATAAAATATTTCATGACGGAATTTTTGTATCTTAAAAATGTTTCAACAAAAGAGCATTCATTTTTCAAATATGTAAATTTACCATCAATTCAAAGTATTTTTATAGCAACTGATGTAGAAGAAAAAAGAACATGTTTTCAAAGTTCTTTTGCTATACTTCAAAAAAAAAAAAAAGATACAAACAGTGCTGACATAATTGGGGTTATTGCTCTGACTACAGAAAATAACTTCATAGAATTTATTTTCTTTCAGAATTTCAGCTTTATTCAAGATATTTGGAGATTTCAGTGTCCAGAACAGTAGAAAATGACCTATCATTTGGAATCGATTTTCACATCTTTCATTCAATTCGGAGATAGAGAAAAATATAGATGAAGATAGATGAGAATATAGAAAGTAGCCGGACAAGGAAAATATTACCACAAAATACTCTCTGATAGATGACCTTCTTAGATTTACATTTAAATCCACTTTTTAAAATTGCGTTATTGTTTTAATCAAATTTTCTTGCGTATTTTCCACAGTTAAATTTAATTTTCTATTAGTTACGTAACAAAAATAAAAAGTTTCATATAGGTATGCATTTCGAAGAAATCTTACTTTTTTCCAAAACAAAATAAATACTTTACGACATGCAAATACGAAATGACAGCACAGCAGAATATGCCCTATTTCTTAGAATAACAATGAATGAGAAAATTGTAATTAAAATGCTTGAAACTGATAAAAAATGTCCTTTTTATAAAATCTTCTAATCTGTGCTTGGTCATACTAAACGTATAAACTTTCATGTCATTAGATAAACAATATTCAGGAAATACCTATGATGTCTGCATATTTTCATTGTTACGAATTTAAATTGGGGATCTTTCTTAGATTTTAGAATAACTGACCTATCAAATTATTAGAAACATTAAACCAACAATTTTTTCTCCCAAGGAAGATATTAAAGTTATTTTACTAGTACTTTACAATGTATGTACAATATATAGTAATGCAGAACTGAAATGAATGATTGGTTGGTTGTTGGGTGACTTTGAAAATTTTAGCAGCAGTGATTCAATGAATGATGTGATAAAAACAAAACGTACTCAAATGATATCAACTCAACAGTATATTATTATAACTAATTTTCAGCAAATTATTCTAAAACTTAATACAGTATTATCCTTGTCAACAACATACAATATTAAATTAAACCTTTGATTTAATTTTATGATAATTGATTAAAGAATTATTGAATAATTCGATGCTAACAGTAAAGAATAATTCAAACTATGTAATAATAAGTATATACAGTCTTCAATGAATTTAAGTCTTATATTTATCATAAGCTTTGTATATCATCTACATTAAATGTTATATAGTGTTAAGAAGAGAGAGAGAGCTTTTACATAGTTATGCTTCCTAAATAATTTTGAATTATAATAAAAATTCTTTGCATATTTTCAATAAAGTTATTTTTGTAAATTATATAATTATTATTTTAATTAATTAAACTTTGCTTAAAAGTGATACTCCTTTTCTTCGAAGTACTTTCTAATCAAAAATCTTTATCTATAGTATTATTTTCATTTTATTTGTAAAAAATTATTTACTGAAAAGCTAAGACATTCTACCCTTCACAAAATAAAAGAAAACACCATTCCAAAAAGAAACGAATGCTGTCAACGAATCCTTCATAGATGACAAATCACCTAAAGTGTGACACATTGTGGATAGATCAGCAAAAACAAGATTACCTTTGAAAGATATTTATGACATAACACAAAGGCAAAACAATGAAACTTATTGTGAGACACATATTTTGATGTTCTATTTAAAAGTAATTTATTGAATTATTGTATTATTGGTTCATTATCTTTATTTCTGTAAAGTTATTTTTGATCTTCAAATACTCTAAATTAAAAAAGAAGCAATATATAAAAATTAACTCTCTAACAGTTAAACATGTAATTATATAATTTATTCCTTTAAGTTTTAAATTATGTATATTTAAATAGGAAGTATGGAAAAGTAAATCATGTTACATGTTAAAACTTTCATACATGTAATGCTGTAATAAAGATTGATAGTCAAATATCAATTAAAAAATTGACAATTATTCATATTACAAAATAAAAGTATATTATAGTGGTAAAGTATGTGAGAGAGAGATGATATTTTTTAATTCAAAATATTGTTATTTTTTATAAACATATTATTGTGATATTTTTAGTAATTGATTAGACAACTTCTCTATTAATAATATTCGTAATATTGAAATTAAATAAAACAAAGTTTTATTTTGTAAATAGTATTTAATTACGTCAGTGAATTGATATTTTCCAATTTTAAATCTTCTGCTGAATCTTTAGAACTTAATAAGAAAAACTGTTGATATAATTTTTAAGAAAGATTAATTTTTAGAAAATAGTTAGATGTGAATCTCTTGAGTTATAACGGAAAATAGATGATTTTGCTGTTTTGTTTCGATAGATTGTTAAATGCACATGGGAAGTTTAGCATATATAATCAATGTTTTTCTTCAAACAATTTTAAGATTGATATTTAATAAAAATAATAAATTCAATGCAATATTGAAAATCATTTTTTGGAAAACTAATTTAGTTTCTATCGTTAACTTCAATTTTTTTGCTTAAAAAACTATTACAGTGCACAATGAAGTTTCTTACACATTCAATAATAATAAAATAATATATATATATATATATATATATATATATATATATATATATATATATATATATATATATATATATATATATATATATAACAATTATATAAAGAGTTATGACATTATAATTTATTATGCGGAATGGAAAGAATATAATCTTGCTGGATAAATATAGTGATTTGTGAAACCCATTTTGCAAAGGCATTTTTAAAGTTTCCTTTACTGTTTCTATATTTGTTTTTGATTTAGAGATGTCAACCGACAGTCAAAAGAAGCTATAAAATTATTTTTAAATACATTTTAAATCGATAATATTGATTTGGAACTCTAAAACAAAGAAGAATAGGATGAACATTCGTTTACAATAATTCAAAATATATGAACTAAATTCAAAATAATAAATCCTATTTGAAATTGTCTTTTCCAATTCTTTTTGTTATTTTTCTGATTCTTCCTGACTAAGTTACATTATTGCATCAGAAGGAATCAACTAATTTAATAGTTTTAGAAGAGAATATTTCTCCGTGAGTTATGCACAAATAAAAGTATTAATTTAATTAATTTGTCCTAATGTGAATGATTTTAGATCATATTTTTGTAGTTAAACTACTCCATTTCATGTAATATATGTTCTTATTTACTAATTATATAGTTTATAAATTACGTTTGCAAAAATTAAGTTATTTATATTTTGTTATATGGTAGAAAGATTTCATTTATTAAATTTTTTTTGTCTGTCACACTTTATACATTTATGCAAATCACTTTACAGTTTTATTATAAAAAAGAATTAAACTTGTGTGAAAACCTTAGTGATTGAAATGTTTTGTTAAAAGGTTATACTTGATTATCAATAGCATCATGGTTGTTATCTGATAGTTTCAAGTAGCTTACATTTGTTTAAAACTGAGACGAATATTGCTCATTGTTCAACGTAAAACAAACTAACAAAATAATGTTATTTATTTAAGAGTTTTGTTTTCCTAATGACAATTTACAATTTTAGTATTTAATATTCAATAGTAAAATAATTTTTAATAGTTAAATTTCATTTTTGATTGAATAATTCTTCCTTATAAAAATGTTAACATATTTATATCAGTTTACATAAGACTAAATTGTAATCATGTACGTAGTATTAAATTTGGGTGTAAAATGTCCATATTGATTCAGAATACATTGTTTTTAATTTTTTATGAATATTTTGTGCATTAAATGAAACTTATTTGATGAGCATAAAATATTAGATGGATAGTTAATTTGAAGATTATTTATAATAACAATGTTTTTAGCTACGTATTTGACACAGTTTATATGACATTCCATCAAACGCATAAATATATGCAGACTGCAAGGGGTATTGATTTTGACTAAAGAGGGCAGCACAAGCCAATGTTAGGGACTCTAATAAATGAAAAAATGTACTTCTGTAAAAAGAGGCAAAATAAACATTTACGTTATCAATATTTCTATTATAAACAATAATGTTTGAGCATTTTATGCATGATATGAATATTTTATTAAGTTTTTTAAATATTAATTTCATTATAATATTATTTTCAGTGAAATATACTTACATTACATAAATTTATAAAATAAGATTTTTTAATGTGTTGTTTAAGTAGTCTGAAAATTGCAAGCTAAAGAAAATTAATATTTGACATCTGAAGACATGATATATATAATATATTTGATCATTAATTTAAGAAATTGGAGAGTAATAATGTTTATAGTTCTTCTAATTTATTAATATAAATTTTACATTTATAACCATTAACAATAACTTCATATGATAACTAAAGTTTTAATCTACAATAGATATTTAATAATTCAGGTACCAAATTTTAAATAAGTCGTAAGCTAAGGAATTGATAGAATTGCTAACTATTATTTTAGAAAGAAATTTTGATAACTGTGAAATTTTATTTTATGATTTTCAAAAATTTGATTTATTCTAAAATTGAGTAAGATTTACTAATATTTGTTTATGTGTGATATTTTGTTATGTAAAATGTTTTGGTGAACTAACATTTTACCATTTAGGTTTCTAAAAGCGAAATTATTCAAAAAATGGTTTAGTCATATAAACGGAACTAATCATTAATGTTAGATTGTTTTAGTTAAAATGTTTCATGGTCCAGTAAATATCTCGGTTGCCAAATAACCAGGTCAATGTGCTATTTTGTTGGAAATCATTCAAGTTATTCGTCAGAATACTGCTGCAGAGAAGTAGAAAGGTGTCTTTTACAAAATTATAATAATTTGGGAAAATATTTCAACATTTTTTGTTGTATCCTTGTAATATATTAGCTAAAATATGAAATTTTGTTCACAAATAGTTAAAATTTATAAAGATACTAAAAATGAAAATAAATAAAAATATAATATTAAGACATTTTAGTCTTCTAAATGTTATATTTAAAATCTTTTAATCCGAGATAAAATTTGACATGTTTTTTATAACATAATAAATTTTTATTTGTTTTGTAAGGTAAGTTTGGAAGGCTTAAAATTCCTTAATATTCAAATAAACTAGATCCTTTTAATCACACTTAAATATTTTACAATTATTAATATCAAATAAAAAATTTGCATGAACTCCTTATGCAAGGGAAAATTTATATCAACTCAATAAAAAGACTAATACTATACTATGCCAACAATTTAAGTACATTTTCCAACTCCAAAAAAGAAAAAATGAGTGTTAATAATATTAACAACAACAAATATTATTATATATTATAAATAGCTTAGAAAATATTTAGAAACGCATGCAGTGTACTTTCATTTTTACAGAATTTTAATCTTTTTAATTTTATACAGTGTTAATTTATTGTAAATCTCATTCAAGCTGTATTTTATTTAAGCATAATGAAATCTATAAAACAATTTGTATAAGGTAAAAAAATATTGTACAAATTAAGTACATTTTCCAACTCCAAAAAAGGAAAAATGAGTGTTAATAATATTAACAACAACAAATATTATTATATATTATAAATAGCTTAGAAAATATTTAGAAACGCATGCAGTGTACTTTCATTTTTACAGAATTTTAATCTTTTTAATTTTATACAGTGTTAATTTATTGTAAATCTCATTCAAGCTGTATTTTATTTAAGCATAATGAAATCTATAAAACAATTTGTATAAGGTAAAAAAATTTTGTACAAATCATGTATGAATAAATTTATTGTAATATATTGTGCATACGCACTAAGTTTATCGAAAAATACTGTTATTTCATCAAAAATTTTCCAATTTGGATTTTAAAAATATAATTAAATATTTTACATTAAGTAATTGACACATTTGAGTTAAATAGAAAGCTCTATGCGCGAAAATAAAATACTATTCTTCGGTTTGATTAACACTTCAAACACGAGTACTTGTAATGATTATAGAATACTCATTAGATTAAGGAATCGATTGAGTTAGTTCTTCTATACAGTAAAAGTATTCATAGAGAGACGAATAAGCAAATAGGTATAACTTCTGGTAGAACAGAAGACTTCAGGTAGAAGAAATCATCCAGTGATTTCCATAAATGCAATGAATTTATAAGCAAAAATACAATGGGAGTTAATTATTCAATAGTATATATTAATTCATGCGTTAATTAATGCATCATTGACATTTTATGTTCACAGAAGACAATGTTTTTTATATAGAATTAGCTAGAGTATTCAAAAACCTTAATATATTTTGCTGGGTATGACAAATATGCTTATACAGTTAAAAAGGAAATAATTCGCCTTTTGTGGAATTGTTGATTTTAATTTTATTCATTGAACTTTGAGAAACAAAGTTTCTAAAGACTGGAGCATTTATTAAATAATGAATAAAGTAAGTTTGTCTTTTGATTTGCCAATTAAAAATAATGTCATATTTTTGGTATATAAAACTTCCGTAAATCCATTATATGAAATATATTCCAATAATAGATATTATATTATAATTATATATAACTCAGTGATATAATATACATTTAAAAGGAGTTTTTTAACTGATATAAAACATGTTCTTCCTCAGATATTAGAGAAAAAATTTTATTATATGCCAATTGTGAAGTATTTTTAAAGTATTGGCTTATTCATTTTAAGCTGGGTTTTATAATTTTCTAGAAAGAAATTATATTATTCATTTAAACATATTTATTAAGAAATTTGTGTTGATATACATAAAATTTTAAATTTATACTAATCAATTAATCGCATTTCATTATCAATATTCATCTTTTCAATTTTAACTGGAAAATCTTAGAGTATTTATAACAAAATAAAATTATGATACAAGTTATTGGTAACTGATAAAAGGAATTATAACCATTATTTATTATTCCTCTTTAAAATAATAACTAAATAATAAGAAACCAAGGAGAGGAAAATACTGATTTTTAGAGATAGGTTTGGTAATGTAAAATGTTTCTATATGAATTCTGAATTATATTAAAAGTATATATCAAATTCCTTAAATAGCGTGACTGTAAAAGTTATTCTAATATAAATTTAATAGTAATTAGTATGTAGATTATATCTTTCTAATCGAAAATTCATGAACTATTCATTTAAAGGAACTACATAATTTAGAAAATTGAAAGAGCTACAATTATTTTTTTATATTATTTAGTGCAACATTTGAGTACGATTAAATTAATACCTAAAGAAAGTAAAAAAAAAATAATTAAATTGACAAAAAAATTAGGATTCTGGAGCTGAAAAAAGTTTTACTACATTTAGTTACATGAGGTTTAAATTCATGAAATTCGGTTCTTTTTATTCTTACTAAAATATCACAAATCAAATGACATTTCAAAATGGGCTATTTTTATTTGTTAAACTATTTACTCGTTAATTAAAGTACTTGGGAAGAAAAATTGAAACAAAAATGTCTCATAGTGAATTTATTGTAATAAGAGGCAAAATCATTTTAAAAGACTATTCTTATGCAGCTCCCCATTTGAGGATATATATTTTTAGATCCATTATCTGAATTTCTCATCGTTAACAGCAAAGCACTTCAGTGACTCTTTACAAGAACTACAAAACTAAATGATCTCAGTACAGGAAATGAGGCGCCAATTTGCATCGCCAAAGATAGAATTAATTACCTAACAGACGCCACATTATCTTGGAAAAGATTTTTAAAGGCTAATAGCATGTTGACTTGTTTTTGAAATTTATTAATTTGAAGTTTATTTAACAATAAATTGAGACTATATTTTGTGGACATGAATTATTCATCTTTTAAAAACAAGGTATGTAAAATGATTCTCAAATTTAAACTAGTACAATAAAAACTCAAAAATCTAATTCTCAAAAAGAAAGATTAATATTTTTCGTAAGTATTTGAGGTCAATATTTCATTATTTATTTGGCTCAGTTTTGAAACAAATTTGTATAAATTCTCTTTTTAGCATACATCTAATTTTTCGCTAATAAAATTCATAATAACTATTAAATATTTTGTCTATTTTCTCATATTTAGTATATTTTTAGTATGTAATAAACTTGATTTAATTTACATTTAAAGCTCCTCTTGTTGTTAAATAAGTTCATGTAATAGAACAAAAAATATAATTTATTATCCCGCAGATGATAAGCTTAATTTTTATGAATCTAATTATTTTTATATAATAATTAAAACTTGATTACTACTAAATACTTTTAATAATACAAATTAAAAAACAATATTAGTAATAAAATTAAAATAAATAAAACAACAGCTTATTTATTAAATAGCTTAAAATATGAAATCAATCATAATTATAATATTTATAAATTAAGAATATTTGAAAATGAATCACGCTACTGAAAGAACCATTGAGTAGGTTTTTACAGCGTTCAAATAGTTTTAAAACTTGTCAGATATCATAAAATATTTAAAACTATGTATTTTTCTCTAATTTTCTCAAACTGAAATGTTTATTAAAGTTTAAGGGAATTAATTTTCATGTAATTATTTTTATAAAATTTCGATCCAAAGACTGTGTTAATCAAAAAAATCCTTTACTGAATGTGTCTCTTGCTAGTTTTATATCAAAGAAAAGAGTTTGAGACATGTGGATGCAAGGTAATATGAAACTTATCTTAATTATGAGGGACTTTAGTAAACTATCAAGCTAGGGTGGTAGCATATTTGTGGATTTGAATATTGGGTAAGCCAAAAAGCAGCAAAATAGATAAGTAATTAAATCATTGATTGCTGGGGCTAGTAGGTCACAATTTCATCCTAATAAAACTGTAAGGGTGGCAGGCAACGATCCTTGGTCTTCTTGGCCCTAACTTCTAAATTAAGAGAATTATTTATGGGTAATGATGGCCCCCCCACACACACACATTACTAGGTGACTACTTTGTAGATTACAACCATATCTGCTTCTTTAAAAAACCAAACCAATTAAAATCTGTAAGTGGCTAAACACTTGAAAATTTAATTTTAAGTAACCCTTTATTCAAATTTGACAAGGAATTCAAATTTTCTGGCATAAATACCGTTTTATTACATTCATCTAACAATATTAATCAAATTTGCTGCATATATAGAAATCTCTGGCATATTTACGTTTTTTTACCTTTTCAAGTATATCTTAGCTTATATAGCATTTTATTAAGTATTTTATTAAGCTTACATAGAATTTATTTAGGTAAAAAATATATTTTACACTTTCCAAAATAAATTTCACGCGCTTCACAAATTATTCTCATATGTGTTTTTTTTTTTAATTTCTCAGTCACGCAATTAAATCAGTTTAAAATAAAATATTATGATGTGTATTTAAGTTTCTTATTGTAAAATATTTCCTTTATACGTATGTATCAATATATATGCATTTATGTTTTTTCAACACTCTTACTAGTAGGAAAATATATACAATCCGAATTGAATGCACATGTGAGTTTCCTTCCTACACAAAAATATCTGCATTTATTCTAAAACTTCAAATCAAAATCGCTGATAAGATAGTTTCTCGCTCTCATAGAATTTTTAATACTATTTTAAGTAAGTTAAAATTCAATAACAATGAAAATAGAGCTTTAAAATAAAATAAATTTAAATTTGTCTGTAAAATATTCATTTTAATAATTCACTAATTGTGATTTGCTTATATTTAGTATGATTAATTTAATATCGTATAAATAAAGCTTATTTATTTTAATCAAAAATATTTATATTTGAAGAAATTTTAAGTCCAATGCATCAATTTAATTGACATAGAAGATAAATTAGAATGTATGTATATGTGTGTATGCATTTATATCTGTGTGTATAAGCGTATACAAACAACCTTAATTAGTCATTACTGTAAAATAGTTTTAATATGCGTTATTTTATGTTAATATGCTTTTTAACCTTTCATGTATTTAGGTGTTGCAAAAATGATACATTCAATTTCTTCAATGTTTCATTTACTCAAATGTTGAGAATAATTATTTAAAATTTCTAAAGTCTTATTAAAAATTCATCATCATGGCTTTCAAATGTTTTGTTCTGGCTTTAATAGTTGAAATGGTTCTGTCGCTGTTTAATTCTGGAATGGAAAACTTTTTAACTTGCTGGCAAATTAATTTTTGGCTGGCAGTTGAATTGACGTCAATGAGGGTCAAGCATTTGGATGGCTGATGAGAATTACTGGCTTCTTTTTAGCAAGCTCAACGGCTATCTCGTTGCGAGGGATATCAACGTGTGCCGGTATCCATTGTAACGTGCAGGATATTTGGATAGCAATGATTTTGTGGTTTAACTCTATGATTAAGTTGACATTTACCCCTTTGTATCACCTGTAGTGCGAATATTGCGTCAGAAAAAAATAATGATATCGCTAGATACTCGATCAAATTTAAATCAGGTCAATATTCAAAGCACATTTTATGGCCACGAGCTCACAAGTATAGTTGGGAGCATGCTCTGAGTGTGAATTTCATAAATGAATATTTATGAACAAAATACTTTTTTGAAAACTTAAGAGCGTTATATGTTTTAAAATCTCTTTTAACCATATAATTGAAGTACTTTGAAATTCATTGAATATTTTATGGTTAAATATTACATTTGGTAATTGTACTATTTGATTAAATTTTCTTCAATTCTTACAAGGTTATATACTTACTATAGTATTGATTAGATCCTTCATCATAATTTAAGCTCGATTTTTATTACCAATTGTTTGAATTACAACAAAACACTGAAATTTTATTTTCGCAAAACAAATTTAATAAAGAAATTTTACACTTGATTTTTCATAAAATCTATGTACTTTATTTCTTAAATATATAAATTAACAGTACAGACATCTAAATCAGAGTATGCATTGTTCATACAATTTCTTTCATTTTTACTGGCAAATATTTTAAAAATAAATAATACGAGTATAATTTTTTAACAAAACAAACTGAAATATATTATTATATTTACAGGAAAAATTATTTAAGTAACTGTGATCTAAGCAAATTTCATCATTCTTTAATAATTGCGTTAAGTAAACAGCACATTAATATAACAATTTGAAATAAAATTCGATGCTTTAAATGTCATTATAAATGAAAAAAATGCTTACTGTTCTTTTAAGTAAAAACAAGTAAAATTCAATTATCATGATACGTACTATTACACTTTTAAATGTTTTGTATGACCATTTCTTTTCAAGAAATGACATTTTAATAAAATATCCTTACGTATACACTTATTAACATTGATAAAAGTTTAAATATACTCATTATATAATATATCTATATATTATTCAGATGCATCAAAGAATACACAACATAAATACAAATTTAAATACATCAAACAATTATTACCTTCAAATAAAAAATTTGAGAGCATAAACGTTTCATTCAATCATTAAAACATTGTTGAATGTACTGGCCTTTAGTTACTGAAGACAATAGATGCTAATTTACCTAGTTAAATTTACACCAGGTGGCTATAAATAGCTTATGTCTTAGAGAATCAATCTCTGAAATCAAGCAAAGCTCATGAAGCTCTAAATTAGCTTTTAATAAGATGATTATTAATCAAGCCAATAGTGTGTAACTATAATGCTTTGCATTGCATAACAAGTGCAGTTTTACTCAATGGTACTTCAATTCATTTATTTACTCGATATCGAGATTTAACGAAATTTCATTTAGATTCGTTAGAGTATTTATAGAGTTAATATACAATACTTACTACATTGTCTCTAAAAATTTTCAAATGTTAATTTATAACATTTTTCTTGATGTTTAATATTAATAATTCTAAAATTTATAATTTTTGAAGTACCAGAACAAGAATTGTCAACGATAAAATTCTGTTTCTTTGTAAAGCTCTATGGCAAAAAGAATGTTCATTACCTTTAAGAGTGAGAATGTGTATTAAAGAGTCATTCATTATTTACAAACTTTGAATCAAAGAGAGATTGTCAAATTTAAACTATAGCTAACACGATTGCTGTGAATCAGGATTCATTTGATGTTTTCGGGAAAATGTATTTTGATATAAATCATTTTGTGAGCTTATATCATTAAATGCTCGTAATAATGCTTTATAAGATACTATAAGATGTATTTAATGCAATATTGATTAATTTAAATACTGATGTTAAATTCTAAGCTTACATTAAAACACTATATAAATTAATATATTTAAAGTCTGGTGACTATAATTTCTGAAAATCATTGCAAAAAGACATATTAATGATGTACTAAAAACAATTTAATGCTATTTCATTAATTTTCTCATAATATTCTTGTCTTACATGTAAAGTTATCGATATTTTTATCGTTTTATAACTGCTATCGATATGTGAATTATTTCAAATTCATTCAGATTGTTTGCTTAATAAAGCTATTCCTAATATCTTTCTATGAATCTCACAGCAATTTGGGTGATTACGGTTGGAGCATCAGGAATTACAATGCTTAAATATCTCATAAAAATAATAATTAAATTGTATAATTTGTGTTAAACTCACAAAAAGATTTTATATCATCTCTTATTTTATTAACCACTCAACAGCATGTATGTAGTTAAAATAACAACAATATATAAATATATTAGTAAATAATACCGTAACAACATTTAAATACAGTGTTTTGTTTTCCAGATTATATCATATAATGATGCTATTTCTCTACTTCTTTAAAAGGCAAAGGTATTTAAACAGATCTTATACACGCTTAAGAACCTAAGAAATGTCCCTTTAAAATAAATCTACTCTTATCTATTCTCTCTACATTCTTCTCTATACTTTCTTGAATTTAATAGTTCTGAATGCTCTTCCCTTAAAGATGAATACTGCTTGCAAAATTTCTATTAAAAGAAGCTACGTCTCTGCGTTGCATACATATGCTATCAAATCTCGAGCTTCGAGTTTCCAAATATATCTCTCATTTGACGATTCTACAGATTGATGGACGTTATCTTGTGATTAAGTATTGCTTCAAACTTCAGTATGATCATTTGGATGTAGTTGCTCCGTTAAGCCATCAGTGGGGACCACTCTTTCCAGAACAGAAGACCTCTGAAAAATATTCCGATTAAGATATCACTGAATAAATTGTTCACACTCACAAGTTTATACTAATTACAAATGTGTTACAAAAGATATCCATCAAACTATTTTTTAAGTAAAATGAAAACAACGAGTAAAACGTTTGTTTCTTTTTCGTATAAAACGGAATTTTTTTTCTCTCGTTGAAGTATTTACCGTGTTTTTAGTATAATAACCTATTTAATTCACTTAGCACGAAAATTATAACGTTTGATTACATTATTTGTTTTTGAACACATGATGTGTATTATAGGTAAAAAGAAACTTTCCAATAGAAAACAAATAGCGGTTGCAAGGAAAATGCGTTAAAGTACAAGAACATATATTAATACTTCCGTTAACATTAATTTATTAAATTTTAATTATAATCTTATATGTAAGTGACTTGTGCATATCCCACATATACGATAATACATTCCTTATAGTCTTACTATTAATATTATTTTACTTTTGTAATAATAGAGCTTAAACTACATATATTTCAAATTAAATATTTTTATCAAAAAAAAGATGTCCATTATGACAATTTATGTAAATATATTTTTTCATGAATAAGAATAACAAGAGTGTTTTATATTATCACTAGTGAATAAAAAAGCAATTATATATATATATATATATATATATATATATATATATATATATATATATATATATATATATATATATATATATATATATATATATATATATATATATATATATATATATATATATATATATATATATATATATATATATATATATATATATATATATATATATATATATATATATATATATATATATATATATATATATATATATATATATATATATATATATATATATATAAATGAATGTGTGTGAGTGTGTATTTAATAATATAACATATAGCTGTATAGCGTTAAAACAATATAAAATATACATTGCTGCATAATATGGGACGGCATTCTTTGTAAGTTATGAAACACTTTTTCCTACTCTACATATGAAGATATTACCAAGCAAAGTTTGTGATGTTATTTTAAAGACACGTAGCAAAAATTTTTATGGGAAGTAAAATCTCTTTATCTCTGCAGACTTAATTTATAATATTTACCAACAGCTGTGACTGATATAGTCGTGCAGTGAATATAAAATAACAGTTTCGTGTCATATAATGACAGTGCACTATATATATTGTTGAAGGCGAAACTAGCAACCTCTGTAATTGTTATAAAGCAACTTTCCAAATTCTGGATAGCAATCTTCAATTTTCTAAATAGCGTAAGTATCTTGCACGCAACATAACGTGATGATGCTTTCTGCTAATATTTTATGTATAGAACTTCACATTCTATCACATTTTTAATGTAATGTTTATTTAGATACATTTTATGGGTTAGTTAATACGATTTTTTTAATTATTTTTAAACTATTATTATAATTATTATTATAATTACTTGGGAAAATTAATATGCTCATTTCAAACTTTTTTAAAAATGTAATAACACATACTCTCTTCACCCTTTTACTAATTCAAATTTTTATTATCTTGTTAATACTTGTATTCTTTATAGTATATAAAAACCTTTCAGTAGTATTTCAATTTATATTGCAAGTTTTCTTCTCGAAAATACTTTTAACTAAGTTTCTTTTAAAACAGCAATACTTTTATGCAATTTTTAAAATGAAATTTGCCTTTTCAAATGAATTTAATTGCATTAATTTCGAGTTTTGTTATTTTTTTCAGATTAGGTTATTTTTGAATTGAAGGTAGGAAAGTTTATGCGCATATATATTAACAAATACTTCTTCTACAAAATGAAATCATGTTTAAACATTTTATTGAAATAGTTTGGTTTAAATAAGGTTAGGGTCTTTTGTCATTTTGTGATATTGATGTATAAATAGAAAAGCAGATCCATGTTAAAATAATATATGAAGCAATCTATACATTTACAAATTATTTCTAGGTATTTTAAGTGTGTCTAATTATATTTTTATTGTTGTTAAATATTTGGCGACAATATATATTCACTATACTTGTTTATAATAGCCTATATTTTGAAAAACAATTTTCTGCCTAAAATTACATATTCTACCTGCAGCTCAAAAGTCCTTAAAATATACTTTTGCATATCGAAGAATAATTTATAGAAGCCAATTCCTTCCGAAGTTATTAATAAATTTTCTTATATTTGTGCAATATTACTGAGATTGGCTTACTTTTGAGAAAATCACTCATTGAAATTTTGATTTTCATTTCGATTGCTGCACAAATTCACCGAATATTTCAACTAAACTCTGAAGATGCTTTACATAGAAACTAAAAATTGAAATGTGTTCTCATAATATACACCTAAATGTTTAAAATCCTAATAATTTAGTATTTTTGTTATTTAAATTTTGACAACTTTTGACCAATTTCTTAAAATTTTTAAAATTATGTTCTCTCGAATCACCCTATCTTTTATTATTCTTTATTAGAATTTTAAAAATCAATATTTGTTTTTTTTTTTTAGAAAATCTAATCCTTGGAATTTAAAATAAAACAAAACTGTTGTTTCTGCTTACAAAAAACGCATAATAAAGATAAATAGTATATTTGTATAGATTTATAAACAATACTTTTTAAACTGTAATATATTATTACTATTCTGTTAATTTCATTTTTTTAAATTTATTGTGTGTTTATATTTCTAATAATATTTTATTTAAAAATATTGTATTGTTTAGTATATAAGCAATTAAAAATTTTTCTTAGAGAAGAACAATGTTTAAAATATATTTAGTCATAACTGATTATTCTAACAGCTGCTTCTCAAGCAATAATGTGCAAATTTTTAAAGTAAAAACTTTTTGCTTAAGATTTATTTCAGCTTTCATTTATAATTTGTGTTTAAGGTAGAATTACACGATTAAATTTATTCTAGTTTCCCTTTTCAAGACGTAAAAGTACTTCAGAAAAGTTTAAAATTTCTAGGCTTGTTTATATTTAAATATTTTAATTATTAAAATAAGGGAATTGGATAATAATTTTTAAAAAAAATACACGTATAGTGTAGGATATACGCGCTTTCAAAACTATGCCTCAAAAATGTAAATTAAGGTACAGTGAACCTAAATAAGCATATTTTGTAATGGAACATTCGTGCGAAAAATCATTCTTATAGTATTAACGTAATAAAGCAGTATTAACAACACTGTGATAAAGAGTGAAACAAGAAAGCAACAATAAATTTATCACACAATTTACTATTGGAGCCTGTAAGAACGCGGCACCTGAAAGGATAAGAGACTCACAGCGGTGATTATTTGATTGACATGCATTAGTAAGCATTTCTAACAGCTACAGGTAATCGAATTATCAGATCTTCAGATGTTTTGGAAGTATCCCACATTTACTCTTAAATTGACCTAATTAAAAAAGTTCAAGTTCATCAAATAAGCAGTGCGTGATGGCCGTAGAACAAATTGACTCTTTCAAAACAAATATTTGTCCTTGGCAGCATCTTTGTGATTTTAGGCGTTTTTGCTGAAATGAGCCAACGTTCTATCGTGTTGTAATATCATTCGTGGGAGAACAGGTGACGTAACATCAAACAGAGACTCAAGAGAAACTGCTTGTAGGAAAACGGTGTATGCGATATTGGGCAAATAACGGAGTCGAATGTATGATATTAGATAATACTGTGCACAATAATTTTCCAAATATAAACAGAGAACCTTTGATAGCAATCATGTGTTTTTACTTAACATGAGTCACTATGAACCTAAAAGTGAGAAATATGGGATTTAAGCATACCTGATTAAGTAAAGGTAACCGCATCAGTGAATAAAAAACATTGGCAGAAAAAGTAGGTTGTCTAGAACTTGCTATAATTAGTATAGGGCAAAATGAAAGGCATTCGATAACACATTGAGATTAATGTTTAAACTTTCTTCAAATTTTGCGGATGTGCTCCATCTTCATGTAAAACTCTCGAAACAGTTGCAGAGCTCACACATAGTACATGTGCAACTATCATTCAGTTAGACAAAAAAATATTCCCTAACACACACACATGTATGATATTTATTCTTCCACTCTACCAACTTCTTGGTATATTCCTATGTCGTATCACATCTGAATTCCTAAATATACAAGCGCACTCACCACGCAATAAAAGCGCTTTAATGTTTGGCAATCAAATATAGTCGTAACAGAAAATCACTGAATATACATTTAATTACACAATCCCATGAATGAAATGCCTGCCAACAGGCTCCTCAGTATTGTGCCAATATATGCTATTCAGAATCATCGCAAATCAAGCCAGTAAAGCTCATCCGCATTTTTGGTTGAATGCAATAGTACTCTCTTTTGATATTTCCGATATATCAAAAGATGATATTCTTTTGATATTCCGATATTCTTTTGATATTTTGAACCTCATTCTTATACGAAATATGTTTATTTGTGTTACCCCATTTGCCTATATTTACTTTTCTGACAAAATCTTTTGAAATAGCTAGCATTAATTGACAATATATCAAAATTTAATTTCTTGGTAATTTTCGAAAAATTTAATTAATTATGATTAATAAAACTAACGCAAATATTTTCGCCAGTTGATGAAATTCCGAAAAATTGCTTGCAAAATGTTTCGTTAATATACTTGCATACAAAACAGTAAGTTTGAAGTACCAATTATACAGAGCCTGTCCGTACCCTTCCATTATCTCGATCTGGATCTCCAGTAATAGATAGTCTCACTTTCGCTTTCATTGCATCAAACAAACTCACCTGTAAACAAGAAGAATAAAAAATACTGACAACTGTCTACAGATTTTATTTATTTATTGTTTGCTAAAAGTGACTATTAAACATAACAAATAAAATAATAGTTTAATATTAAAAACAGATTTCTCTCCATATGCTTATTGCATACAGGTCACTTTATGAATATATGTGTAAAAATATAACAAATATCAAGTAAAAAGAAAAATATACTGTGTTTAGCATTAATTTGGTATTTCCTATGTAAATTTAAAATAAAATATGTGTCGCATTTATTAAAAATGTTCAACCCTCATATATAGGCCCTTATAAACGAGAATATATACATAAACCAATGAAAATTAAGTACCTAATATATTTTGCTTCTTACTGAAATTGTGCGAGTCCAATGTGTTGTATTTATTGAGAATTTTTTTTTTAAATATTGCCATTTTCAATATGTACAAGAGAAGAATGGTTGGACCAAATTAAATAATATTTCTAAAGTGTTTTCGTTTCCTTGCTGACTCAGTTGCGAAATATTGAGCAAATTTGAGAACTTTGAGGTACTTTGAGCAAATTTTATCTGAAATAATTCTGAAACATACATGCTCCCACACACTGCAAATGGGTCTCTAAATTTTTAAAGCACTTTACTTTAACAAAACGTTTTAGATAATCATTTAACTGCTGAATTAAGTTTAAATTAGAGCTCACACTGTATGTGAAAAGAATTTAGTTCGCTACAATTATCTTTGAGGTAATCTTTCTTAGCACTGCTGAGCATCATAATGTTGAAAGTAGATTCTAACAGCTGTGATATAAGAACAATATAAGTTGCTTCAAAACTTATTAATTGAAACAATAAGTTGTATTATCATTCAAATCATTTTTAGGAGTGTAAACAAAAATTTTAATGAATGCTTTTCAACACAATCCTTCAACAGTAGAAGCTATAGAATTGTATCACGTGTAAAGCAAAATTGAAACGGGGATCATGGAATTTTAATATCACTATTTAAATATTATCAAAAAATAATAGTACAATTCTTCTTAATGTTGAATTCAAACTCATCTAAAACTCAAATAGGCTTTTTACACTTTACTAATGTCTTCAAGATAAATATTTAAACTTTGACTTTAATTGAGCGTGATAAACTGCTTCTCTTTCTGAATATCGATTGAAAGTTCTTTTATATCTTTGTTATTTTTTTAATCGTTCACAGTACTAATGCTGTAGAAAGTATAGTTCTCTTTTATATGAGCACTTGCATTTTATTTTATGACAATACTTTCACTAACTATTTTTTTTTAAAAGATAATGACATCTATCTCAGAAAAGCTATCTAAAGTGTATCAGCACAGAGTGAAATCTTTCTATGAGCAACATAGTTCAAAACGTTGACCTTAATTGAGCATTTACTTAGTTCTTTAAATTGATCAGTCGACACCTTTGACTGGTCTAGATGCTCATCTCCATTATTTTTAGTTACAGTAATCCTGAGAGTTTCAATAAAGGTAATATCCTACAATTACAGTAAATATACCACCCTAAATTTACTTTTGATGTAGCGTAATAAAGTTCCCAGCGCGATATGTTCTTGACTTATAAATATTTAGATCTATCTATTTTCAATATTGAACATTATGGCATATTCAACAAAATCAACATAACGAATATATGCTAATTTAAAAATAAATATTACTAAAATAATAAATGTTTCGAAAATTAGATATTATGTTTAAATTACTGAATAAATAAAAACAATCTACATTTTGCTTTTAAATTTAATATTTTAGGATAAAAAAATATTTCCAAAATGTTAAATTCAAAAATATAAATCGGAAATTTTAAATCAAAATATTCAACTTACTTTTGCTCTATGTGCCTCAAGTCTAGCTTTATAGCAAAACTCGATGAGTGCCACAACCATTGCTAATATTAATCCACCAATCAGGATATAAAAACAACCAGCTACATTGCTCAGTGTCAGTTCATTTTGAGTTGATTCCTGTGCATAGATTCAAAGCATTTAGGCAGGGCAATGTTTAAAAATATGTTTCATTATTACGAGCATTTTATGAATAAATATAGAAATTGCCATTCATATGTAATGTGTACTTATGTAGAAGTACGTAACCTCATTTACAACTGTAAAACCGAGGTTGCGTTGCGGCAAAAGGATCAAGGTACCTGCAGATTCATAAATGAAAAAAAGATATAATTTTAATTAACAATCAAAATTTATTTAACATTTTAAGAGAATAAATCATTACAACTAATTTTTACAATGATTCTCTCTCTCACGGTATTTTATTTATCAATTAACTTGAAAAGGGGGAATAAACAATAATGAATACTTTATGGTGGCTTTATTTAAGTGCTAAAAGAAGATGTTGCTAAAATAGTACCTGAAAGATTAAAAAAAATTGGCAAGTTGATTGCAAGAATGAGACAAAATTGTACGAATTTTATTTTTCATTTATTCTGTATTCCCTATCTTTTCGAGATCTCAATTCCAGAGACTACAACTTGTTTACAAACCTAAAGGGATTTCATAGAAGTGATTACCGAAAATGAAAACTGTTCTCAGATCAAAAATAAATGATTTAACAAAATATGAATTGTTAGAGAATCGTTAGAATGAAGGCTTTATGTGTTTGAAGAAAACTGTGTTGATGACTACAGTATAATATATAAGAATTCTATAAGGTTCATATTGTTTTTATAAAATTTATTGAATACTTTATTGAACTGATATTGTTTTGTGGTATTATACCCTTTAAAGCAAATATTATTATTTTAGTTTATATTATTATAAAAACAAATATTCTTATAATAAAATAAACTGTATTATATATAATTTTTATAATAATGTACCGATAGAAAATATATTTACTATTACTGTAGAAATTCTATCTGTATAAATTTCATTTATTAAAATAAATCAAAAATATTTTTATAAATATAGATAAATCAACTTTCTGAATTTAATCAAACTCATTTAATTGAATTTTATAATCTTATGAAACACTTATAAGTATTGAATATATAATAAAAAAGAAAAGAAAAACAATAAATATTGCCATGTCTCTTAAGCAGAATCTAAATTAACATTTTCCAAAATTTAGCCATAGAATGGTTTGAAATAGCGTATTGTTTGCATTATGCGTCATATTTTTACAGTATTACGTAGTGCAAAACTAATTTTCCTAGAATTAAGTTTCTTAAAAATTTTATGGTATGATTTTGAAGTAAGTATAATGTAGTTGTAAATGATTAATAGCGCAGTAAGATAAAAGACAAATAGCTCTAATTCAAAAATAAATGTTTACTTTAATACATTAAGAAATTAATTTTATAAATGACAGTTACAAATTTAATTTATTAGTAAATTTTGATTTCAAACAATAATAAAAATTGAAACAAAAACAAATTTTGAAGAAATTTCCTTAATTAGCATTAATTAATAGGCAGCATACCTTACTGTCTGCATTTCTACATTCACTTCTGTCGTACCACCATTTATTTTCTAATCTGGCTAAATCACCTTTTTCTTTCATCGACAACACTGCTAAATTTAAGAGATCCCTGGAAAGATAACGCATACACTTTGGGTAAAATAAACACAAAACTTTAATGATTAAATGTAATTTTTTATTTTGAAAATATTTTTCTAATTGCTTAACTTCCCTTGAATTCTTTAGAAAAACTTTGATAAAAATCACTCTATTCGTAGAATGCGGTATTCGAAAGAAACTAGTGAACGCAACTTAAACACTTTGTGACAGTATCGATTAATGAAAGATTAACTACACTGCCTTCTACAAAATTCTCTTTTAGAGCTCCAATATCGAAGAGTATGTTAGAGACACGACTGACTGCATCCAATTTTTTCCCAAGCTCTCTTCTGTGTGTCATAAAAAAACTCCCGGAGAATAATGTAACGGGGTCAGATGAAAAACTCAGTTGAAGTATTAATGGATTCAATTGGATGTAATTTCTGCTTCATTCATCTTGATTTTGCTTGATGGCCAGAAAAAGTGATTGGTGAACTTTTCATTAGTTCGATTAAACATGGAATATTTTGCACGCCAACTGCTCCAGAATTATACAGATATTCCAATTATTTTAACAAACAATGGAAAACATATAAATATATTTAAATAAATAAGTTCACGCTGTTAAGCTTGGAATAAATTTTGATTAAAACTATACGTAGTGTGAGTTCAGTGCATTGTGGCTTTCCTCAAAAAAATTACAAACACATTTTTTACTATAAAATATTTTTATCTACATTTATTCACTGATGTTCAATTCTCTCATTAAAATTTGGGAGACTGATTTCTCAGCCTTAGTAGTCTAAATTTATATTCAAATAAGCACTAACATGGATTTTACATTTACATTATCCTCATTATTTCTTAAAATTAATTAAGTGATATTCTTGTTCATCAGAGAGTTCTAGTAATGCCATATCAATTCACTAATAACAGTTTTCAGAATATCACTTTCACCCAAACTTAATTTTAAATGTATATTAATCAAACGGTCTAATTATAATTTACCTGTTTTTATTTTTGTTACGATAATATATATCAGTAAATTTGATCTCACAATTTAAAAACATATATTAATTCTTTATAATTTTAGAGTAATTTTAAGAACATTTAATTATTTAAATGAGCTGTGATGAGTAATAATTTATATGATTAAAATTATATATATATATATATATATATATATATATATATATATATATATATATATATATATATATATATATATATATATAATATATATATATATATATATATATATATATATATATATATATATATATATATATATATATATATATATATATATATATATATATATATATATATATATATATATATATATATATATATATATATATATATATTTGGGGCATCAGACAAAACATAACACTAGTGGACAAAAATTGATGGCTCTTGTTATTACTGTCAACGTTATTACTAATATTAATGTAATATAATATAATGTTAATACTGCACTACTAATAATTTTATGTATCTTTGCATGAAGAGCTACATGTTTTCTTATGAATATTTTTCCCAATGCATAATTTAATTATTTTGAGAGTATAATTCATTTCAAAATTTACTATAGTGAACACTATTCTTCTACGGTAGGAAATTCAAATCTATTCCATGGAACTTAATGGTTTCCTAAAATACTTTCAAATATAACCAGTATTTGAAACACAGAATTTATGGAATTTTTGCAAAAAGCTGAAAAAATACGAATATGGCAAAATCATTACTGTTTAAAAAGTAGATTAATGGTTCTAGTGTCGAACTGAACCTGATGTGTTTTCAGAGAAAGTTTTTTTTAACCCTAACCTTTACTTATCATCCGATTATGTTAGCTGATTGTTCACCGCATTCTTTTACTCGATTGATAGTTGTGTGTATTTCATTGGTCAAGTCTTGTGTGTTGTTTTTGACCAAAACATGCTTTATGACGATTAATGGACTGGAGACAGAAGACTGAGTTGAGATAGATCTGATTTTGATTTAGTACTGTATATAAGCTTTCTTTGCAGTAGTGATATATTATTTACAAAACATCTATTTTTCCTAATTTTATAGGAGCATGGTTTATGATTTTCATAACTTAACCAAATATATGCCTAAGTTTGGTAACATTTTAAGAATTTAAATGTAACCTTTAATTAGCCATTTTAAGTGGTATTTTCTATTTTTTAATATATTATGTATATTATGTATTTAAATTATATATGTATTTAATATATTATGCGTGTATTTAATTAGTTGAAGTTTAAGAATTTATATAATGAATTTTTATTTCCATTCATTATTCCATATAAATGTCTAAATGCACACATTGTTTATATACTTACCCTTTATCACTGAAATATAAAAAGGAAACATTGTTTTAAATAAGATAGTTTATATTCAGTTAATTGTTAAAAGGTTTCATATTCAGTAAAATGATTATAAAATTACGAGCAACCATGTTTGAGTCTCATTTAAAAATACCATTAGATTTTGAATTTTTTAATTGGCTTTATTCAAAGTTATTTTTAAAATAATGGCTCTTAAGTTCTTTGTCATACTTTACTATTTTAATTTTAAAATAAATTATTTAAGGATTGAAAATGTGAATTATATTATGAATTTGTATAATTATGCATGGAGTCATTATTTGCAGACGCATTTCTGTAAAGTTTATTGCCTTCAATTGTTGAACTTAATGTGAACATAGCATAGTTTGTAAACAAGCATTATTTTCAACTTAAACTAAATAAAAATGTAGGTAGCATTTTGAATAACAAGCAATAGTAAAAATATATTTGAAAATGAAACAAAAATATTTTTAAAAGTATACATATTTAAATTTTCTAATATTTATGGGAGATGACGAAAATATAGAATCAACTAAAAAAGTGAATTGATTATTTTATGCTCATTATTTGCTAATATAGCAGTAAATGTCTTCTTAGAAGGGCAAAGTTTTAATATACATATACAAAAATGCATAGAAATATATATCCATATATGTACATATAAGCACGTAAGAATTATGTTTATGATTAAATACTATTCAAAAATATTTCATATAACCATTACTTGCGAGGCGCGTGTTAAGGTAATTTCAAAACTTGAGGACATTCAAAAGTCGAGATTATACCCGCAGCTTATTCTCAAAGATTTTCACATAAATTTAATTTTTCACATGTCTGCTGGCTTTAAGAGAACCTGAGCGCAGTAAATGTGGAACAACTTTTAACTATATTCTGCAACATATGATTGGCTATCAAGAGTGATATCTGCATGAATTTGGCCATATTCTTAAATTGCACCATAAAAAGTGAGCATTATTGAACCACGAATTAAATTTCATTCACTAAAATAATTATAAAATTCTTTGAACATCATTTGCTTACGAATTCAATCAACAAAAACTTTTTAAATGTAGAAAATTTAATCATTTTTCAGGATTGATTTTGATTAAAATAAGGGAAAATTATCAAAAGCTTCTATTAAGGTTGTCTTAAGTGATTCCATTTCATTATTATTAATTAATTTATAATAAATTGATTTAATAATTTATAAATCTTGTTTACATTCAGTTTTTAATGTCCGTGAATTTAGACGTTTTATTGTGAATTTAATTTTTTTTTATTTCAATCACAATTAACAATAATTTAAAATTATATAAATTCCATTTAATGGTGAATGCCATTTAAAGATAATATTTCACCTCAGATGTTAAAAATAAAGGTATAACGAATATTATCAGTGTTGTACTTGAAAGGTAATTGGTATTTTTCTCATTCATAATCATTAAGCATGGAATAAAATATATTGTACAAAACATTTTTCTATTGCATTTTATTCATTTTTCATGCTTTGCATAACCATACATTTAAGATATATGTTAGGGCTCAAACTTATAAGTATAAAAAATTTGCTGCAATTATCTAATCATAAGACAATCTTAAGTCATATTTTCTAACAGGTGTTATCATTCTTGCTTCTTAATTAACAATTTATTAATTATTCATAATTAGATGTACCTTATATTTGAGCCCAAAGGAGTAGCTACGCCGTATCCTTTTGCATCTAAATTGCGACCAACCTTCATGGTGTCACAAGGCTGCCTTTCGTTGATATAGTCATTCTTAGTGGACTCCATAAGGAAAGCATATTTCCCTTTGGACTCCCGGACTCTACGTATTCCTTCTTCGTATGACTGGACAAATACATGTTTCCGGGAATTCATGAACTCCCACATACGAGAGTATACGGTTATTTTGGATCGCTAAAATGAGAAACAAAATTAAAGATTTACCTAATTAAATGGTTTTGTTGTATTTTATGTTCTGATATGTTACAAATTATGGTTTGTATACATGTTGTTCGTAAAAAAATTGCTCAATATAAAAATATAACAATACTTATGAAAATTTGAACATTAAAATAACAAATTGCTCAATCTTTTTTTTAGTTTTTACTTAAAAAAGTATCGTTTTTATCATTAAAAGACTTACATATTATTTAATATTGTTTTACCTAAACATGCAAATATGGAGCTTTAAAAATACTAAAATATTTTTCGGTTGAACTAAAAAACAAAAGTTTGCTTTTGAAACACAATTCATTTTATTAAATTTATATTTATTGAGTGTGTAATCAAATTAAAAGAAAATATCACATTTAGTTTTTAAAAAAAATATCTAGGAATTTTTTACTAGTTTAAAGAGGAATAATAATATAAGTATTTATCTTTAAAATTAAGTGCATCATTTGAGACATTTTATACTGAAAGAATGAAATCGTTATCAAAGAATCTCTTCTAAAGAACAGATAAGTAATTTTCTAATACATAGCATACTTTTGCTTTAAAAATAGATTACTTTTAAGTGATGGTTTTAAAAGAAATATCAAATCATTATATTTACAACGGAATAAATCTATTAAAAGAAACTAAATATTTGTTCAGTAAATAAGAAACTTGATATGATAATTGCGTGGTTCTATTTTATAAAAACATCTAATAAATAATTTTCTCTCTCTTAAAGCTTTTATACGTTATTTTTGAGCAATATCTTAAATAAGTTGCGCATACATAAAAGGATCCATTTATTTAAGACATTTAATACATAATTCACATTTCAATATCCCGCTTAATTCGCTTTAAATTACAGAGAGCATTATTATACCAACACTTAATTGAGTTTATACAAAATAATTCTGTATTCATATACAGAAATTATCAATCAAATTTCTGCAAATCCATGCGTTGAAAAATGATGCCATACGTTATTAAATCTAAAATTTTTGCTTATTAATATTTACAAACTATTCTCCTTTTTAATTGATATATTTGTTAGGGATAAGTTATTTTAAAGCTTTATTTCCTACATTTTTAAATTAGACTAAAAAAACATACTACATAATCTAAATAGAAAAACGAAATAATTTCATAAAATAATTTAACTAATTAATATGTTGAAAACTAAAGAGATTTTGAAAGCATTCTGATTTAACTCCTGCTATATATTATTTAATTAAGACTTAGAATATATATTTTATAAAATTCTAAATAATACCAACAAAGTGTGAAAAATTGAGTAAACAATTTTGCTTAAATTTCTGTGTTTGTAAAAGGCGAATAAAGTTTTCATCTGTTTCAGTTTTGTCAAATAATTTAATAATATTTATATTGGATTACATATATATATAACAGTTCTTTGAATATAGTGATGAATATAGTGATGCAGCCATATATATATATATATATATATATATATATATATGTGTGTGTGTGTGTGTGTGTGTGTGTGTGTGTGTGTGTGTGTGTATGTGTGTATGTGTGTGTGTGTGTGTGTGTGTGTGTGTGTGTGTGTGTGTGTGTGTGTGTATGTGTGTGTGTGTGTGTGTGTGTGTGTGTGTGTGTAAACTACAGAATCGAAATAGTGTGGTATGAGAACTATTAGATATTATATATTTTCACAAACATTGATATATATGAGTGTGAATTTAAAATGTAATTAATCTATTTCATGTTACCGTATTGTTTTGATGTTTTATAGTATAGTAATTTATATTCTTAAGACATTATAAATATTCTCTTTTTCATCATTTTATGATTGTTATTATATCACAATTTGAAAAATATGTTTTATATATACTCTGTGGTTTTTTTATATTATAAAATAAATGACACGCGCGCGTGGTAAATATTTTCCCTAATTTTTATTCTTCATTTGAATAACAAAAAAAAAATTAATGAAAAATATAAATTAAGATAGAGTATTATAAAAACACTAATAATGAAACAGAATGCTTAGAGATTTTTATTTAATAGTTTATTCTGTTTTATTTTAATTACTTTTTTATAAAGTTTGCCAACTTTTGTATATTCGATTATTATTTATTTTTAGCTCTCTTTTGTAAGCAATTCTTCAAAGCACAGTAATTTCTTTTAATGCATCATCCTAATTATATTTTGTAAGGTAAAGAAAAATCTATTTAATCGTGCATTATATATTAAATTTTTGACAAAATATATCCAGTTATTTAAGCAAATAGATTTGCGTGCATTTTTATTTAACTAAAATTCCTCTAACTTTAACGAGTTTTTAGGCAAAAATCCATTTGGTAATAAAAAGAATGTTACAATGACATTTAAAAAAATAAATGGAAACTAATATTTTATGCAAATCGCCTAACTTTTTTATAAAAGTGGAGAGAATTTTGAAAATGCATGTTAAATCGTTATCACCATAATGAAAATATAAATTACAAAAGCATAACGAGAGAGAAGTGGAAAATAAAACTTGCTGTCATAGAAAATGAAAATTAACTGCCATTTAGGATACAAGTAATGAGAATTTGAGAGTCAAATATTCATGATGCGAATGTAGTATTTTTTACGGTCAAAATATAATATATGAGATACATTTTAATAGTAATAGCACATTGCATAATGGCATTTTTTAACTATATAGATATTAAATCTGCTCCAATTTAAAGAAACCATATTGCGAATAACTTTACATCATTTGTTTCTTTCAGTGAATACAGCTAGATAATATCTTTTATTGTTGTACAGTAAATGATAAAACAAACTCTATTTTATAAATTCAGCATGCAAAATCTTACACATTATATTTTCATAATGGCCTATTTCTATTATTGCATATTAAAAAGAAATTTGTATTAACTACAATAATCTTCAAATGAAACAAACATATTTTCTTGGAATGCTTTAACATTAAATCCTTGAAAACATTCCAATAAAGTAAAAAAAAAATGTTTGATTCCCTAATTACTAAAGCATTTAGGCATTTATATCATAAAGATCTAACTGTTTGAAGAATAATTCATTAATTCATTAGGAATAATTTAATTAGGAGTAAATCATTAGTTTATAACAATGTAAATAAATTTTTTGCTTTATGAAAGAAATCGGTAAGGTTTCCTATTTTTTAATCAATGTAGTATTTTTCCTAATTTTTTTAGATTATTTTATTTGTTTTTAAATTAATGTGCCATATTTTAAACCATTGAGATACTCAAAATTCCTAACTTTGATGATATGGGAAAAATATAAGCTCATTATACACTGCCCCACGTAGAAAATGCAACACCAAGAAGGAGTGGCAAGAAAATTATGCAAATTTCTATGTAGACGCATCTTACCGAGTTATACAAATCATGAGAAATGTGCAGGATGCAGGTAGGATTAGCTGTAAGATGTGGAACCGGAAGAGTGGGCAGTATTCGTGCCGTTATTGCTCCTTCATTGAAAGTTTATTCTTGTCACAAAAGACAGCTGTATCTGCAGGGAATGTCAGGCCATCATCGAAGGAGTCAGTTCCAACAGACAGACGAGTTTACGAGGAACATGCTGATTGGACTGAGAAGCACAAGTTGGTCCTTACAGCAAATCGCAGATGACAGACACTTGCACTCGTCCACAGTGCACCGGCTATGGTGATGATGGTTGGAACAAGGAAATGTGAAACATTTGTGAAGTACATTATCAGCATTATAAGCCCAAACGAACATTGTTCACATCAGCCAACATGCCCTGCAATGTGTACAGCTGCTTCTTTGTCCACTGTGCTTGCCAGATCTCTCACCAATCGAACACGTTTGGGATATTATTAGACGCGATTTGCAGACCCTGCTACAGCCTCCTTCAGAAAACGCACTTTGGGAAATGGGACTCGGAGAATAGAGGTCCATTCCCTAGGACGCCATTTATACTCTCACACTGATCTACCATTTTTACTCTCACTCTAGACGTGTTGTGTCGTCACCATTCCCAGTGGTCATACAATCTACTGACCCAACAATGTTCTCACTCTGTATTATGTATATTATTTCGAAGTACAGATCACTTACGATTCGTTGCTGTCTCTCTTTGTTTGCTGATTTTCGTCACTTTCTGGCCACTCCTTTTTGGTTTGCATTTTCATTGTCACGCATTTAGTTTTGTATACTGATAAATAAAAATTTACTATCGCTTTAGCTTGAATTTAATACAAATTAGTTAATATGTTGTTTTAATTAATATTTCTAGAAAAGTTACATATATTTTTCTTTGATAATGTGTATGCGTATTCTTCAAAACCCAAATTTCCGCATTTCAAAGTATGCGCTTGTTGTAATGCATATTCTATATTTATTAACAACTTTCTAAAATATTTCTTATTTGAAAAGCTATTCTAAGTAATTGATATTAAGATTGTAAAAATACTCAACTAGACATATAAATTAAAAGTCCTACATTAGGTTATTTATGAATATATTAAATAAAACGATAACTATATGGAATTATATTCCAAATTTCAGAAAATATGAAAACTAACACACAGTTTTCGTTATTTTAAATATTACTATATTTAAAGCAATAATATCTCGCATAAAATATTTTGTGGTAATAGTTTTAAAATCGTATAAGGACATTTTTTTATATATGAGTAATTTTCAACAAATCCTTCTACTATCAATTGTAAATCGGGATTTGAGAATGCATTATGTCTTCATGAGAAGATAGCTTTTCATCATGAGACCCAACATATCATATAAGTAGAAACAACGGAATTTGTCTACACTCCAATTAAAGTATTGTGATGAAAAATGATATTGGGGTTTTTATATAACACCATAATTTTAATATTGGATAAAAAGAACACACATTTTGTACCTTTATACATTCAAGTTTAATAGTAATAATAATCAGACGATTATTTCAATGAAAATTTGCTAAATTACCTTCATCTATATATAAATAAAATCCTTAATTTATTAATCCATAGAATCTTATAAGTAGTTGAATTGAGAAATGATGCTTGGAATGAAATTAAATTTACATCAGAATGTTAGTTTCCAGCAGAGACTTTGTCTTATTTTGAAATATTGATTACCATATTTGCAATTCATTGAATCAATATTTAAAGCTGATTTTTATGAACTGGGAAGTTGCTTATGCCAAAATGTTCAGCATTCTTCACCTTACTTTGCTTCAAAAAAGGAGAGGGTGGTTGTTTACTTCCTTTTAAAATAATACTTTAACTGCTTGAAGAAGAGAAAAAAACTTATTTGGATTTCTCATATTTCTGCAATCTTTTTGGCATTTTGATAATGAACAATGCTTTTTTGAAAATGAATATGATTTTATCGAATTTTGAAAATGCGTTTTCTTATCAACTGTAGCAAATGTGTTTTTGTCTTTCAGAATAAGTTATTGCATTGAAATGGAGTAAAAGATTTCTCATCATCTATGTAATACATTTGCATCGAAAATATTTTAAAGGTTCATATGCAATTTGCTTATAGCTATCAATTCAAAATACTTAATTTCATGATGCAAAATACCATTTTGAATAAAGCTGCGTAAATAGTAAATATCGTTGAAAATTACAATAGTTTTTTTTATTCAATATAGTAATTTTTTTCCCGAATGTTAGGTATATTTTGTAAATAAATGATTTCAAAATATACTAATGCATTTAATTGCAGACATTTAAAATAGTTCTCCTTATGAAAAATAAGTGTATTGTATGAAATAAAAAGAATAATATGAAAAATGTTAAAATTAAAAAAATATGTAAAATGAAAACAGATGATACTAATAGAATTTACCCATAACATTTATAACAGTAACAAAAGTAATATGTACTCATTAATGCTTATACTCTAATTTAAATTTTTGCAATAACTTCTAACCATATTGATCAAGGTAAGCTCAAAACTATTTTATTGCATAGATAGAAAAATTACTATAAAATTACAGAGAGAGATATTTTTTATCCTAATCTATCGCAATTGTTATGTAAATTAGTTTATATTTCCGATTTTAGTAGCAAACAAAATTTCAATTACCAAACTTTTACATTATTTTGTAAATAAGTAGTTATAACTATTATGTAAATAAGAAGTATTCATAGTAATATATTTCCACTTACAGTTAGAATTATTTTAGAGAATACTCATAAGTCTGTGCTACAAAATTATTATTACATTACATTCAGTTCTATTTATGGTATCGAATTGGATAAAATGAAAAGAATCAAATATTATTATATTATCTATATTATTTATGGATGTGATTTTACTAAATTAATTCTTATGAAGTAAAACTTGAAAAGATTTTATTGATACGTGATATATATCAGAAAATATCATTAAATTACACCAGCTATTTTTGAAAAGAGTAGAATTTAATTTATTTTAGGTTTAAACCATTACAGTAATAGAATCAACTTTTTATACATTAAATACCTTCATATGTTTTCATGAATTTTTAGCTAAATTAAAAAATATCAACACATTCCAAAAAATAAAAGGACACAGAATTGTTGACTTAATGGCCAATAAGGATCCTTAATAACAGCTCGGAAATGAATAAAAAAGAATTGTGTGACAGATGAAATTACTTTATTCTCGGAAGAAAATTGAACGAATTGAAATCAGGCTGCAATGTCAAAGTAAACAAAACAAAATTCTCACAATCCCCTGTAATGTCAAGATGGAGATGTTTGATAGTGACAAATCTAATGAAATAAATCGGTTAAGGAATGCAACAACTAAATACAAATTGATAGACTGATTTGTATTTTAAGCACTGGAAATATCTGGTGGCTTTTCTCGCTATATAAGTGACAGCTTTTGTAAGTAATGATATTTAAATGTATCATGCATAAAAAGACAGTACCTTTGTAAAAAATTGAAGATCAAACTGAAGTATGAAAAGCAGATGATAGCGAACTATTAAAATATCTTTAATGCCATATTTCCTTAAAACTAAAGTTTAATTTATTATCATTGATTCTTGATTATATATTTTGGTGTTCTACTAGTCCTTATCATTTTTTTACCAATTATTTTTTCTAAAAATAAATTGTCAAAATAATTTTTAGCTCTGACGATTTATTGATTATTAAATTGTCTAAATACAATTGTTTAAAGATAGGTACATACTCTAAAAAGTTAGTTAATTTAATTAATTTGAAAAATCAACGAAGAATTGCATACAAAGATTAAACTCGGCTTAGTTTTCTAATTGCACTGGATATTGTTTGAAGTGATATGGGTACTATTTATCTGCTGTAGACTTCAACTTTATAGATATTTTATTTGTCTTTTACTTACTTATAAAATTTATCATATCATGCTCATATTCATTCTTAAAAAACTTTATATTACTAATAAACTAAAACATTAATATATTTCGTCATCATAAAAATAATATAAAACTTTGTATCCCTAAATGCTTTCAAAGATTATTATTTTTTTATAAATTTATATCCTCGAAAGTATTTATGAAATTTGTTCATGTAATTCTTATACGAATATCAAAAAATAAACCAAGGATTTCCGTCTTTGTATAATTACAAATTACTCTCGTTATGGCTGTAAAATTTATTATCTAGAAATTTTGCTTACAATTATGTACGTTATTACAAATTACTTATATGCCATTGCAAGAAATTGGGTGAGTGTGCTAGATCGATAATTATTTATTTTTTCTCTTGCTAGTCTCAAGTCCTATTTAATTGATGTCTTAAGTTCAATCATTAAAATGATTTTTGATATTATCGCATGCTTCCTTATATGAAAATAGTATATATTTATCAATATCAAGTTGCAGAGACCTGTTTTACAGGCTTAGCCTCGTGGCAAAAATATTCTCAATCAATATACAATAGAATATTTTGAGATTTAATAGAGAAATTTATTTATTATAAAATAAACCCTTAATCTGTGAAACATCTGAAAGACAAAAAAGAATGTTCATTTGATGTTGCATTCGGAAAAATGGAACAATACATCTAAATGTCAGCAGGCACCTTAATGAAAGGTATCAGTACGGGATATGTACTCCGTGGAGTGTGGTGCAACATTCCACACGTCGTATCATACTTTGCACAACATTATCCAGCAGCGTTGAGGCAATTTATCCCATTCCTCTGGGAGTGCGCAGATGAGGGTGTTTTTGTTTGTCGGAGGATAATTTCGACAAGCAACTTGCTTCCCCAAAGCATCCCACACATTTTCAATGGGGTTTAGATCTAGAGAACGTGATGGCCACACGAGGCGTTGAATACCCTCGCTGTCTAGACAATCCTGAACAGCGAGTGTTCAATGACATGTTCCGTTGTCGTCCATAAAACAAATTTGTCTCCGACAGCACCACGGAAAAGACGAACATGAGGAAGTAGAACTTCATTAATGTATCGTTGGCCCGTCATAGTCCCATTCGCAACCACATGTAGGGGCGTGTGGCCATTGATCATGATGCTGGCCCACACCATGACACTGCATGTCGGGTATTGGTCCCTTTCCTGGATATTTTCTGGATGATAAGTAGTACAACTCTCGCGCCAGATCAGTTGGCATCTACAATCCTATGACAGACTGAACCTAATCTTATCTGAGAATAGTACGCATGCCCAGTCCTGTTCAGTCCAATTGCGATGCACACGACACCATTGCAAACGGACATTACGGTGTTATCTGGTCAATGGGACATACACAACAGGTCTGTGGGCGCATAGTCCTCTTCCTCTCAAAAATCTGGCAACAGTTTTTCGGGAAATCTGCTTTCCTGAGGCAGCAAGAAACTGATTTGCCACCTGCTGAGCTGTGGTGCGCCTGTTCCTTTTTGCTGATAGGACGATATATCTGTCTTCTGCAGGCGTCATACTTCTAACACGGCCTCCCCCGTGCCACCTACTACACATTTCAGTAGTTTTAAATGACTTCCACAGCCATGAAACAACGCTGTGAATGATATCGAACTCCCTGGCAACATCTGTTATTTTTCACCCTTCTTCAATCTTTCCAATAATTCGGCCACGCATAAAATCATCTAAGTGATGTCGGGAAGACATGCGAAAAACTTCAAGTTCGTCTATTAAATCTTTCCTGTAAAACTTTGACTTGAAACAACAACTGTCCACACGTATCAAAACCTTTAAAGCTCTTATGAACGTTATCACGTGATGAAGAGGCGTAGAAAAAATTCGCATACGCATTTTTCTTTTTACTATATCCCGCACTTATTCTTATTTTCCACATTTTACATCCTTTCATTTTGTGGTTGCTATGGATGATAGTGTTACCCGTCCTTAGCAATTGTCCAGCAGTGTATATATATGAGCCAATCCATATGGCCAAACTATTTGAGCGATTTCTTCATTTCCAACAGCTACTGAAGAGCAATATTAATGTGTGGCTTTGCATTTTATACATAAAAACAAAATATAATACAGTTGCATCTCGAAGCAGACGCACATAGTGAAAGTTCACTTAATTAAATAGCAATCTACGGTTATATAAACTTTGTGGAAAACACATAGCTTAGTCCATCCGTTCTGCATAATATCTTCCTAGACCGCAAATGTATAACCATCCTAACTGTCAATGTGATGTTCCGGAACAGTTTCTGTAATCCTTTACACCCGGAACAATCCCGGAACAGTTTCTTAAATTAATTGAATGAAACCGTGTCCTAATCTCCCTTCAGATCAACTGGCGTTGAAAATCACGTGTGGTACTGAAACGAGTCTCTTCCAGTTCTTATGTTCCTTGCACCACTATAAACTCTGAAAACGATGGCTAACTTTCAAATTGATAAAATATTCAAATAATAGTGTAATAGATAAATAGTGGATATACCACCTTTGAGAAGACTTCTGGATACAATAAATTGCAACTCTTATTACCTATCATCTGTATACAGTTGCTGATCAATGGTGCTTGCAGAGTAGTTTCCAGTTATTTTAGTCTGCAGGATGATATATCATCTCCCTACTCCAGTTCTTTTCCTGGCAGCCACGACCAACCTTTTCAACTTCTGTGCTTATGGTTTCATAGATTTTCAAGGAATAAGAAAAAACAATTTTGTTGATTCCAATATTTTCAGTTTACTGGGTCAGATCGATCATTCTTCCACGTGTGATGTTGTCCATGTAAATTTATTTAGTCATATTGCAAGCAAGAGCTCACTTGCATTTGCATCGAATGCTTTTCACTGCATCTCCCTCCATCAATTTATTATAGTTTTGAGCTGTGTATGCTCCCGTCACCTAATAAGTTTTGTACGCCATGGTAGATGTTTGTTTACTTATGCACATATGTATATATGAATATTTATTCACAGATAAGATTTGATATGCTTCCGATGTATAAGGGACACAAAATATATGGCATTAATTTCAACGTAAATCATGAAATAGATGTGATATAGTATTTTTAAACATTTTATAAGGAAAAAGACATACAGAATAGCAGAAATATTGAAATATGTTAAATATTTACTTGAATCCTTGACGAATTAATAAAATAAGACTATAAATTAAAACATTAAAATTCATTATAGTGAGTATAGTAGAAATAAAGGCAATTATGAGGAAATAAAACATCAAAAACTTTTGCATGAAGAAACATATATTTAGTTATGTGTAAAATATCCAGAAAGAAATGGCAAACATCAATAACAGTTACAAAAATATACAAAAGATTTGTATTGATGAAGACCAAAAATTGAGAAATGTAATAGATATTTTTATCCTCAAACCAACTGATTATCTTAATCTTTTAGTGATTTAAGTCACACAAATGTTATTCTCCTTATGTTAAATGGTTTTTTATTAAACCTCTAGCATCTTTTTCATAAAACATTGTTATATCGAAACTATTGAACAAAACAATTCTACATGCATGTATACTACCGAATAATAACAAAGAAACAGTAAAATTTATTTGCCATAATTTTCATAAGCACTCGAAATTAATTATAAATATTAAAACTTTTATGGCATGTTAAATCTTACAATTATGTTCGTATGCATTTCCAATTAGTAAGTTGTCTTCTTCTAAATGATAAGTTTCCCTTTTTTTATCTTAAACATTTACTCATTAATGAAACCAGTTCTAACTGTAGAATTTTACAAATAAATACCCTGCTTATATTAAATCAAAATGCAATATTCCACTGCTCATATATAATTAAATAAAAATTATTAAATTGTTATGTTTAATTCCGAATTCTTATTGCTATAAAATGAATCTTTAAATCTGATTTTTTTACAACTATTTAAATTAAAATATCAAAAAGCAATAAGTCAATGGTGCAGATTATTCCACATATAAACTAAAGTTAAAATATTAGTTAAAAATATCCAATTAGTGAAAGTAATGTCTTTTACAATGAATATGGGCATTCACTTGAAGCACTAAACACACCTAAAATAGTATTGTATCTGTATATAATTAACAAAGCTGAAACGAACCGCAGCAAATTTTACAATATATGTGCTGAAATGTTTGTTTCTTAAAACATTTTTCAAGAATATGTAACTTATAAAATTTTTATAATTTACTATCAACCACAGTGCAAAGATATTTAATTCGTTTTGATTAAATACACAGTTTTTAAAATAAATTTATTGCATTCCTAATAATATTTTATGATTAGAATTTTATTTAAATGTGTGTATATATAATTCAACCTATGTGTGTGTTTTTTATATATTCCCCTTTAATTTAAAATAAATGTAAACTTTAAGTGCAAATGACATAGAAGTTTGTAAATAATAAATAAATAAACATAAAGTAAGGGAAAGTGAAATAGTTTTAAATGTCATATTAAATAATTAAATTTTGCACAGTTATATATATAAACAGTTTTTTAATAGAATATTTCTCATTTATTTGAAATCATTTATATTTTAGCGATTTATTTAAATCATAAGCCACCCTCAGGTCAAATATGTACTTAATGCAATTAGATTTTAAAAGAATAAATAATAAGCTTTTAAATATGTCTATACAATTAGAGATAATCAGCTTATTTAAATTATTTCCTGGAAAAGACAAACGCATTCTTAGTATGAAGCTTTTCACTTTTAATGAAAAATCGCAAAGGTACTTTATTAATAAATATATATATATTTAGTTTAAATGATTAGAGGAATTAATTGAGTTGCAAGCAAATATTCCCCACAAAAATAAAATTGTATGATTACTCCAATTTTCTTAAAATGTTCCACGAATTCCATTAAATATAAATATTTAATTCCTAACAAACTCATTTTGTGTTACATTTTGAATTAAATATTAGATTTCTGGAAATGTTGGGTACATTGTTACTTTAATATTGGCATTATTTCTTACTTTAACATTCCAATGAATGATGTAATTAAGGGGATTATTTCATTTCAGGAAAAATGCTTTTTGAATAGACTACAATTTAGAAAAGAAGCTAAAAAGAGCTTAATGCATTGTAGGAGACTATTTGATGTGGAAGATAAATATTGCTGAGAAGAATTATTGCGACTGAAGTCGATATCATGAATTTTCAAACTACCACCGCATCCAAATCACGTTCTTCCAATTGAGCAACATGAAATAAGGTTAACTAGTCTCGAGCAGTTTTACTCTCAAAGTAATATTTTTTTGCCAGAGTATATTTCTAAAACGTATAAATGTGACATAATTTATATAAATAGTTAGAAGCCATAATTCAAGACACCATTTGCTTATTAAAAATATATATAGTAAACTATATATAATTTGTAATAACCAATGCAGTTATATTTTTTCTTTGGATATAATATTGCAAAATGTTCCGTTCAGTTACGTTATAATGATATAAAAGAAGAAATAAAAATTTAAAACACCACTCTCTTCACATGAAAAAAACTTATATATATCTATCTGTCTGTATATCTGTATCTACCTATCTGTTTGTTTTTATGTGCATAGTAGATATAAATGTATATAATTATTCGTATTGTTTATTAGATATTTTATTCAACTTTCTCAATATACAATATTACAGTTTACATTTTAGTATATTATGCATTTTAATTTAATTTGCTGTAAGTAATGAATATATATATATATATATATATATATATATATATATATATATATATATATATATATATATATATATATATATATATATATATATATATATATATATATATATATATATATATATATATATATATATATATATATATATATATATATATATATATATATATATATATATATATATATATATATATATATATATATATATATATATAACTGTTGCTTTATAAATGCGTATAATATATATTAAATATATTATAATATTTTTACTTAACATTATTTTTCTATTTTGGTTTCAATAAATGTGTTTTTTCTCACAAAATGTATTATTATTTTTATAAAGAATTACAAGTTAACATTTAGTGAGATATTTTTTATTAAAATATTTAAAAGAAAACAGTTAAAAATTTTAATAAATAAAAATTTAACCCAAAAATTAATTAAAACTGCTAATTGAAAAAAAATAAGTGATATATTTTTAATGCAACATATATTAAATCCTCTTTAACGTGTAAAAAGTTGCTACTTTTTGAGTCTATGAATGCTTTCTTACAAGCATTTGCACCACAGTTAGATATCCTGATCTATGAATGTGGTTGTCGACTTATTTTTAAAACTCATAGTTATGCATTGTTTCAAATGTGAAATTTTATAAATTTTATAAAGATTTTGATTCTTTTTTTGATTTTGCTATGCTAATTTATTTTACCTTTTTCATATGAGAGATAATTGGATCTGAGTTTGGGATGCAATATCCTTTGATTCTCTAGATTTTGTGTGTGTGTGATACTGCTCAAGCTTCTAATTTAAGATAAAAGCTGAGCTCACTCAGTTTCTGTTGCAATTTTATAAACACCATAGACATAGTTAAAAAAGCATGTTTAAAAACCTGAAGCTAAATCCTTAAGTAACTGTAAATTAAAATAATATCTAGTCAATCCTCATTTAATTTGTATGAAAAATGTTTAAATCTTATTTAAATTTCATCCAGAGTTTCTAGGCATCTAAATAGCAATTAAATTAAAGTAAATTTGAAATAGAATGCAAGTCAATTCTGAAAACCAAATTATAGAATTCTATATCATTGTGGAAACAAAAGTATCGTACAGTACACTTCGGCGTTTCATTTTATGGACAATAACCAAATGATTTATCGATGTCTCAAATGACTTAATATTGTATTTTGATAAAAGATATTATTGTAGAAATATTTTCATTCCTTTAGAGCATGAAATTAAAGTTTCATGAAACGCAGCTATTATATGCAAGAGATTCATTTGTATAAAGCATTCGAATCACATGGCTATTATAACAAATGAAATTCTTAGATTGCGTGTCACAATGCGTGGGTAATGGACGTGTCTCACGATCTGCCCTTTCAATGTCGAATGGCATGAATATTCTGGTATAAGCATTCACTGAAGCTCATTATAGCTGACTCGAAGAGGGCAAGGAATGCACAATGAGTTTTCTTAGTAAGCAGCAGTTTGGAAATGAATACCTATCTGCCAATTACAACCTACATTTACGTTTCGTTAAAATTTAATGTGCGTTTTATGAGTATTAGGGGGCAAATTGACATGAAACTCATAATTTTTCATTAAGTTTCATAAAAATAACCAGGCAATTTGTTACAAATTATCAAGAGAAATATTGAAGATTTAATATAAATATGATTCGATGAATAGATATGAAGTACCTGCAGGAAATGTAATTTTGTAATATGGCAGTAAAATTTTGCCTTTTATTAAACCACCATATAATAAAACAATTTTCAAACATTTCAATTAATTATTTTTAAATTTGTTATTTTAAGAACTTTATTGTTTCATTAATTGATTTAATAATTTATTCCATAACTAAGAGTAAACTAAAAATAATAAACTTCTGATAAAAGAAAAGAAAACTTCTGTTTAAAATCAAAGAATAATCCCGTGATATTAACTACTAAACGTTAGTAAGATTACTAAAAATAATTAATTTGATATTGTTAATATATTCTAGAATAAGAAAACAATTGTATCCAAATTTTGTGAAGAATTTACAAGTATTTTAATCAAAACCCTAGGTATAAAATAAATATGAAAACTATTACTGAATTTTTTCATTTTGAATTCAAATATCATGAGTAGATGTTATTAGTCACTTAATGTACTTTAAAATCGATTTATTCATGTAAGAATTCCAAAATAAAACAGGATGGTCGAGAATTTGTACTATAATTCACTATATATGTAATATAATTCACTGTAATATAATTCACTTGTACTATAATTCATAAAAGTAATACTCCAAATATGCGTGTTTGTTACAAGTATTTCACGTGTAAATTGGTACGAATGTTTAAAATAGAGAGTTAATATTAGAATTTAAATGCTGACATTTCTGCGATATTTTAGAAAACATCTTTTTTCAAAATCTAAAATTAATGAAGGAAGTATATTACAGTGCATGAAATTTTTTTTTGTCTAAATCCCCGTGCGATTTATGGAGAATATTCTATTGTATAAATTTAACCTGGAAACAGTCACAAGCATACACTGGAGCATCCATAAGATGAAATATGATTTAACATTTTCCAGGAACTTTATAATTTCAGTGAAAAATATTTAAGAATAGAAATCGTTATTGTAACATTTTCATAAAAAATAAATGCAAAAATGTCAACAATTTAATTGAAAGTTTCTAAGAGTAAACTTAATAATTCATAAAGAATCACTGCAGTACATATTGTATAATTCATCCATCAATAGAATCTATTGTTATCATGTAGGCAGCTTTTTCTTCGATATTGAAAATTGCTATATGTATTGTGAAAATAAATGAGATTTATTGTGACAGCAATAAATAAAGGGAAAAATTTTATTTTGAAGATATTTTGACTTGCAGATAAAATTTCTGCGATGAAATAAATTATTATACAATTGAATATGCAACTTTTATACACACACAAAAGATTCTAACAGATAATAATCCTAATAAATTCTGAGAGAAAATAATATGAGTTTTGAAGAATCATTGTTCCTGTTGTTTGACACACTAAAACCTGTTTCTATCTTTGAAGAATGGCTTTATTATATTATTATTTGAATTATGTCATATTTATTACAATGATTAGAGACATTTTAGATATGTAACTTGTAAAGAAATTTATTCAATTAATGTAGATAACAATATCATTTTCTAAAACTAATGAAATGTATTGAAACTATGAAATACATGAATTGTTTTGAATGGTCAATATAAAAAAGATTTGCCACAAAAGATTCCGTTCAAAAGATTGATTTCAATGCATACTTTTAGGCTAGTTATTTTGCTTTGTATAAAATAAGCTTGGATATATTTTGTAAACCTTTTGCATAAGTCATTATTAGACATTTATTGACATCATCAGTAGTCTTAGTCTTTGTGCAATCAGTCTTTAAATTACATTATCAATAATCAAATATGTCACCAATAGTCTTTGACTACTAATGGCGTATGTCAAAGTCTCAAGTCGTCTAATAGTCAGGCATTAATATTTTTCAATATGTTGAATTTAGTTAAGTTTCTATGTTTCGAAAGTCAAAAACACTTGGCAGGTATATATATATATATATATATATATATATATATATATATATATACATATATTTACAGAAGTTACATCACTTTAAATAATGCAGATAATTTGCTTATCTAAAATAGAGAGAATCATTCAATGTTTTAAATGCCTGTTATAATCCTATCCTTATTAATAAGTCTTAATGTACTTTTATGAAGTTTATTTCAATTTATTAATTCTTTGTTCTGTAGGACATCAAAATGCTTAACCCTTTAAACAGTTAAATGTTTTTTGCAAAAAAACTATTGTACTGTGGAATGGCCGTATAATTTCGGGTGAACAAAAATATATCTCTATTAATGCATTCACAACCTATACTCAATATATTTAGCTTCAAATATTTCACTGATATAGAAAAGCAGTTTTTATCCAATATGTCTGATTTAATACGCCAAAAATTAAAGGAATTCAAACATTAAATGAAAAAATTGAGATAAATCATTAAACACTTTATTCAAAAGCTCTCACCCAACTAATCACTGTTCCCTTGAAAATCTGACTACCTTAATGTGTATTCTCTTTAGTATTACTTTATCTGTAAAATCAAGAAACGTTCTATCATAAAGAGAGAAAAAAATGCGTTAACTAGAAGCTTTGCAAATAGTGTTGCGTGTCGGAAGACATTTTTACATCTGTCGAGGTCGAATAATCTCAAATAACTGGAAGATACAAAAAGCGAACACGAAGAAGTGCGTGTCGTAGTGATTGTCAGAGGATTCGAAAAGAAGTAGACGAAGGCCCATATCTCAACTAATTTATGAACATTGTTTGATCTATATTTAGCTCATACCGCTATTGCCACACTAAGCTTTTCCTAATCGATCTACTTTCAGGCAATTATTATTTTTTCATTCCAAGGTTAGGAGGTCCCCTAACCTAAATAACTACTTACTGGATTCTTTTTGTGTTGAGACATTCTCCGGTAAGAGATAATTTTCTTGTTGATGTTACGCTCAAACTAATAAAAGAAGCCTTGTAAAAATATTTGGAGCTGAATAAGAATATCGAAATTTTCATGCTGTTGTTATATCAGTTAAAATGGTCCAAATAAAGTATATTTTCAAAGGAAAAACTTGAAATTTTAGATATACTGCATTTTGGAGTTTAAAATATGTATGCTTATTTTATATTAAAATTTAAATGATAACGGATAATTAAATTTTATTTTCGTATTTCAATTACAAAATTTTGCACATTCCACATTTTTAAATAACTATCCATTTTTTTTATTTTTTGTACTCAGTTTCTTTTACTGAACCTGCATACAATATTCAGGTTAACAAGACTGTAAGTAAAATTATAATTTTTTATGATATATTTACATTTCATTGAAGAAGCACAGAAACTAATAAACAGAAATTCCTTATAATGTTAAAGTTTAGATCTCCAAATTTCATTCAGTTTTTAAATAACAAGTACTTATGTCTGATTATCAATGACTAGGATATTCAGTATACATTTTACATCTGCATTACAGACATTTATGGATATAAAATATTTTCCATAAATAAATTAGATTTAATATAATTTTGTTTTGTTTCTAATCCATATATTTGATGACGTAACATAAATAATACTTAAATTGCTAAGGTAATTTATCGAATTATCTGATAATTACGTATTTTCAAATGAATACTTAAGAAAAATCTATATTTATTAACGATAACTTGAATAAATTAATCTTATTTATTAGGTTAAATTTCCGAAAAAATATTATATGTTTAACATATCAATTTTTAAATAAATGACAGCGTTTTACACGATAAAAAAGTGTGTGACTCAGTTTTTTCATTATCACATTTACACGTGATAATGAAAACAATAAGTCTGGTATAACTGGAAGTTCTATTGAAATAATGACAAGAAAGTATAACTTTATTTTTACTGATTCACTTAAAATAACTGATTTTAAAAGGAGGTGTACAAAATGTATGTACAAAATAATACACTACTGGCCATTAAATTTGCTACACCAAGAAGGAATGCAAATAATAGAACGATATTTATTGGACACATACATTATAGTGGAAAAAACAAGTGATTAGATTTACAGGAAATTAGGATGTATAGATCTTGAGAAATCAGTACCCAGAGCAGCCACCTCTGGCTGCAATAACAGCATTTATCCACCTAGGCATGGAGTCAAACAGAGATTATATGGCATGTACGGGGGTCTCAGTCCATGCAGCTTCAACACTATGCCACAGTTCATCGACAGTAGTGGATGGTGAGTGATGGCGTGCCAATCACTCGGCAACCATTGACCACACGTTCTCAATTGGTGACAGATCAGGAGAACGTGCTGGCCAGGTTAACAATCGAACCTGTTCAGTACCAAGGAAGTTCAGAACTGTACGGGCAACATTCGGTCGTGCATTATCCTGTTGAAACAAAGCATTAGGGAGGCCTCGAAGATAGGGCAGAGCCACGAGCCTTTACACATCGGAAATGTAACGGTTGCTGTTCAAAGTGCCGGTAATGCGAACAAGAGGTGATCGAGACGTGTATCCAATGGCACCCCATACCATCACTCCAGCAGATGGGCCAGTATGGCGATGTCCAATGCAAGCTGGCAATGCGCGTTCTCCACGATGTTTCCAAACACGGATGCGGCCATCATGGTCCTGTATACAGAACCGAGATTCATCTGTAAAGATAACGTGATGCCATTCCCGCGTCCGGGTTCGTCGCTGATCACACCATTGAAGGCGTTCTTGTCTGTGACGCAGCATCCATGGTAGCCGAAGCCATGGTCGCCATGCAGACAATCCATGCTGCTGCAAACGTCCTCGAACTGTTCGAGCCGAAACTTGTTGCCTTGCAAATGTTCTCAATTTCTCGATTCAGGTTTCGTGACGTGGCTGTACGATCCCTTGTGACCATGAGGATAAGATGTGTGTCTTCTGTGCTGTTAGTGATGGGGGGTCACTGAGATCCTGCATGACGTTCCGTATGATTGTCCTGAAACTATCGATTCCAAATTCTGCTAACAGTCATGGTGTCTCGACTGACGCGAGCAGCAATATTACGGTACGATAAACCGCAATCCCGGTAGGCTATAATCCTTCCTCGATCAAAGTCAGACACGTGCTGATAGGCATTTCTTCTTCTTACACGAGGCATTACAACAACTTTCTTTGCCGAAAACAACGTTGAAACGGAAATTGAGTATGAGAAAACTGCTGTCAAATCTCCGGTTTTATAAACATTGTAGATGTCGCTACTGTCACCTGCTTTGTATGAATGCACTGAAAATCTAATCATTTGCACATCACAGCAAGCTCTACCTGTCATGAAAACTTCACGTGTGTGGTGGGCCGCGTTCCTGGTTTAGCAATTTTAATGGCCAGTAGTGTAGTTAAAGTCAAAAGTTTATATATTAAAGTTAAGTAAAGCATATTCTTATTTTTAGCGTAAATAAATGTCTTGTAAAGCATTTATGTTTTCTTTCAATATAAAAACTTATTTAAAATAATTAAATTAGAAATTTAGTTCTCATGCTGCTCGAGTTTAGTGAAGGCACACCATTGAAGAGGAGTGATAAAAGTAGGGAACATTTTACTTCTTAACTATGACTAATATATTGGATAAGTGAGCAGTCGGCTTCTGATGTCTTAATAAAAGCTTCATTGCATTATTATTGCAAGTCAAATTTGTATCCCAAATTTAGTTCTTGTTAATCAATCAAAATAGGATAAATTATACAATATGGTCTAAAAACAAAAACATATGCATTAACAAAATATTTTAATGAAATATCGATTTTTAAGCTGAAATTAAAAATTAAAATATCAAGGAATGGTAAAAACTACATTTCCAATAGATCTGAATAAAAAAATTTGTACATATCTCTTAACCTAAAATAATAAACTTAGAGATCAAAACATTAGAATAATACCGTAGCAAGAATATTCCTCCAATCGTTTGTCGCAAAAAATATGGAATAATAAGTCTTTTCTCTGAAATAGTAACATTCAGCTTTAACATGTTGTAATAAGACATTGACACGCTAAGACATGTACTAAACACCACATCTATTAGTGTGAGTAATGGCTAAATGTCATATTCCCGAACCAAAAAAATTGAAACTAAAGCACCTTAGTTTCTCATTATAGTGGCCGCAGTAGCAGAATTTTTCGAGCATATGTTTAGAACAGAGCTTAATCATTGATAGATCTAAATGCTTTTGTGTGTAATAGGTGAATAGATCATTTTGCAAAATGTGACAGATAAAATTTACAAAACATCGGAAAAAATTCTTGAACACATTTGTTAGAATTTATATATATATATATATATATATATATATATATATATATATATATATATATATATATATATATATATATATATATATATATATATATATATATATATATATATATATATATATATATATATATATATATATATATATATATATATATATATATATATATATATATATATATATATATATATATATATATATTTATATATATATTATATATATATATATATATATATATATATATATATATATATATATATATATATATATATATATATATATATATATAGATAGATAGATAGATAGATAGATAGATAGATAGATAGATATAGATAGATAGATGGATAATAGTATATTTTATAAAATTAATAATCAAATATTAGATGGAGAATAAACTATTGAAAATATTAAATGGAAAACAATGCATTGAAAATACGAAATATAGTAAATATTTGGAAAAATATAAAACGGAACGAAGTACCAGCATGGCCAGCTTTGTTAAGCGGTGTTGACCACATTGGCACAAAGTATGGCTTTTCTGCTCTGGCCATGTTGGTACTTCGTTCCATTTTATATTTTTCTTTGAAAATTTTCCAAATATTTACTATATTTCATATTTTTAATGTAATATTTTCAATGTATTGATCTCTATTATTTTTGAAAAGAAAATGTTTCCAACTATTTACTATATTTCGTATTTTCAATGTATTGTTTTCCATATAGTATATTCAATGTATTGTTCTCCATTCGGTATTTTCATTGTATTTTAATTGTATTATTCTCTATCTAATATTTGATTATTAATTTCATAAAATATATTAACTATATTTTAGTAATTCTATTTTAGCTGCTTTTGTGCTCTGAAAATGTACATACTAAGCATAAATGTTTTTATATATTCTTTTACTTTTCAGTTCTATATCTAATCCTGCATTTTATATTTATATATATATTAAAGAAATTATGACTGCGTGTTTTTCATATAAGGGTTTCAGTTTGGAAATTTCTTTTTTAGATTCAGAACAAAGAAAGATTTATTATTAATCTTTCATCATAAAGAAATTGAGAAAAGTGCTGGTAGTAATGCAAAGTTATAAAAAATAATATGAAAAAGAACAATGCAATTTTTTTGAAATAACATTTAATGAGCTATGGTTAGAATAATTTATCATATCCACAATGATTGTTTGCCAGTGATTACAAGTATTCAGACAAATTGGTTTAAAAAAAACTTTATGTTATCACAATTTAGTGAAAATATTCTTCTTCAGATTATGCTATATAATTTTACTTTTCTTTGCATTATCACTGAAAATTGAACTGTGAACTTATTTATATTTCAATTATGCAAAAATTATTAAATAAAATAAAAAGAAAGCAGAAATGCTGTCAGAATCAATCAAATATTTCGCAGTCCTGTGTACAACTGTTCAAGTTATACTCCACAAAAGAAGCCAAAAGAAGACTTGGTCAAAAGAAAGTAATCAGAAGATTTATTAATTTAATTTTTATTTTCTACTTGTATATATATATATATATATATATATATATATATATATATATATAGATAGATATAGATAGATAGATATATATATATAATATATATATATATATATATATATATATATATATATATATATATATATATAAACAAGTTGAAAATTATAAAATTATACAGCAATGAATATTCTTAAACATAAAAAAAGATTGAAGCATTAGTAAAATTAACTGATTGTAATTATGATTATCTAGGGATAACTGTAAAATCAACATAATTATCTTTAATCAAGTAGTGAATTTAAGATTCGGATAAAGTTATTATCTAAAATCAATAACTTTTTCCCAGAATTAGTTCTTTATATTCAAACATGAAATACACTTATGCATTTTCTAATTTTTAAGAAAATAAGTTTATCAATTATTCATGACTAAATATGGTTTTCACATATATTAGCGAATAATAATTATTTTTTTGGTTATTTTGTGTTCAAAATTAATAAAATGACTTTTTTGATTTTATTAGAGTCTAATCATTCCGGCTTAGATATCTAAAGAATGTTTTAAATTATGAATGTTTAGGATTGCAAAGAGTTGTTTTTGCATAAAGTTTGTGGAACTGCGAAGATTATATATATTAAAATTAAGCTTCATTATTCAACTTCAGATTAAGTTGCTGAACATTTTAACTATCTCATATTGTATTACATGAGCAACTTGACTAAATAAAAATTTTAAATTGTTGGAAATGTATTGATGACCACAACTCCTTATGTAGAAAGTGTCATTGCATCAATTGTGGCACACCAGGGGTTAATTATTTTCAAAATTCTACTTTTTAGTAAGAATATGATGTTTGCGGGCACGAGGGATTATAAAATTATTCTATTCCTTATCATGTGTGAAATATTTATATAATATCATTAAATGTTATAAAATATTGCATATAAAGGACACATATGTTTACTCATATGTAGACAGCTAAATTTCATATTCTCAATACGTTAGAAAACATACAGACTATTTAAATTAATCTGTAATACAATGCATTTTAAATGAGGTTCAGATAAAGTTTCTAAAGAGTTTGTTCTTGTGCCTTCCTTATTAAAGAACTAAAGTTTTCCTTAGGTAGCCGAATAATTGTAAGAAAACTATTAATATCCTGAAAGAAAATCTGCCGATTGTATGACATAAATTAATAAAACTTTACTTTCATACCCATTCCTATGTTCCCTACTTGTAAATTATGAAATAAAATTAATACACTTCGTTATATAGATATTAAATAAGAATAAATCATTTTGGATATTATGGGAAGTGAGCAAAATGAGCATGGCATGTGAAAAGTTGGATAGCGCGTTATTAAGGTCACTTTGTAGCCAAAAAATCAGAGATTTCAATTCCTTAGGAGTGAAAAAATATTCCTTTAAGTAAATATCTCTATAAATGTTTATATCTTAAATTAAAATTTATCATATCCATGCAAGACAGGATTGAAGAAAACATATATTTTGTAACATATATTAATATTTAACTCCTTGCATCCTTTATTGACGACATGTTTTTCTAAATTACATGCAATTTTTATTTGTTGCTTCCTATATATTATTTATATTTTTCTTTCTGTACCACTTTTTATTATGCAAGTTTTTATTATGCAAGTCTCTGCTTATGCCTAAGTGTGGCTATCGCAAAAAGTTTTATAACTTCGTTGGTTTGTTTCACTTTATTACTTCTCTAACAATAACCTTTGATTATTTTTTAATCTACAATTTATAAATGAATGAAAGCATGACCAATTTAATACTTCTAGTCGAATAATACTTATAATTGATGATTTGACTACATTTAATTTAAATAAAATTAAAAATAGAGCTTTTTATTATGAAAAAATTGCATTAATGTTTTAAATGATGCGCGATTTGCCTTTTTTTAAAAAAAATTCAGTTGCTACTAAAATTTCAAAATTTTATATTGAACTCAGGTTTAGATATTTATTATTCTTGGTACTAATTTAAATAATTTTGTAAATAAATAATACTACTTGTTTTGTTAAAATAATAATTAAAACTTTGAACTCTTATAACTAAGTCAACTTTAATAATATATGAATGAAATTTCTAATAGGACATCAAAAAAACTTTTATAATTTGAAATGTCTTTTTTTTAAAATTTAGATCAAATATTTATGAATAATGATTAAAAATAAAAGCTTTCATATACTTTACAGATCACTCTTTTAAACTAAATGTAAGCCAAGGAATATTCTGTTAAAGGATGCTCTAAAAATAAATGAAGCTAGTTTCCTACTAGTTTGCGTTTAGAATAAAGTGCTTCTGCTACATACACACATAAAATATTTCTAGATCATTTTAAGCATAATTGATAAATTCAAGCATTAATATAATAGTATCATTAGAATATTGATGAAAAATATTTTTAAAGAAAGTCATAAATTTGGTTTTCCTAATATCACGTGTAGTTCTAAATTAGATTTGAAAAAAAGATTTCAATAAACTTAATTTTATTAAAATGATATTCTAATATAACAAATTGACCTAACATGAAAATAACTGCATCGCAATTTAATCATTTATCAAAATGTACATAGAATATAAACACACATATACACATTGCTAGCTTCTATACAATATTCTATTAAATGAATTAAAAAAAGATACTTACTCTCAATGAAATAGAAGCCTAGAAATTTTGGTTAATAATAACTAAAAATATAATAAAAACTTAAACAATTAAAAATTTGAAAAAAAGCTTACTTACTTTCGGAAATATATTGTATATTTTTGACTATATTATATAAAAAAATAAGCAGTAACAACCACAAGAAACTAAGAATGCAATGAAAACTACATTCAAATTTTGCGTATTAATCTATCCAATGTGATTCTTAATAGTAAAATTATCTTCATTTGATGGGCATATTTACAAGCTTCACTATATAATTCAAAATGTCAAAGATGCTGAAGATACTTACATTAATACTGATATGAAAGAAAACGAATCTGGACTATTTGCGATTAATAAGTTAACCCATATCAATATAACATTCAATATCTTGCAATACCATGTCATCGCTTAGCTGGCAACCAACTTTATATATCAGGATGGGTCACCTTGTAATTGTAGTTTACCAAACCAACCTACCAATATAATTCATGATGGACACAATAGGAAACAATTTAAATAACTCGATTCGCAATACATAAAAAATTATGGAAAAAAATACCCTCTGCGTATTTTGCTGTATTTTATATTATTCTTCATTTAAAGGTATTTTTATGATAAAGCTGAAATAATATTAAAATGTTTTTAACATAAAGGACAAATTAAAATTTCTCATATATTATGTACACTTTAAGTATATTTATTAAAAGAAAATTGACATAAATTAAAAGTATTCTTTCAATAAAATTAAATAAAAAATTTTAATTTTAATTATGCATTTCACTCTACTTAACATTGTTGTACTAAACAGAAAGGTACTTAAAAAGAGTATCAGAGTACCACTGAAAATTGCACCGCCTGCCACAGGTGACTATCATTTATTCAACCTATGTTAATTGAAAAACATTATGTCCAACAAATAGTGTAATAGCTAAATTGTAAGCAATTGTTCATTTTACCTTAACTGTTATCATAGAGCACGTGGGTAACTTTTTTGAAACATGGTTGAAATTACATTTTCTTTATTACAATTTTCTTTATTACTATAAATGTTATCACTTTGCAGAATTTGTCTAACAGTTCACATAATTGGTACAGGTATTACTGTAAATATTGGTGTTTATACTATATTTTTATTTCCTTATACTTTATTTTATTCTGCCTGAAAGACAAAATGCAGTGAAATGTAAGGTGAACAAAATGACCAAATACCTGAAATCTTTCTCATTCATTGTATTTAAAAAATATTTTTCGTAATAACTTATATTAAGCTGTTTCCTTTTTATTAAAAACGTCTTACTATATAGTGAATGTATTGATAAGAATACAATTTTATGAATATTACTTATAGATTATTATATTTCAAAACTAATTATCAATACACTAAAAACTATTTTTAAACAATATTTTCAATTAAACAATTTGAATTAGCAATTACAACATAAAGTTTTATTAAATTCATTACATTTTTCATTACAAGTACATTTTATTTATATATATATACTATAGATATATATATATATATATATATATATATATATATATATATATATATATATATATATATATATATATATATATATATATATATATATATATATATATATAATACTTATAAAAATGTCATTCTTAAAAAAATGCACAAAAATGAATTAAAATTGTTTTAAATAAAATAAATAAGAAATAGGCATTAATAAAGTAACTCTGTTATGAATTCACGCAAAGAATAAGTTTGGAAATAAGACAGTGAGATATATACATATATATATATATATATATATATATATATATATATATATATATATATATATATATATATATATATATATATATATATATATATATATATATATATATATATATATATATATATATATATATATATATATATATATATATATATATATATATATATATATATATATATATATATATATATATATATATATATGTATAATGTACATTAGTTATAGGAAATAAATTTGAGATAATTTATATAAATGTCCAAATACATATTTTTTGAGCAAGAAAAATAGCTGAAATGAAAAATAGCTTTCAATTGCACTTTTGAAGACCAAATGCATAAACATGTTTAATTAGGTGTTAATTTATGAACTAGTGCAATCAACCAAATTTATGTAAAATATCCCCTCAATAAAAGATAGAACTACTTCCTTAATATACATGTAATATTAAAATTAATTGGCAAATAAAAGATGCTTTTCCTCGTTTAGAAAAAGGACCATTTTTAAGAGTGAAAATTTAACTTTATAAAGTATTAAATTTAACTTAATTATTTTTAATTTTAATATTTTGCTGTTTTTCATGATGTAAAAGCTAAAACTACTTTCATATTATGTGGTACTTTGGATTAACCATATTTTTAAAAATATGGAGTTTATCATTTCAAGAACACTAAGCAAAAGTTGATTAAAATACCTGTATTTTCATATCTCCTTAAAGTATTCAAATCAGATTTATATTTTATGCAAATCTTTATAACATCAGGTTATTCAAGAAGTTATTTTGCTTGTGCTTTTTTAATGGATATTAAGAAAGAAAATGCTTGTTTATATTCGTCAAACAATAATCAGTCAAAATTTGAGAATATTTTAATTATAAAAGCACTATAAGCAATTCTTTTTAATCATTTGATCAAACTACTGCGAAAGATGAAGGAGACATTTCAAAAGCAGTTAACAAAGCATTCAATAATTTAGAAGAAAATGCTGTACTGTCATAAAAAAATAAAAACAGAACAATAGATAATTTTCATTGTTTTTATAATAGACTATTCTATTTATATTTTTAATTTAAGAAAGATATATTATTCTGTAATAAATTTTCCAAAAAAACATTAATCCACTTTGAAGGTTACAAAATAATTAATAATAATAATTAATTATTTACCCTGAAAAACTCTTGAGTTGACGAATACATGAGAGTCCCATATTCCACTTCTGTCTGTTTGGCAAGATCATCTGCAGAATTAATAGGTGTAACCATCCTTTCCACAGTCAAAAAAGCTGCTAAATTTGCTGTATATGAAGATATGATTATTAGAGTAAAGAACCACCACACACTTCCTACTATACGACCAGCTATAGACCTACAGAAAGAAAGATTTTTTTTATCCATATTTTTGACGTCATGGAATTCTAAAAATCAAGTGCAACGAATACATATCTTAGATTCTTAAAAACTTAATTTCTTTATGATTAACTGATAAATACAAATAAATCCTTATGTATAATATGATGATAAAAGTTTCTAGTTATTAATATATTTTCATATTCGTGACATTGTGATACTTGGATAGCATTGGAATATATATATATATATATATATATATATATATATATGTGTGTGTGTGTGTGTGTATGTATATATATGTATATATATATATATATGTGTGTGTGTGTGTGTGTGTGTGTGTGTGTGTGTGTGTGTGTGTGTGTGTGTGTGTGTGTGTGTGTGTGTGTGTGTGTGTGTGTGTGTGTGTGTGTGTGTGTGTGTGTATATATATATTTATTTATTGAGTTGGCAAGAGATTACTTTTAGATTTTTAGTGTGAAATAAAACTCAATATTTTCTATGCAAAAAATGAACTTTAATCAATTACATATTTTCCATTTGGTTCGATGACCTTTAATCATCTTTCAGTTAACTTCATGATTTCGCGCTAATAGAATTTCTGATCCTTAACAGCAAGAAAACTCAACCAAATGCGAATTTTCGTTATTACTGAAATATTGACAATTTAAGGAATTTCGTGAACTTCGAAATAAATGATAATCTGATTCTGTAAGATGGGGCTGTATGGGGGATGCGACATCATGCCCAACCAAACAACAATAGTTTCGTACGATTTGCCAGTTCTGACCTTTTTTCTTTGATTAATTCCTTCAATTTCATAGGCAATTTCGTTTAGCAGTAAATATCTGAGTGGATCGTTTGTTTGTTAGGAAGCACGTCAAAATACTCAACAACTTTGTATTTCCACCAAATTGACAACATGATCTATTTTTGATGCAACTGAGCTTTTGAAATGGTTTGCGCTCGTTCATCCTGCCTGGACAAACATCTTTCTTTTTCTACTAACGTTATTTTAGGCGATCCAATTTTTATCGCCAGTGATAATCCATTTAATCCATGATAAAAAAATTGTCGATTGCATGACGTTTGAAATGAGTATCATAAACATTGATTCATTGTATTATCTGAATTTCTTTCAATTCTTACAGAACCCAAATATCGACTTTCTTAACACGTCAAAAATGTCTTACATGATTTTAATTGTTGTGTACAATACATTTAACTGCTTTGCAATCTCTCGTACAATTATATGACGATTCAAATCAACAATGGCTTTCTCATTTTGTCATCATTAACTTCATAAGGTTAACCAGAACGTTGATTTTCTTTCTCCAGAACGAAACTTTTTAAACCTATTCTGACACGTGTGTAGTGTTCAACAAACAATACCATGAACTTCACAGATCTCTTTGTGAGCCCCAGCTGCTTTCTTACCATTATGAAAATAAAAAAGTAAAATGCATATTTTTTAATATGCTTGTAATTTTAATATGTATATTTTTGTACTCTATATTAAAACTGACGTTAAATTGACAGTTGTAAGCAAAATTCTGTAGCAACATAAAAACATCGGTTACGAAATCTTAAAAGAAAAATATGACAAAAGAATAATGAAAAAAACATAATGCTATCTACTGGTGCAAAACGAAATTACTTTTTTGCTAACCCAATATACCCAATATATATATATATATATATATATATATATATATATATATATATATATATATATATATATATATACATATATATATATATATACATATACATATATATATATATATATATATATATATATATATATATATATATATATATATATATATATATATATATATATATATATATATATATATATATATATATATATATATATATATATAAATATATATATACATTTAAGAGCGTCAAAATTAATGAAATTAAACTAAGTGAGGACTTTTTATAAGTAATCGTCCTGTTAAATGCAAAAATAGGAAAAAAAGGCAATGTTTGTTTCTTTGGAATCATAAATATCAATGTTTCATCCAAACTCTAGTATTTGAATCTATCAGAGGTCAGAGACTAAGAAGACTGATAATGAATCTATAACATGTGTATACCTAATGTGACAAGCATGAAAATATTTCTTAGTTATTAAGGATGTAAAAATTCTTGATGTTTTCAAATCTAGTTTATTTGCAGTAGGAAATCTGTGTTCTGCTTTTTACAAAACTAATTTATGTCTTGTGAAAAATAATCAGCAATATGATTGGAATTTAAAAATTATAATTAAATCAAAATCCCTAAGCCTCTCCCCATTTTTTTTAAAATATGAATGGTCAGTAAATTTGCAGTTCCTCTTCTTTGCAAACAACTATTATTTTTACAATAATTTCCATTTACAACATTAGTAATTATAATACCAATGTAATTGCTAATTTCCTTTATTAAAAGTAGAAAAATTTCATTGCTTAACTTTCGGAGTTATAATTTAAACTTAAATTAGTGTATATTTATATATTTATTGGTTTTTTGGTTTGTGGTGGGTTATTTGGTAAAAACTACAATCCGTAATATTTGGAAATACCTCAAAATCCGTTATTATACTAACAATCCAAACAAAGTAAATTTATCTATTTTTAGTACTTATATTAGGAATATACCCTATGATTCGCAGAGATGAAACCTTTATATTTATACAGTGTACATGAAATTTTGTAAATATCTAATAAGTAAATTTATTCGGCGAAGTAATGTGGCGTATATATGTATACAGTGATATTAATACAGTATATACAGTATGTATACACAGTGATATATGATTTTCTCTTTAACATGTATGTGATCTATTTGCCGATTTCTTTCTTTATCTTAGAAAAATATTTAAGTATACAAATGTCAAAATTTCAATCAGTAAACTGCAAATTCTTGTTTAATATAATTTAAGTTTAAGAAATTAAAAATTTCATTAAATATCAAAATTTTAAATTTTAATTTATTAAATATTAATGTGCAATTAAAACAAATAAATAATAACTAAATATCAATAAATATGTTACAAAAATTTGAGTAAAACAATTTGTTTATTAAAGTAATATTTTCGTATATTACTTTATAAATGCGCTGAAACTATTACATTTTACAAAGTATAACTTTTTTAAATTTAACTAACAAAAAAAAGTGATGAAAAGAAACTTCATTGTAAAATATTATTTTCAAACATAATTTTTTTGTCAAAATTTATTAATTATTTGTCTGTATTTTATTAAATTTATTGAATGTTGTTTTGTCTTATTTTGTTTATATAAGGAAATTAAATTTAAAATTCCTTGAAAATTGCTATTAATTATATTTTTCTATGAAGTCAAAAATATCTTAAACTTGATTCTGTGTATTTGCAAAATTTTCAATAAATAAAACAAAATGCGTTTAAAAATTAGTGGAAAACTGGTTAAGCTATATTTGAAAAGAAATATCACGGGCTTTTGTTTATTCTTGAAAACAAAGTTCAGTCAGAGACATAAGCGGGAAATGAAATGAAACATTCATTTTTTCGAAACAGAAATTAAAAAAATATTTAATTGTTTATTATAGAACTCATTTAATTATACTTTGAAACACAACATTAGCTTAATATGAAAATTATTTCATTTTGAAGATATTGAAAATTGTTTAACTTCTACTATAAGGTATTTTTAAATGTAGATAAATATCTTTGAAAGATAATAGAATTCCTGCTTCATTTGGAAAAAGTATATTAGTTTTTATTTTATCTTTCATATAAAAGTATTTTTATATAATTTATTTTTATCTTAAATACTTCTACAAGATTGAAAAAAAGCTTCATTTACTTACTGGAAAACACTGATATAAAAAATATATTATGGGTTTCATATTCATTTTAGTTAAATGTTTTCTTATGAACTCATCTATCAAAAAATCTTAGATAACTGGTCTGATGAATTAAAATGTACTATTTCTCATATTTGATTTTCGTCACTTTCTTATATTTCTCATATTCGTTGCAAATGGCTAACTAACTTTTGTAAAATCTTTTATTTATTTTTCCTTTTTTAAAATCATTAAATCAATAAGTAACTGGATGTATTTTCAGTTTTTCAGAAATATTAAAAAAATTTTTCTTATTTTAAAGTACAGTAACCATTGCAAAAAATGGCTCAAAAGCTACGGGAAGCAAACATTCAAATTTTGAGGAGGCTATATTTCTATTCAAATGTCAATTCAGAATGGTAGCTTTCTGGATTAAAAATTGTTTGTATATGTTAACTTAAAAACAAGAATTTATATTGTTTTAGCCTTTTCAATTATAATATGAATACCCATAATATGTTTTTTATAGCTTTTAACTAGTTTTCCCAAGATAAATATGTATTTTTAGTGTTATTATCATTCAAATATTGCTTTATTGTCATTTCTGCATTTCTATTGAATCTCTCAAAATTAGTAGATATATCACAAAAATTTTTGTTGTAAACTTAAGTATATTCTTTTTGTTAAGTTTCGTTCTTTGATGACAAATTTATGCTCTTGTTAACCTTTCAGAATTTTTTCATGTTCATTCGTTAAAAATTGTTAAATGCTTTGGTAACTTCCCTTTCTGTATTATTTTGAATAATGATGCATTTCCCATATTCATTGGAACAATCAATGATGGCTACAAAGAATTTTGTGCCCTCACACACATTATGTGTATAATTTCTATAAACTTATAGATAAGTAGTAAATCAAGTTTTAACTGATAGTTAACATTGGCACTATAAATTTATTGAAGTTTATAAAGATTTATAGAGTATATAAAAATCTTGAATGTGTAAATAATAGCAGATTTCTCTTTTTTGAGTACACTTAGATTTGTTGATTTCAATTTCAAATTTTCCTTTTTTTAGAATATGCTGTTTTTAGATTACGTTATGTATATTTAATGATAAAAAACCTCCTTAAAACTACAAATTGTGCATATTCTTTCCAATATAAATCGACTAACCTTAAATAGTTACATTTTGATTGTTTCTATATTTAAAGCAACATGCTAGTTAACAAATCCTAAACATTGTTTTTCACTTTAATAAGTAAATTAACAAATTTTCCAAGATAAATAGTATATTCGATATACTATATGCAGAAATATATTCGATATTTGACATATTGGTATAAAATACTTCATTTCTGAATTTTCGCATCTTTATTTTTAAAATATTAAACACCTTACTTATAAGATTTATGTGGTTTCAAAATAAAACTGATTATTTAAAATTTATATATTTAGTACATTTATAGTTTTGATATATCTATAATTTAACTACTCTATGATTTTACATCATTCTTCATAAGTTAAATCTTTACTACGTTCCTTTTTAAGATATAATAATTTAGTTTCAGAATATGTAAAAATATTGTCTAGTTTATACGTTTTTAATGTTAAGTTAATGATGGTTTTATCAATAGCACTTTGAAAATTATAATAACATTTTTCTGATTTAAGTAGGTGTGATATTATTGCTTTTTGCATTTATATTTTTTAATTAAGTTTGTTCTACATACGTTTGCAGGTAAATATTTGAAACTTTGATTAAACTTTAATACTTTTTTATATATATTATATCACTCATATATTATTAACTTATTTCTATCTTACTTATTATATTTGTTAGAATACTATATCTTCTATCCGTCATTTCAATGGTACCAGTTCTTAAACTGAGAACAGACAAGAGAATAAAAGTAAAACCCCATAATCCTGAGGCTGGAAAAAAGAATTTGCTCTCAGATAATGAAAATCTTATTGTAATAGTTATACCTCTTTCGATGAGTAAATACATTTCTTTGCAAATAATCTTCCTTTATAAAGCACTGAAATTCTTACAATTTCTCATTTTAGGATTTAATCAAACTAATGTTAATCATAAGTTCTAACTACTTTTTTGTATAATGTTTTTCATTAGTAAAATTATATCAAATTGTATAATAAATTTCTAATATAAATAACAATAATTACTCTTTATAACAGGATTAGGAACCGAATAGTAAATGACATAAATAAATTATTATGATTGTTCATTATTCTTCGTATGAAACAATCATCAAATATTCGAGATATTCCATGGTGTAATCTAACATATCTACATCTTTAAATTTAATTTTAATTATACACTTTCCTTTTTATATTTAAAAAAATCCTTGCAATAATATTTATTTCATTATTTTTACATGTAATTTCATTCGTTACATGTAATTTCATCCTGTAAAACTCACTTACCGCCTTGAATATTTATTTTAAATAAGTCTTCATTAAACACAGAAACGTGAATTTCAAATACCAAATTAAATCGTAAATTAGTTGTTCTAGTTTTCCAAACTTTTAATTGTCGGAAATCAGTTGAAAACTCCCCACAATTAAAAGTTTGAATGGGGGTTTGAAAGTAAATAACTTTGAAGTGGATCTACGAATATAATAGATTTAGTGAAATTTTCTGTTTTTGGCCATACTTATTTGCTATGTGATTCGATGCATTAAAATTGAGATGATGACTTTTTACTTAAATTAATTGCAGCAAAATTATTTTCCCAACTATTTGAATAGTATAAAACAAAAATAAGTACAAAACTCAAACAAGATATTTAAAATGAAGTTAACAATTTTTTTTAAAAAAGCAGTTAAAAGAAAATTTATAAAAATCATAGCAATTGATTGATCTGTAAAGTAATTTCATGTGCTGATCAGAACAATAATTCATGAAATGTTTTCATTTCAATTTTTCAATTAAATTCAACAGAAAAATTATAGATTTATATGTATCTTTGTGATTAATAAATACTTAAAAGAAATATAAATGAAATGTATGAGAAAGTAAAAGACTTAAAAAAGAAATTATGTAAGGAATGTAGTAGTTTAAAACATAAAAAAATTTGAAATAGTTGAGAATACAGCATTAGTAAAAATACCGACGGATAAAATAATTTTATTTCACAACTGATAAAAGATTTCTGATAAATCAAAAAATCTTCTTTTAAATTAATGAAATTAAACATATTACATATTTTCGTTTTAAAAATATTCAATTTAATCAAACAGTAAAATCTAAAAGAGAATTAGTAAAACTAATTGCAAAATGAAAAAAAGCTGCTTACCGTATTTTATTTCAAATCTGGCAAATTTTGTAATAATGTACCAACAAGTGTGCAACATTACAAAGTAGAAAATAATCAAAAACTATAGATGTTGATACTAAAAACATTTAAAAAACCAATATATCTCTTTCTTTGGAATATTTAATAAAGTTATAGAAAAAATTTTTTGAAAAAGATAAATGATGTTGTGCTAAATTTATTATAAATATTTTACTTAAAAAGTAATTAAATTTAAAAATTGTCTTATTCTAGCTTAGATGTATCTACTGGTTCTGGAACTTCTTTTATATACCATTATAAAGATCAAAAATAAATTTTAGGGAGAATTTTGATCCTTTTTGATATTGCACACACAAATATATTAATTCTAATAAAATAACTTTTTCGAAAAATATTGCTTAATAACTTATAAATTTCAAAATAAAGGAAATAGGTATATGATAATTTTTATAATGACATATATTTGCATAATATTTTATGAAATATATATATGGAGGAATATAACCTTTGATATTTTGTATTACTTATTTCAAGAACTAAATATTTTTAAGAAACAATTGTTTCCTATAAATAAAGTACTTCATTTTAGATTCCTTGTCTGACTATTTCACAAATGAATTTACTAAATTATTTCATTTAAGATATATTTTTTCAATAATTTTCTAAATATTATTCATGAATATATACACTCTCAAAAATTCTAATTTTTCATATTTTCATAGTGAGAAATGTATAGAATTTGGATAATAAACTTGAATAAATTTATGGTTAAATATTTTTTTATAAATGTCCCCCTTATATCATTCAGAATTACAGAAGGAGCAAAATTTTACAATTAAACTAAACTTATTAGAAAATTGGAATCCTTAAAAGTGACATTTTGTAACATTTAAGAATATGCAGCAAAAATCTATTGAATTTTTGGACAAAACTGATATAGCTGAAACAATTATAATATCACTGTGATATATTAGAGTTCATGCAAGTAATTTACTCATTTACAATTTCAAAACTACTTTTCTGAAATTTACAGGCTAAATTTTATATCAGTATAATCATTGAAAAATCTGATAAAGAAAGTAAATATAAAGTAGATTTGCTGCTCAAAAAAGAGTTATCTTTATCATGAACAAACAAAAATTACATAAAATGAGTAAAAAATACAAAAAGTATCTCAATTCTGCTGTTTGACATTTCTAGTTTAATAAGGATATCTAAAGAATTGGTAAGAATGAAATTTTCTGGAAAATGTCGTCTTTAGTGCCTGAGATGAAAAGCGAGAAGGAACATGGGAAAGTTGTTATTTGAAATAAAAAAGATAAAATTTATAAACAATATTTATTTATAAAAATAATGAATACATCGAAACATTTTAAAGTAAACCATGTAGTTTAGCTTGAGAATATAGAAAATATGTTTTTTAATACAAGTGCTAGTTACAAATGCAAATATAACATATTTTTATGGTTACGAATATCAAGGAAAAAATAAAAACAAACAACATAACCATTAAATTATGTCATACTTCAGCTAAATAGACGAAGCTTAATGCATTTAATCTACCATTTGTAAAAAGCTACTTTGAATCAAAATTTATTCACTTTTCTCTTGGTTGATCAACTTCAGAACTTATTAAAATATTTTTCGATGTTGACACACCTGATAATTTTCATTAAAATATTTTGAAATATGTCTTTATTTCATCATCTAAAAAAATAAATTCAGAATTTCTGAATAAATTTATAAAAATTTTGAAAAACGGTGGAAATTTACAAGGGGTCATGCAATAATAAAAACGTGGATTTCACGGAAATGTATCTTTGATTATTCATGGATATAATAATTGTAATTAATGTATTCTCATAAAAATATTAATTCAAGGAAGTGATTAAAAAGTTTCTTCTCTAGAGTTGGTGTTTGTTCAAGACTTACAATTTTATTTACTTACCCTACATAAGCTTTCAGAATTAAGTAAGAGTAACGCGTAATAAATTGAAATCATGGGTGCTCCGATAAAAATTATTTTTAATCATGTTTTAACATAAATAAATCAAATGTATGCATCATATTCTATTGCAACTGCATTTGATACGATTTTAATATCGATTAACAACAGAAAGAAAAAATAAAAATATGGATCGAAACATAATGCTTTGCCATTCCGATATGATAAAATGCGCGTCGTTTGATAAGGTAAATGGTTTCTAAATATAATGGCTTTTAATAAAAAATAGTACAGGTTACATAATCATATTTTAAAAGGAGGAGTGAATGATATAAATGTAGAAATAGATTGCATTCTAGATTGTTTATTTTTAAAAAAAATGTCCAATATTTCTTTTTATTTCTCAAATCATAAAATGAGGGCAACTTAAATTATTTATTGGCTGAATTCAACTGGATATAAAAGAATATTTCTAAAAGTATTCTTTTAAATTTCAGTTTGAAAAACATGTACTGTGAATATATAATTATAATAATGATACTGGCATTAATGATATAAAAATGTTAAAGACTTTTTATTATACACATAAAGATGAAATTTAAAAAAAAAATATTTCTTCCAATTGTTTAACCCAAATTAACAAAGGACGGTAAGGAGGAATCAAAATTACAAATTTCAGAAGATTTTATGTATGTAATCAAAAAAGAAATGCTTTCAAAATTTTAGATTCAAATGATATTCATGGATTATTTTCAGTAAGTAATAAAATAAAAAATTAAGATTAAAAAATATGTTAAATTCATTCACATCTAGGTAATTTTGATGTTAAAACATGAGTTAATAGCAATGTAAAAAATACTTTATTTGAAACAATGAAGTAAAAAAAACTATATTTGTTAAATAATACTTTGATTTTAAGAGAAAATAATTTGTATGACATGAATAAAAAACTGATTTCTGAACTATTCTGAAATAAATAATGGTTTTAGCAAAAATTCTTTATAATAGAGTGAAACTAATTCATGATGAAAAAGATAAAAATATTTTAAGAAAAAAAACACAGATTACGTTCATGCTTTTAAAACTGATTGTTAAACTGCTGGAAATATAAGAATTATAAACGTTTTAAATTTTAAAATAATTAAAGACGCATCATCAAATATTATGTAGGTTAGCAAATTTGCGTTGCTACAACCAAGGAAAAAACAAGGAAAGCTCAAAATACATTAAATGCAAGATATTTTTTAAAACTTGATTAAATGGTTTTGAAGTATTTAACCCGAATTTAAAATAGAAATCAATATGTATGCGAGAAAGTTAATTTTCTCAATATCTAAAACATGCGTAAAATGCCTTTAACACATCTAAAAATTCGTAATGAAATAATAATCTGTAAATTGCTATAAGCAAAGCAAACATTGACACTGAAACAAATTTCGTTTAAAGTAAAAGGCTAATCATTATTAAAATTATTAACATATATTCTTAGGAAACTATAATTATTTCAAAACCTCAAATAATTACGTATTTGAGGTTTTAATGAGGTTTTAATAGGATAAATTCAAATTTTTTGTTAGGTTTTAAAGATTTTTCTAAAAAATAGCTAATTTCGACTGATTAATAACTTCTAATTAAATTGTTTTTAACTGAGCACTTTGAAAATAAAGTAAACTCTGGCTTTTTCAAAACTTGAGATATTACTATTTTAATTTGCCTTTCAGAGGTTATTTTTAACACATATTTTCTAATTTGACCAGGATATACTGTATAATTTGGACTCCAAATTCATTAATTTTTACCCGGGAAAAGAAACGTACCCCATCCTGTTGAACTGCATGTGAGGTCACTAATTATTTACCTACCAGGTCAAAATCACTTGAATATCGCATATTAGCATTTTAATATGAAATCATTTAAATTAATGCGTGGGAAGACGTATACCTTCCTGAAAAAGTGATAAATGAAAATGAAGGCATTGAATTTAGGAGAATTGTGTCAAATATCTGTTTTTATATGAAAGTTTCTCTGATATATATGATTATGAACATGGAATAAACTCTTTTCCTGTATTAAAATATATCATATAGTTAGTAATATTCTATAATAAATAGTTATTATGAATTATAAATGTACATTTTCGGTTTCTATTTACTAAAGTACTCTGAAGACATAATTAAAATATTTGAAAATATGAATTTAATGATTAGTTTTAAAAAATTAATTTAGTGTAACTTTATATAAAAAAAATAATAAAATTAAAATAATAGGAAAAATTAAGTCAATAAATTATCAATAAAAGTAACAAATGATCGCATAAAAGTGATAAAGATGCTAATTTCAGCCCAAAAGATCAGAGTATATGATTCAAGTATAAGAGAAAAATTCAAATAAATGTTGTTGTTGTTGTGTAATACCCGACTACTAGAATGTTTATCCTTTAAGGATTATATACAAAAGGGCAGAAGTTATGGCACCTTATATAGTGGAACAGCCAGTGAGTGTGACATCACAGCCTCAAAAGTGGGCCCTCGTGGTTTAGAAAAAGGTACCAAGTAGAGGTGCCCCAGGACGTTGCTACTAACTCAACATGTAACATTTCACATGAAAGATATTGCAACCATTACATATTTAATATGCTCCAGCCGTCTTTAGAGAACCTGGCGGATCTTCAAATGGGTTGGGATTTGAACTCACTACCCCAATAATGAATGCTATAACAACCAGGCCAATACGGGCCGAATTAAATTAAAGAGTTTGTTATACATTGATAAATATAAAAATGAAATATAAAATAAGAAACAATGAAAATAAAAAATTAATTAAAAAAATATTATATATATAACCCATATTTTCTCATTTTTTCAAATAACTATTAGTTATATTTCATCCTTTATTTTTAACTATTTGACATAAGGAGCTAAGCATGTATTTATTTTTCACCTTCTAATATGAAGTTCAAGAAACTGGAAAATAGTTTATGAAGTAATCTAATTTTGTGTCATGCATATTTACATGTATAAAGGTATAGCAGAAAAATATATTATGTAAATGTACACCACATGTCACTGAAGTCTTAATAATTTACTCACCTTTTGTATCGTAAGCTTATAAGTCTGAGATGGCTGTGGAAGCTTATGAGAATCTATATTTTAGCTTGAAAAGTAATTTAACAAATCCCTGGATTGATATCATCGGTAAGATTTTTTTATCAACATTAAAGAATATTGGTATCTTTTACTTTTTAATGAATAAGAATACTTCACTGTATATTTGTAATAATATATAACTTTCATAATTTTTTTATCATAAAAATTATTAATTTAAAATGATTATTTAGTTTCATGATTTCTCTTAACAACGTAACTTTTTTTCAAGATATTTTGGGTATTTTGTGAGTTTTTATGTATATTTTGAATATTGTTTTGATGCTTAAAATATAAGGAGTATTTATTTTATTATTTATGAAAAATAAATTTGCCATATTTTTTATTTTCTGTTAAATTACGAATTTTTATAGCAAAAATGCATATTTTTTGCATAAGAGATTTAAAGATTTTATGAGTGGGTATATTATTTTCAAATGAATACTCTCCTACAAGTATGTTAACAATATAGTGTTCTAACTTTTTCATGAGAGATATTACATTTCTTTTATGAGATAATTTTTATTTTTAAGATATGTGTTTTTGCTTCAAAAGTCTACAAAATTAGGGATAACAAGAACAAAGGGTAAATATCCCTCATTATGTTTATATTTTTTCATAAAAAAAGTGCCCTCGAATTTGAGAGACGTTTTCTTTATAAAGAAAATATAAATTTGACTACATGTATAACTGTAACCGACAAGTGATTGCCTTTTAATATTCAAATAACAGCCTACCCAGCAAACACAAACTGCCGGCAAAAATCCGGGCCGCTGCTGGCCAAGCCGGTTTTCTGTTGGCCACGGCCAGCCGCTCATGGTTGTTTGATGGCCCAGCTCCGGCCATTACGGCCACGGATGAGTGCTGGCCAAAATGAACCGGGCCGGTGCTGGATGATAAGTAGTGGGCCAACAGATTTTGGCCATTGTTGGCCCTGAAGCTGTTGGCCAGCAAAATTAAGACAATTAGTTGTAGCGCTATTTTTTATTTTATCGGCAAAGACTATTTTTTTCCAAATAACTATTTTTTTGTGATGTTAATTAATTTTCATTTAACTTCTTACTTTTTAAACTCTTTAAAAACAACTTTTCAGAAAGAAATCTAATTTTCACATTTATTGTGTATTCCGCGTGACAGTATGACGTCAGATACTGCGAAATGCTTGAGTCAGCGTCAGCCATTAATGTGAAATGGCGGAATGTTGTGTCTGTGAGCTAAGAGAAATATAAGGTAAGTAAGCATTTATTATTGTTGTTTTTATCAGGATAGAATTGTTATGAATGAGATGCAAGAATAATATATTTGTTTTATGTTGAAATATTATTTAATTACTTGTTAAGAAAATTTCATAAGCTGTTGATAACGTGACAACAAAAGAAAAACATTGGAAAATGTTTGTCATTGTATGTTTTAGAATAATTTCATTACCGTGTGAGGAATAGAAAAATATATCATGCACAGAAGCATTTTTTCATTCCATATATTAGTTATATTTAATCAATTAGTATAATAAATTTTTCAATGCTCAATTTTTTGAATCGAATTCGATTGCTACAAAGTTTAAACGTATTTATTACATTTTTTGTTTTTTACGAAGCAAGTTTATGGAGTCTAAAAATATTCTATTTGAAAGCGCTTAGATGTTTACTTTCAATAAATTAATATATGATATTGTAGCATTTCTGATCAAAAAATTATGTGCGAATTCCATATAAACTTTAATTATTTTATTTTTAAAAGGCTTTCTTATTTACTATTATTTTTAAGTCAATTTTTACTGACCGAAATATTTTGTCTTATAAGGATTCGTGGTTTTAAATTTTGTATACTTCTCAAAGATCTGTTTTAAGGAATGAAAAATTGTACAATGCATAATATTACAAAATATTTTATTGCATATATTACCTGGTTTTTATGTATAATCCTGTCAACCATTAAAATCATTGTGGATTTCTTAGCGAAATATTATTGCATCTAAAACTCGAAAAATTGTGTAAACTTGAAAATAGTAAATTTTAAAATTTCTATAGGAATCTGACAGATTAATTGCCACAAATTAATAAAAAAAAACATCTAGAATTATGTGGTTGGAAAATTAATATTAACACATATGAAAAATGTTCATATGGAACAACTTTTATTATATAAATTAGTTGTGTAGCATGTTAACTATTTCCATGTAAAGAATGCTGTCAGATGTAACAGCTTAGTAGTTACTCTTGTGTTTACATTATTATATTTAAACCATATTTTATGTTTTTATTTATGATGGAAAAATTGAAGTATGAATTAACAGTAATTTCAATTTGTTTTAATGAAAATATAAGTTAACTAGAATATTTGTTCCTTTATATTTTGGAGAAAGTGATTAACATTTCAAGCATTTGATGATACTTTTGACATTTTGATCTCTTGATTCTTTTGTAGTAATGTAAATGGTTTTACTGTTATAGTAAATAGTCGACCGGATAATGGGTAAATGATATATCTAATCTTATATATATACACACATAAACATACAATTAAAACATAATTTTTTTTCCTTTACCGATTTACAAAGTCTGATTGTGATAATATTGTCCTATATATAATATTGTCAGATTGAATTATTTTTATTTACTTTTGATTTTTCTCTTCAAGGAATTGAAGTTAAATAAAGAACTTAAACATAATTTTAAACAGTAAATTAGTAAGGTATACAAGTAAAATGAGTATGATATGAGAAATAGTTAAAAAAAAAGTTTATTATTTTTGATTTCATAAATACCTCTAATTTTAAAATTCATTATACAATTTCTAAATAATAACAAATAATTAAAATATTGCATTAGTAAACTCCATGTTTATTTTATTTTATCGTTTTAATATAGTAAGCATAATTAGGTTAATCCTCCAAACATTTACATATATATATATATAATTTCTAAATTTATTAACTGTTTTTTAATTTCCCGATATCTCTTTTATTGTGAGTTTTATTTGAGTATTTTACAGAAATGATTAAAGTCATTTTTGATAGTTGATATTATTTTGTTTGTTGTTTTTCTTTTTGTAATTTATAACATAAAACGATTAAACTTAAAGCCCAGATATAGGTCGAAATTATTCAAAACCCCACTTGTTATCAAAGAATTAAAGTTTTGTGATATCCATCTTGAGAATAATTTAATCATTTTATTAGAGAAAGAATATAATTTAAGTTTAATCTTATTTATCAGTTAAGCATTTAATATTTTAAAATTAATATATCATTCATTAACATGTTGGATGTGTTTTACAACTGTTCTACATGATGGATCAGCTGTTTACGGATTGCAAATGATTATGAAATCAAAACTTAGAAAAGAAAATAGTATTGCCCAATTACATAAAGGAAATAGTTAGGTCTTCTTTATTTATACGTTTTATCCTTTTTCTGGCTTCTTGCAGAACTTGAATTTGTTATAGAATTTTTTTTATCAATAACATTTGGTATAAATATATTATACTGGAAAGTGACCTTTAATAGGTATTGTATGGTTATATGTAGTCTCGATCAATGATCACATCTAACCATAAATACAATTTTTTCCTTAATATTTTTCAATATCATTGGTAATTACAAGCCAGATAATTTATTTCCTTGTGTTACAATTTTTTTAATTATTTGTATTAACAAATAATTGTAATTATAAATTCTATTAGCAAGTAAATATAGGTAATATTTTTTGTCAGGTAGTACTTGGTTGACGATCCTCTTCTGGCTTTGGATTATTGTAGAGTGTACAACGTCATGGACACTGCTGGCCTTTAGGGGCATGCAACAACAACAACATTATTTTTAAAGTAAAGTAACAAATTATTGCTTATATTTATTATTGATGGCTATGTTGCTAATATTTCATTTTATACATTAGCTTTGAAGATTGTATTTCTAATATCTCCCCACTCCAATGTAAAGTGTAACTATTTAAACTATAGTCCAGAATCAATAACTTATTTTCTAATAATATTGGATTAAATATAAATTTAATTCTTAGTGTAAAATAAAAATTATAAATTTTTGTAAAACATTTTTACATCTAAATACTTCATGATTATGATAATTACTTGTGATGTAAATTTACTGGGCATCAACTGGAATGCATGTATTCAAAATCTGTAAATCTTTTGCATTAATTGATGTAATTTTTTTCATTAATCTGTAATCACAAGTATATAAAAAAATAAATTCCATGTTAATAAGATTTTGCATAGAATATTGCATAGATAATTCAAAATTGTCAATATGTTTTAAAATTCATCAATATTTATTTTAATTACTATGATTTTATAAACTTTACTTATCTGTAATTGTAGTTGTGTGTAAAAAATAATTTGGTAATCATTGATGAGTATTTTATTAACCATTTCTTATTAGTTAAAAATGATTTTTTAAAAGCATGAAATACAAAATGTATGTTGTTAAAAATTAATTACATTCTATTATTATAACCTTGACAATGTAAAATTCATTGAATTACATTGCATTGAATTTTTGAAGTCAGATGTTTAGAATTTCTATTAAGTCATTCAACTGAAATTGTTTTCATTCAACCCAATTATTTGTCTCTATTTTTAATCAAAGAATTGTTATAATTGATGAATTTTGATTTTTTGTTACTTAGTGTTATTTATTAAAATGTGTATGTATATATATAATATATATATATATATTGAAATATCAATATGAATATAAACTTAAACTAAACTTTGTCACGACAGTCTAGCAGGCACAGTGGGCCAAGGCCTACTGTGCCTGTTTGCCTGACCAAGAGCCCCTGGGCTGCAAAGCACATGTCCCGATTTGGTGCTCAGCATAACGCAAAACACCCAGTGTTCAGTTCCCAAGCATGCTCATTGTGGACATAATGTGACAAATAACCATTCCCCCTTTTTTAAAGAGATAAAACTGTAATTAAGTAAAAGATTCCATCATAAAATAATTGTATTAATAATCTTTTCTTTATGAGTTATTAATTCTGAATGAAAATTGACACTATTATAGGCATTCACAACCTTTTCAAGTGCTTTGCTTGTTTTGCTTTGTAAATTTAATTGTAAAATATTGTAAGTTTAAAAATAGTTGTGTTGGATTCTCCTTATTCAAATAATTAATACTGTGAAATAATACCTAAATATATGAAAATAAGTGTTATGCATGAAGATTTTCCTAATTTATATAAACAGCTCAATTTTTTTCTTTTTTTACCTGGGCTGTTATTAACATCCTGCTGTTTTTATTTTTGTAATTAAATTGAATCAGTTTAACAATTCTGTTTTTTATTTTTATTTTCAGAGTATTACAACAAAGTGAAAATCTTCCCAAAAGGAGAAATTTGTTCCAGAGTACTAATTCAGAAGGTGGACCACAAAAATAAAAGAAAAAACTTGTAAATTAAAAATGTTTAAAATGATTTTCAAATGTAAATAAAAATAGATACTTTTTTATTTTCAATATTATCATAGATAAAAAATGTTAATTCCATTAATATTTAGACATTTCACTTATATAATGGCTTTTGTTGTGTTAATTTTTATAAGTAATAAAAAATCTTAATCTGTATCCTTTTGTATCCTTTTTCTCAACATCTTGTTGCATGGAGACATTTCACTTATTTATGGCTTTGTTTTCTTAATTTTTATAAGTAATAAAAAGCGTTAATCTTTATACTTTTTATCATTTTTCTCAACATTTTGTTGCAGGGAGTTAATTGATTTGGAAAATAATTCTATAAAATTATAAAACTGGAATTCTTTTATACATTCAAGTTCAGTTTTAGCAATAAATTGACACTTGCTTACACAAGAATTTTTTTAAATTTATAAATAATGAAATTCTGTAATAACAAAATATTTTAAAAACAAAATAAAGGTTACTTAAATAAAATTTAGATTATTAAAATAAAACTATAAAATTTAGATAGCATTGTCAAAAAAATAATTTAAAATATGAGTTAGTAATTCATATTTATTTAATCTTTATGCAATTAAGAACTAAAAATGCGCTTAATCATATTTGACAATATTACATGGATAACAATTGTCTTTTAGAAACACAAAAATATATTCACTATTAATTTGATGGATTTCCAATACTTTTATATTAACTTTAACAATATATACAATATTAATATAAAAATGAATTCAATATTTATAGAAATAACCATAAGCAGCCCTACGTCGGTGAAAGCGGCTATCGTCGGCCAAACGGCAAAGGGCCGATGGATAACCGTATATGGGCAGGTACTGGCAATTACATGGGCCACATGCGGCCAATATGGCATTGATGGCCACCCGGCGTTGGGCCAACAGCGGACCGTACTGCCGGCCCAGCAGCAATGACGACGACCACTTTATTGACGGAGCCGACGAGGCCAAATAGCGGCGGGCCGCTGCTGGCCAAGGCGGCTAACAGCAGCGGCCCGATGGATGCCCGGCATCTTTGTGTTTGCTGGGTAGAAGAAATATAGATTCAGCAAAACGCATTGTACGAAACTGCCCAACGACACGATAAATCTTATCATTTAAAAATTAATTTTTCAATGTCAATAGTAGTCGTGTTATAGGCCTTACAATATTTTTGCTGAATATTTGAATTGATCAACGAATTCGAAGAACTTTATTGTGTTTACCAGATGTTTTATCAATTAGTCACATGAAATAGGTTTTCAGCTAGCCATGACACTATTTCTTAATGTTTCTGAACAAATTATGATTTCCTCGAGTAGTGCTATCTGGAGCACAGTTGCAATCCATGAACATTTCAGTTTCATTAGTCAAATCATCGGAACTCAATTATACGAAGAAATATCCTTCCGACATTATTAGCTGGAACTGAACTATATTTTTATATTAAAATAAACATTACTCACCAAGCATAGTTAGAACTGTTTAGAAAGATATACTTCAATCAAGATGGACAAAGTGGACAAGGCCTGATTGGAAGAATGTAAGCCTTTATCGATTGTTTCTCACTTTTCGCCCACCGGTTTATGAAAATTAGTATCGAAGTATTCAAGTTTAAAATCCACCTTTCCTTATCATTTTACTACACAACAATTATATTTATTGTCATAATCTGAAGAATGAGTATTCTGTTAGTTTCAATTGTGCTACACTGTACTATCGCCACTAGCAGGTATGTTGATAATGACGTTTGGCATGTATTGATAGCGTTATGCAGTAGTGACTCTTTTCATAGAATCAACTTCACCATGTTCAATTCTCAATGGATGATGTTCATCAAAATATGCTTAGTTGAAATAAAATCAGCTTTGGTATGCACTCAAATTTATCTGTTTATACAAAAGATCATTGCTAAACTAAAATAATTTCCTACCTCAAAAATTATCTGCCAGGGAGGATTTTACAAACAAATGGGAAGATAATGTTTTTATTATTGTAAGCCGATTTTTATAAACTACTTTTTTTCCTATATGCTTACCATTTATTCATCTACATTGAAACACTTACATGCTACATGTTTCTTGGACATTACTATATTCCTGTAGAGTTTATTTTTCCTAGAGAGTGTCAAGCATGTGATTTTTGTGACCCGATTACTATCATATCTTGTGTCACGAAACTAAAAAGGAATTTAAAATATTATTAGCAATATTTTTGTGTATGTAAATTTTAAGTTCGTATTTTTAAGGAATTGACATAATCTCTAAACCTGTTCAATCTTTTTTAAAAATTTCTATCGTGTATATTTAACTTCCAATAGAAGAAATTAGACATTGAGAAATATACTAAATATTGATTTGTAGTTAATAAAAAATGTTTCTGATTTGCTTTGCGTGAAACAAAAGTGTACTGAAAATTTAAATTCAATCGTGATCTCTTGCATCTCTTAATCGCATGCATATATTCAAATGAATTATATATCTGATAATCACCCACCTTTTGCCAGATACATGCATTTCATGAAAATGACATGAGTTTATTTCAGGAAAAAATTCCCAATGTTGAACTGAATTGCTTATTTGTATTTGTAAAAACAAAAAAATATACTTACCCAGTTTGATATAGGATTTGTTTTTTGACTGCAACAATGACATTTTTCGATACATTGAATTACCACAAAATATATTTTCTTCACTCTCATTAAACAACTTAAAGCATTTATGCAGTCCGGTTATTTTGTTTTATTTACTTATTTGATTACGATGCCAATGTTGACATTCATAAAATTCATTTTTAATTTTATAGGCAAATTTACTATCAAAATTGTCTTGATTTGAAACACAAAAATCATTCTAAACTTTGTAATATTTATAATCCCTAAATGTATCAGTATTTTTTAAATGAAATTTATATAATAGATATTTCAAAATACATCCCAATGCCACTGCTTCATAATCGTTTTGTAAAGCCAATTAATTATTATTCTAATATTCATAGTCAGAGAATATCAGAATAGTAATGCATATGTTATATTAGATTAAAAATTAGTTATATTAGACGTAAAAAAGATTCCAATTGAAATTATTTAATAAGTTAGTTAAATGCAATTTTTAATTGACATAGGTAAAAATTTCCTTATGAAGTGCTGTGTCTTTTTGTTTTTGTTTTTTTTTTAATTAAAGTAAAATGACATTTAACTATGCTATAATTATTAACTCTTGATATAGTTAAATAATTGATATTTATTATTAATTTTTTAACTAATTTATTAATTATTAATTTTTTAAACTTTTTAACTAATTCATTTTATTTATAAATGTATTAAAAATTAATTTTTGTATGCTAGTAGTGAAATTGCAGATTTTTTGAAAAATTAAACTAAACTAATTTGAATGTATTTGTTCGCTTTTCATAATTTGAAACATTTCTTAAAGGAACAATTCTTAAAATACACATGCTAATAACATTTTTCAGGGAATTTATTTCAAATACTTAGTTTATTTTTTCTGGCTTTTCCAAAATTAAATTATTTTCTCAGTATAGAAGTTTCAAATAAATTATAAGTAATAAAAGTTAAGTGATAATCTTCATTATATATTTGTTTTACAGCCTATTTATAAAATTTAAATAAAATCGTCCCTTTTTGATAGTTGTTTTTTCAGTTTTAAGGTAAAAAATCTAGAATATATATATATATATATATATATATGAACTTTCAGTAAAAAAATTATATCCATATTAACAACTTTCCAATTTATATAAAAATGAAATTGTGATCTTACAAAACAATAAAATCTTTATGTGGAAAAAATTCAGTTACTTAAATGTTTTCATTTCCTTTTATAAATATGAGTTTATTACATTCAATCAGAAAAAGCTTTTTTATTTATAACACGTAACTAAATATCTGCCTCATTCTATTTCTTATCTCTTATATTATTATATGCATCACACTTATAAATTATTTTCCCCATTAATTATTTAAGGGTAAGTATTTTTAGTTTTAAATTGAATAACTTTCCTCGCCTACATAAGGAAATTAAAGGAGCTACGGTGATATTACTTTAGTTTATTAAAGGCGAGTATTAGACGGACAGATTTATACCTACTATTCTGCATATATCTCTTTTAGGTTGACATTTAATGTCCAATTGTGCACTCGGGTTTCACCAATGAAGATTTATTGCCAAATTATTTCCAATTAAGATTTTGTTTTTCTTTCAGACTATTCTAAGTCATTTCCGTATACACATTTCTTATCCTTCAAAGAATGAAGAAATCTAGCAAAGTTTCTGCTGCACTTGAAATAGTGAATTAACGCTTAGCACTATTTATGATTGAATAGACAGTAATTTATTGAAAGCTACGATTTATGGGAATTACTAGCTGTTGTGGGTGCTTCTCTTTACAATTGTCTATTTTATAAATATTATAATGAAGCAAAATCATTTTTTTTATTTTACTTTATGAACCATCTGTGAAGTGCTGTAAATAATACACCAATTTTTCTATGAAGTTGTAAAGTCATATTTTATTTTCAATAAGAAATTTAGTCGACTCAATAAAATGTACTAAAATCACAACGTATTTATTTATCATCGTATATTAATGGCTGGAGAATGAGCACATACATTTTAAAAGTTTTTCGCAATCAATTTTTAAAAATAAATTTTTAGAGAGAACACAATTCTTGTAAACACAATAATATTCCTCCAATTTGTTACTAATTTCTTACAAACTTAAAAAAGAGAAGTCTTTTCAGCAGTTGATAAATGTCAAATTTCCTGAACTTGTTTACTAATTTAAATAATCTTAGTTTAGATATTTATTTCAGAGAAAAAATTTATTTCAATTAAATTAATTTAACTCCGATTCTTTTTCAGAATTAGTTTTAATTCTTTAAGTTCCACCGCGTTTTAAAAAAGTAAAATTGGAAATCCATTCTATTTCAGAAGAATTGCACTTGATATTTTTAAGAGAATGCATGAAGTATACATTCTCTATAGAAGATCTAAATTTTCTCAAGCGTTCACTTTTATAAATATGTTTAAACAAAGGTAAAAGGAGCCATATGCATTTCGTTTCAGGAACAGGAAATGAACATATCCTAAATTTATTCACAGAAATTAATTCTTAGATATTTGATAATTATTGTCCATTCTGTCAATGTATTCTTTTCTGAAACATGAGATTAATTTTCTATAATAGGTTCTATAACTCTGACGTGTAATATAATTAACAATCTGTTTCTAAGATTTTGCAGTTGAATGTAAATTTAAATTCTTTGTCTTCCAATTCTAAATTATCTAACTAATTATTCTATGATTAATATAGATACTCTAATTTTAACAGCATTCACACAATAATTTTTATATTTATGAAATTGAACTTATTTGAAGGAATTATATCGTTATCTCAAAAAAATTTAACTCATTTCGGGTTTATTATGAATGACAGTTATGATTCTAATTTCAAAAGCACAATCCCAAGCACAAAGTATATGCCATGTCTCTCTTATTAAGGTTCCTTGTTGAAGGAAAAATGACTTACCTAGGACAAATATCACAGCCTTGTTGCATAAAAGCCCCCAGTGAGAACCATAAGCTATTGTAGAGAGAAAAGTCATTTGATGTGTTAGGACCCATAAAATGGTCTTCATATTTCCACTCTTGGGGTGAAAATCGACTCACTAAGAAAAGAACAACTGAAACTCCAACATAGGCAAAAATAATGCACATCCAAATTTCTTCAGACAATGGGTTCATGAAGGAGAAGACGCCAGGCTTCTTTTTCATCGGTTTCTTTATCATGATGCTGATCCCTAGAGACATGAAAGGTTTCGTGAAGTCAATAACCCTTTCCCTCGCTGACGTGATAGTCAGCGGAGCTATGGCAATATCGGCTTCCTATATAAATAAAGAATAAATCATGTAAACTAAAGACAGTGTGATTATAATACATAAGAAGCTAGAAATAAAGATTTATGCCAACTTATTAATAAAATTTAAGTAATTACGTTGAAAGAATTTCTGTCATTGTATGGCTAAATAAAATAATTTCTTCCACTCACAATTTATTTAAATAATCACAGTTGTATAATTTTTTTGTTACATATTTAAAATTAAAAAGATTTTTTAATAACTTAATATCAATTATTTATATAATATTGCTTTAATAACATTCTCCTAGTGCAATAAGTAGTGTTCAATAATTCTATTTATTGCACAAGGAAAATGTTTGTTGCACTAGGAGTTGCTTTTGTTTGTTCTCATGAGATATAATATTGACTAAATAGGAAAGAAAACTATTTCATACAGAAAAATAAGAATTAAATTTGCTTAATACTAGTAAAATTTCCCAATTTATCTAATTGCTTGAAGTAGTCTTTTGCATAAACTATTTTTGAAACTTAAATACAGAATTTTTATTGCCTCTGTGCATTCACCTTTCAAGAGAAATACCATACTGCCTATATTTTTTGGTAAATTTCATTAATTTTTTAATTGTCGTTTTAACTCTCCATTTTATTGTACGAAGACAATTAAAATGGGATTCCCTTCAGTGCGTTAACCTTTTGTCCATTCTAAGTTAACGTGATGGTCATCTTAATAACCTCTAAGGATTTTGAGTGGCACTGTGAGCATATATGCAATGCATTCTGATGAGCAATTCTAATTTCATGTAACACTACACAATTGTTGCAGATGTCATTATTATAATGTAAAGTGTAATTAAGTTATTAATTATATCAGTGCATATTGAGTCAGTTTACTTCTATAATTCAAAATCAATTCGTAAGCAAATATAATTAAATATTTTAATTTGAATATTATGGGTAAAAATTAGTTTATAATAAAGTAATTTTTGATCAGTAATTTTATTGACCAGTATTACTTAAAAAACTAGGTATACAAAATTTTATCGACTAAAAATTTATGAAGGAAATTTATGAATACGTGTAATACTGAAAAAAATTTTAAAACTTCGGTGAATGAGAACCGGATATATAAAAATAGTTCCTGTAAAGAGAAAATAATTTATAATTAGTTTTCTAAATTTAGAATTGTATCATGGTGAAAATAACAGGATGCCCTTTAGGGATGAGAACACAATTTCGAGCAAACGTAACTTCTTCACTTTACGTGAAATAAGAAATTAAATAGAAGTTTAAAATTGTACATGTAGCTTCAGTCATGCAAGTATGATTTCAACATATTGTTAATGTTTTAGGTAGATAAGTAAAACACGCAAATTGTACATCGAAGTATAAAGAAAATTATTTAAATTGCTAATTCTGTTATAGATATTGATAATAAGAAAGGAATCAATCGATTAATGTAAAAGTCTGTTTCTTTTTTTTTAAATTTTGAGCTAAAATTTCAACACCCAAAAATTTGAAAAAAATTATTGTCATGATTTACTATATGCAAACAAATTTAAGAAGTATACAAATTTATTTCATTTATTTTTTATTAACGATTGCGCATAATCAATAAATTTCGTATTAAGTAATACCAAATGATTTGAAGACAAGTTTGCTATTAGTTCTATGGATAATAATTTCTTGAGAAGATATGTTTGATTTTAATCAGTAACATAAAACTAGGTTTATTGCAAAAATTTAATATTTTAACTAATTTGGAAAATTAAAAACTAATTCCTTGATTTTTTTAAACCAAATTAAATTAATCATGAAATAAAAATACTCATGTATCATTGATTTTGCCTCTCATTTACATATTTAGTAAACATCTCAATAAATGAAAATCAATAATTGTATAATATATTTATAATGAATATTGTTAATAAAAGCATAAATTGTATTTGTGATTTAAAATATTTTATCTATTTAACTAATAATAATAAGTACATATATATTCCATAGATAAATGTGCCATCGAAATAGGAAATTAACTATAAAAATAGAAAAAAACAATTATTATTCAATTCAAAATAGTTTTCTAAAACTGATTCCAACTGTACTTCTCAAGTGTAGCATCATGTATTTTTATCAAAATTATAGCAGTCATAAATCAAATGCTCTAGTATTCTCGTACCGGTAGTCATTAAATTTTGAATAATGGTGATTAGATTGATGACAGAATAACTCTCGATTAAAACTATTATCATAAAACTTGACTTGACAACTAACGGTTAGTGATGTAGTCTCAGCTTATCAATTTCAATCTCATAGTCGGTAAATTATCAATCAAAATTCCGTATTACTGTCTGGGAACTTTTCAACGGACATTTCTTTTCTTACAATAAAGTTATGTCTTAATTTTTTTACCTTCGTTTAGTGGTACTCTATAAATAATTTTGATAAAACTAAATGCAATCATCAATGCAGCTACTTTTCTCTTCCCACTACCATTGAGTGTACTAGTACTACATTACGCTCAATACTTGAGGACATTTTTAGACACATCTAATTGTTGCAAAATCTTTTCATCTTAGTCAACACTTTCAGAAATTGTCATAAAAAATTAATTAGCTAAACATGTTAGAGCTAAGTACAATTTGAAACGTATGGAATACACATGAATATTCTTTTCTTAATAATAAACTGGTAAATATAACAGCTATACTTTCAATTCATTTAGTTAATTGCTAGAGCAGTTCATTAGTATTTATCTAAGATTTTCTTTTGCATCTTCCTAGCATTAGCTGAATTAGACGATGGTTTTAAATTACGTGGATATTTTAAATAGTGATTTATGGAATAAATAAAGTAAAAATATTTGAAATACGTAATAGGTAATATTAGATTAATAAAATTGTAGAAAAAGTAGGTTATCTTCAATGTCTTAAACAAATCAAATTTAATGTCATAAGAAATTATACTTGTAATTTCAATGTTACTGTAAATAGGGTTAACTATTATAATATATCTCAATTGCAGGAAAGGATTACATTTAGTTCAAAGTTACTTTAAAATATTTTCCAAAAAACAATGTTTAATGTTATTAACATTAATATTAAAGTGCTTCATTTTATAACACATTTCTGAAACGAAATTATGTTTTCAATATTAAATATTGAAAAACAAGGAAATAAACAACTAAGCGATACGAGTTATTAAATTTCAATGACGTTTATAAGCTAACTCATATTATTCTAATCTATTTTCTACTCAGTAATATAACACATCTCTTGAATAATAAACTACTGCCTTATTTCTCACTTAAATATTTGATTGCTTTCTCATTTATAATTTTTGAGAAAAGTGAGGAACAAAATGTAACATATATTAGCTTGAATACATTTAAAATGGTATTTTCTGCAAGAAAACCTAAAAAAACCCTTTTAAACTTAGAACTATATAGTGGTGTGTTTATGTAAATTTAGCGTGATTGTTAGTTACAGAATTCAATAAAGCGAAGACGCACTCGTGAATGCGAAACGAGATAAAAGAAATTTGTTAATGGGATACATTATATATGCTAGACGTGTTTCTCAAATGCATCCATACAATTTCTTTTATTCTTTTTGCTGTAAAAATAAAATATTCTACCTGCATTTTCTTTATCAGTTCCAATTGTATTTTAGAACGAAAAAGGGACTCTTTTTTTTCGAAATAAATTTAGTCAATACTGCCTGCAGTATATATATATATATATATATATATATATATATATATATATATATATATATATATATATATATATATATATATATATATATATATATATATATATATATATATATATATATACAGTGATGAGCAAAATAAAATCCATCAACATTTCACTCTTAAAAAGATATTCGACTTTTCTATGATTAATAAGAATTAGCCTATACTTAGTGGTCAAGCTTTTTTAATTTCTCACCAATGAAGAATATTATGATAGAAATAAAAATACGAGCTAGTCACTTTCACTTAATCCTTAAAAACTATTTTATCATGTTGCTTTTTTCATGTTGTGCATTCCAATAAATGACATTCTGAAGCATTTTAATCATGTTATTAAGCAATACCAATCAATATATCAATGCAGTGAAAGAATATTTCATTGAGTGTAAGTGTGTGTTCACACGTAATGTCTTCTGAATGCAATTAGACCCAAATACAATGAAGTAGCAAAATCATAAAAAATTTTAACAGCTGCAATGGAAAACTCTAAAACTCATGAGTGTCTTCAATAGTCCAAATTTTATAAAGAAAAATCTAATATTTTGAAATGCAAAAAAAAGGTAATCTAATGATTCTGATTACAAAAGATAACTTTATTCAATAAGGTACATTACAAAAATTAAAAGATATACAGACCAAAAAGTGATTTATTTAGCGTCAAAATATATGTGTTTAATAAATAACTGGCTACACAGCCTGTTCTAGTAACAATACATTTCACAAAACTTTAATGATATTTTTGTGTTTGTGTTTGATACAGAACATGTCCCATTAAAGCATTTTAATCATTTTATATTTTTAGAGAATATGTAAATCAAACTAAACTCAAAGCAATCACCATTAAAATGTAATTTTTGACCAACTTATTTCTGTATGGTCAGTATACGCTTGTAGAATGAAAGAAATTTTTCCAGTGTATCGGTTTAAAAATAAGATATGATCAAGAAGCTAATCTTTCTAAAACTGAGAACTATAAAAGATTCCATCTGAAATTCATTATAATCATACAAAGAAATACCTATCATAAATATGGACTGTCTTCATTAAATCTATTTCTTCATTACTCTGATTAGAATAATACATTATTTTAATTTAATAAGACCAAAAATTTTCTTCAATTTATTTGTAAACAAAACTCATCAATACAAAGTAAAAATAAATATTCATTGACTGACATTCTAAGTTATTCATATTTTTCTATGTAAAAGCTTCTAGAAAATATCATTTTTGAGTACATTTCATATATCGCAAATACTTTTGATGACTACTATACAAACAACTGCAGAACTCCTTAAATATAAAGGCAATTTTTTGGAATACTTGGTAACCATAACGATTCACATTCTGTTGCTATATAGAGTTCATCTGAAGCAGTTGCAATTTTTATAACTATACCTTCTTAAGCTGATTTTTTTCTCAGAAATCCTAACCATACTTAATATAAATTCTAGAAAATCTCATATTCCAGTATTTCCACATAGAACAGCCTTGTAACTTCTAAATAGACGATTACATGGTACCTAATGTATTAAAGTAATTTTCGTGGAATACTTATATGTGAATGGTTTATAATAAAAATAAAAAACAGTTAATAAAATGTCAGTATTATATTCTTTACACTTTCAATTAGAATAACACGCAGATAACTATAAAAATGTAGAATTAACGCCTATTTTATATCTAATGACGTCAAATGATTCTTCTTTTCTGAGTTTACAAATTAAATTTTAATCCAGCGAATTTTTTTGTATCAAATATTTACATTTTATGAAATTCAAGTTGTGAAGCTATTATTCAAGAAAACAAGACAATAAGAATAGCAATAATACATCTTAACTGTAAATAAAAACGCTACCTTGATAAAGAAATCACAATAAATAATCTCAATGTATATTATATTACAGAAACAATTTACAAAGAGCACTTGAATAGAAAACCTTGTATAAAAGTCTTAATAAATTCAAAGATATTTATATTTTGTCATTAAAAATTATCAAAACATTTACTTCGCAATATCGATCACAAATAAAATCAAAATTAATTTTCAAGACCCCAAAACAATTCTTGAAAATCAATTTTTCAAATCTATAAGATTAAAATCCTTGTAAGGATAATCAGTGCATCACATCCAGCAGTCTCAATGTTTATAACTATTCTTTTGATGTAAAAAGTCTAGAATCTGCTTAGAGGTTGATTATCTTTAGCCTTGTAAAACCCTTCAAACATCAGAAAACTGGACATTTAACTGGATGATTAATTACTCTCTAGTAAAAGCGTATCGATTTATAAGCACCCTCAGCTAAATGAACTTGCAGTACTAAGTTAAGCGAATGAAATCATTGAATTCTGCATAAATTATTTTTGTTCAAGAAGAGCTATTTGGTCTTCTAAATCTGAAAGCGACATCTATAAAATTGCAATATTTGTTCGTTTGAAATGCTGAATGCGAAACTTAAATAACTTATTCAGGGAATCTGAATAAGTTTTCTGCAGTTTTGAATTGTTTCAGAATTGTTTTAAGAAAATCTTAAAATAATTTTCAAGCTTAGAGAGTATAGCTTAAGGGTTACTTATTGCAATCAGGAAGATGGGAAGATCATAAATTATTTCTTCGAAAGCACGACTAATCGATGGAAGAGTTTTATGTATTTTAAAAGATGCAACTTTGATAACAAATGTTCTTTTATGTTGAATGTCTAATTTAATCTTTTTAGTTTTCCACTGTAATATATACTAAGAAATATACTTTTTAAATAAAGAGTGTGTTTTTTTAATTACAAGTTAAATTATGTGAAAATGATATTTTTTCAAACATTAATTACCCTAATTCCTCAATTTATGTACCATTTATAAATTTTCTGGTAATTCACTTATTCATAACGGTGATGAGACTTCATAAAGGAATTTTTTCTGTATTCTTTTAGTTTATCTTCTACAGGAATAGTTCGTCATTAAATTGTTGTAATGTAATGAATTTTATCATTGATATCGAGAAAAATGTTTTGTGGACCATATAAAATTTCTAAATTTCAAGAGTTACTCAGTAAGAATAATGGAAACCTTATCGGTTATTAACTGTTAAACTCCTAAATGGAATGTTATAATAATTATTCTAAAAGCAAAGAGAGATTCAAACTATTTTATATTGACTAACATTCTTAAAGTTATTTAAATTATCTTTATGGAATCGAATTGGTTATTTTTTTCTCGTAAGTTTGAATGTGCAAATCTATACTATTTGTACTGATTTGAAAAATCCAGTCTTAATGAAATATCTGATGAATTCAAATGAAAAATCTAAATATAACCCATTAATTTAGTCATAAAATATTCATCATACCATTTGCAACTGAAATTCATAAGGATGTTTTGCATTATTCATTACCTTGATAGCAACACTAGCATAACATATCAAGTTTAGATTCAAAATATATAAGCACAATTCTCATTAATAAATGTAATCATAACAAACAATACAGGTTTCACACCAACGTCTCATATTGTTTATGGATATTTAAGAAAGAAAATTCTAAGTTTATAACAGATATAGTAATTGATTAAAGGCTAGCCGTATAATTCCTGAAAATGTCCCACATGCGCTCAAAATTATTAAAATTGAAATGAACTGACGACAGCAATTTGGATTTTTTTATGCAAGAAAGGTACTAAAAGAAAGCAGTGTAATAATGACCATTATTTTCACATCAAGCTATTGACAATTGCGGCAGCATACAAATGGACAACAGCGTTCTGATGGTCAATTCTCTATTTTAATCATTCTAAGTTCTAAGCAACAGTAAATACAAATCTGTACCTAAGCAGTACCTAAAGGGGTATTCTTTTTCCTACAAATATATTATTTCTTACAATACTTAACCTCTATTTAAGTTATTCACAAAATATTGAGTGTTTGCTTCTTTTCTAATATTAATATGTTGAGTTTCCTTATTAACCAAATAGGATTCTTCAGCGATTAAATCAAATCTCGATTGATTTTTACTTCAGATGGTATTATTACGAATAAAAAAATTAAGGTGAGTTTAACTATTTTAAATAAGGAAAAAGAAGAATCATATACTTCTGCATTCGAAGCTTATTCAAATTTATATATTATTTTGACAGATTAAATATTTTTTGTGATACACTTTCCCTCAATACTTATCTATTTTTCTGCTCAAAATTTCTAATAATTTTTCCTCATTTGACTGTTTTCTTACATTAAATTAAAATTAACTGATTGAATAAACATTTAAGTGTTATGTCAATTTGCTTTTTAAAAAGATTCGAATATATTTATTGAAATTGCGTTTAAATATATAATTTTAAAAATTATAAACATCTGATTTCTCAACAAGATAAAAAAATCTATACAAAGATGTTGATACAATTTAAATTTTAGTTAGTTTCTCACAAAAAATATGAAATCAACAATAATTTTAATACACATTAGGTGTTTTAGACTTAATACTTTTTTTTATAAAATGCGGAAACATAAAATTTTTCTATAATTTTAAATAAATCACAGCTTTAAACACTTCTGACAATATTGTCCATTACATCCTAAATATAAAAAGATGTTTATATTATTTGTGTGAATAACATTCATAATCATTGGATTGCATAAAAGTTCAGTATTTCTTAATGTTTAATTTAATTAACACTTTTCTAATTTTATATATATGTATATACTTTTAAATATCTTAACTCTACATGCTTAGATATGGATATCTTTCACTTTAAAGGTAATTATTTACCATTAAATATATATATATATATATATATATATATATATATATATATATGCATGTATGATATTAAATATGTACGTTAGCATTAAAATCTTACATTCTTTAATGCACCAAATGCTTTAAGTAATTTATGTATTACAAAATTTAGTAAGATATAAAATTTATTTAATGGAATACAGTTTAAATATTCATATGTAATAACAAATTCTTGCAAATGATATATCTAGTAGAAAAAAATCATTTAAGTAAGATTAAACACGAAATTAAACTGTGAATTCAGCATTTATTATTGTTAAAACATATAAAAAAATAATTTTGTATATAACTTCAGTGATGTTTCTAGCACTGGATTCCAGAAACATAATATTTGTAAAATGTTCAGTCTTAATTGTAACTAAATTTTACACACATTATGATAGTTTCTATCAATTAAAAAGGTGTATCAAGTAAAACCTATTTTTTCGTTTTCAATATTGTGATCGAATCCATTAGTCGCATGCTAAGGTTTAAAAGCTACTTTAAATAGCGTGAGGTATCGTTAAGAAAACTATCAAAAAAGCTACTTCTCTAGGGAGTTTAAAACTTTAGCTTTCAGTATCTATTAAAATACAACCTTAAAATTGATTAATGCCTTAAGTATTTAATTACTCGGGATTATAGATGGCAACTAATGGTGATTTACTGTCTTTTAATGAAAGTTGCTTCCATGCATTATTTTATAAGAAAAAAATTAATTCTTTTCTAAAGAATGAAAGTATAGCTTTCTTTTGTTCACAATGTTTTCGATTTAGTTATTCATGTACAGACACATTTAATTTTTTTCTGAAAAAAGGAAATAAATGTTAATCTTTTTTCTTAAGGTAAAGTAAAAATATTAACTATCTTAAAAGGAAAACATTAGTTACTTTTAACTTGCAAATATATTCCATATTTTAATTCCAACTCCAATAAATGTATACATTTATTTTGGTGGGTTTACTTATGTTATTATTAAATAAAATATTTATGAAAATTGATCCTTGTTTAGAAAATATATTAGTCTTCCAAAATAAAATCATTTCTATTAAGAGCGTATTTAATTACAGTCAAATCTATCCAGTTTGTGTATTTTCATTTTTCGTGCATGACTGCATTACGTTTTATTTTGAGATTCAGCCAAAACGGGAAGGAAAATGTAAAAAAAAATGAGAACATATTAATCATATTTTACTTTTATTATGTTATTTGTTTCTTGCGATTCACTTGAATATGAGTTATTTTGTTTATATAAAAGCTTTCTTTTCAAATATTTGAAGGATACGGGAAGTAATAATAAAGTAAAATAAATGATCAGAATTTCCATTTAGGTATTCATGTATGCACGGTGAGAGTGAAAATAATATTTATTTTAAATTATATATATTGCACAATATTTCTCCTCACAATATTAAGCATAATATATGTTTAATAAGATTATCGAGTGTAACCATTATTCGAAAAGTTCATGCAAAATTTAATTATTTTTATTATTTTTAAAAATAAGGAAATTTAAAAATCGAAGGATTTTTAAATAATATTAAATTTTCTTACACTGTCATTTAAAATTATTTAGGTAGTGTAACATTTTTAACAAAGTATAAGCTTACTTATAACATTTTCCCTTTTATTTCTTTTATCATCTATATTATTTAAAGCAAGGTTTAAAAAGTTTAGTTACACATTTAAAATCAAAATGATGCAAATTTTTTATGTAAATTGAGGTAATGTCTCCTATTTCATTACTTTATTTATTATCATAAACATACGGTCTTCTTATTGATTTCAAAAGAAATACATTTAATGACAGTTACTTCCATATGATGTGTAAAACTAGTAGTACGCGACATATTATTATATGATGAATGTGTTCATTATTTTAAATTATCCAATATTCCATTATTAGATTTTTCATAGTATTAAAACATTTTCACACATCACCATAAGAAAAATCTGCATATTGCAAAATCAAATCATAAATGGTTAGTAAACTGAAAAATTAAATATTTTTTGTGAACACGCATTCATCAATAAATGAAAAAAAACTTCTCGCTATTAAAATTGCTTCACAAAGAAAGCGGCATGCTGTACGCTCTAGATTCATATCACAGAAATCAAATGTTACGATGTGTAAATAAGTAGCTTAGCAACGCAGTCAATACCTGGTACGTGTACCTTCCTGGGGCTTGAGCAGCCACCAGGCGCGTCGGCAAGTGGTGGATAGCCGAATGTCCTGTAGGAATGACAGGATAGCCTTGAATATAGAATCAAAGGCCGCGAACCAGCTCCCGTAAACCCTGGTGTTATGCGATCCGTGCCAAGGGCTAATTGGCACCGCGGTATTGGTGTCTTAACGGAGCCTCTAGTTGCCTGGCAAACTTCTAGAGTAATTTGCCTTGCCCAGTAACTCAGGCAATGCTGGGTGGACTTTTATTACCTGAGCTTTTTAATTGTTATCTTGTGGCTGAAAAGACACAAGAAGTAACAAACCTTTCTGCATTTGCAGGTGAAGCCTCTAAAGCAGACCTTGCTGAAAAAGACAAGGGAACTCAGAGGCAATCTTGTAAAGGGGTAGCAATGAATCCTTCACTTGAGGTAGAAATGACCTCCAAACCATCTTCTTCTGGTGAAAGTCAGGAAGCTATTCCTAGCATGACTGACTTTCTGACCAGATGGGACTGTTTCAGCAAGACCCTATGTGCTGGAAATGTCATATGCAAGAGGAAATGGCAGAGCATGTCATTTACGAATGTGAGGCTCTTGCCCTCCCTAGAATAACTTCTTTAGGCTTCATCCATACTAGAGAGTTACATCTAGATTCCATTAAGGGAATATCGGACTTTATTTGTAAAGTGGGTGACCCGAGCAACTGGAACTAGGAAACATTGGGTTTGGAGTTAATGGTACAAAATGCTGATAAAAGCAGAGGTGCCCAATGACATACAAACCCAATTTTAAGAAGAAGAAGAAGAACGCAGTCAATATAAAAATGATATGAATAACAAAACTTACAAATATTTAAGTAAAGAAATTATGCAGCAGGTTTCACAAACACAAATTTTATGTGATCGTTATTAACTCTAGAAAAATTGCTGTGATGTCACTTGTAAGGAGAAAAAGGAGTTACCAGCATGGCAGAAGTATCACTACAGCCATTTTGTGCTGTAACGTGTCATATTACACTAGAAATTGTGTTGGTCACGTATCAGTACAGTATTAGTCCATAAAAGTACTTTCGCAAAAGAACTAGTTAAAAACAGTATTCGATCAAGTTGCAAAAAGAAATATTTATGCATATGTTTATATTCGTATAATGTTCACTCATATATATTTTGAGCAATATTTTTGAAAATAAAATTTTTAATAAGAGAATTTTTTTGCATTCCACAGCTTTCGAACTTTTGTAATTTTGAATAGATTTGTCCAACCATTTTGTTAAGGTGTCCTGCAGCATCAAAAGCTAGAAAGATTTATAGGATTTATAAGAAATTGTAGAGATAAATTAAACATCGTTCTGAAACAGTACAATAATGGTTGAAACAGTACGTAAATATTGAATGAACAAAATCCAAAAAATAAACCTCCAGTTATAATTTTAGACACATTCGAAAAATGTGCAATATCAATCAATGCGTAAAATTTTTGCAAAATTTATGCATAGAAATACCAGATAAAAAAAATCCACAAGTTTAAAATATAACATGCATAATCTCAGAGAAACATATTCAAGGAATTAAGAATTTTTGGCTTATCTCTTATGAAAAAAAACATTTAAAACATTATTAAGAAATTTTCCCATTTCAAAGAAAATTTGCTCAAGTTTTATAATTTACACGTTCAACAATTTAAAAGATTTAAAAGGAATTGCTAAAATTCAAATTGCCGTTTTCAATAACTATTGTCACAAAATATTTTTCAAATTAGTGGATAAAACAGTTAATGATACAAGTTTTTTCATGGAAATTACATCGGGAAGAAAAATATAATGAAACATTTAATGAAAACTAAATTAAGAGTTTTTCACATGTATAGATAATTAGTTTTCCTTTATTCCATTAGAAGTCTTTCTAAATTCTACATTTTTTACCCCTTTCTAAGATTTTCTCAAAATAAGCAGTGCTAAAAGCGATTTTTATGTTTCCTAATTATATAAAGATACATTTAATAAGGTTAGCATAAAAAATCCAAAAATACCTTAAGGGTAGCGAAACATTTTGATAAAGATTAAATCTTCATTTAATGCATTTGTGTCATAACAAGCAGCTTGGAGTTTCAAATTCAGAAACGACGAAGGATTTTGTCAGTTGAAAAATTTAAATTAGATTTCTTTTTGCCTGTTAAAATTCTTCAAGAAAATATCGATAATGATTTGGTTTCAACTTCAAGAGAAAACTAAGTATTTGCCTTTTTTCACTTCTAATTTGTTCTAATTTGTAAAATATTCGAATGCTTGAAAATAATTGGATACACTAAGATTAAAAAAATATCGAAAAATGTGTTAGAATAAATCATGTTTTCTCTTTATTAAGAGGAAAAGTAATAAATTGGGAAACAAACAGAAATGTAGCAAACATTTCTTTTTTAATTGCAAAATAACTATTTTTGAAGCTTGCAGTGTCTTGAAAATAGTTTCATTCTATAATTGATTGCTTTTGTTTTGATGAGTATACTGCTTACTTATGTTTTCAAAAAATTCATGCATTTATTACAGTGAAGTAAGCAGTTTTGTTGGTTCTTGTTAACATGGATTAATAAGATTTAAAATAATAATTTAATGGAAAAACACGGGCGCACAAACACACATATATATACAAGAAATATTGATTTAAACATGATTGCAGTAATTGAATCTCCGAAGATTAAAAATATAAAAAAAATTAATTCAACATTCAGTCGTATAAAGCTGATAAGCGAAATTAATCATTACTGTAATGTGTAAAATTATTAAATCTTTCTTAAATCCCTCTGATTCTCACATCAAATATAGATAATACTAATGCTAAATTTGTGTGTGTGTTTGTATGTATGTGTGTGTGAGTAAATCAAGATTTTACTACTAGTTGCTCTATTTTAAGGAATTTTATAAGGTTTTTACTGTAATATATATTTCATGTAATACAACTGCAAAGAGAATCTTAAAAATTAAAAAAAACTGTACTTAAACTATGTTATGTGTTCCTAATTAAAACATAATATAAAACTGCTTAAGATAATAACAGTTTATTGTTCCAATTAAGTTATATTTAAATGAATGAATAAACTAGTAAATAAAAGGAAATATTACAGTTAGAATATTCAAATTATTATGTTAGTAATACGCTAATTTATAAAAAATAAATTTCTCAAAAATGTATTCATTTAACTTCGAAAAATATTTCAGCGACCCATTTTGTCAAAGCATTTTTTTGCATTTAAAGTAATATTTAAAAAGCCGTCACTAACTTAAAGTAGCAAAAATATTCTCTACAAAATGCTTTTTCTTGGATTTTATACATATTCTGTTGTGAACCAACTGTGATCTGTAATATTCAAAATACCATTTAGTGTGACAAGTATAAGGAATTTTTTATTAAAAATAATTTTATCAGTTTTAAATTTTCAATTGCTAAATCTGAGTAACAGAGCATTTCCATTTTATATTTATAGTTACAGAATAATTTTCCCAACTAAGCAAATATCCAGATTTACTGTGTGACAAGTTTTAAGAAATAATTCTGTAAATTGGAGAATTAGAATTCAACTAAGTTTGTTCCAACTACCTTAATTAGAATTGATTTTGGTGACAGATGTAATTAATACCAGGTTACTTGATTACTTAGTGAATAAAACAATTAGTTAAATCTTAATAAATCAATTTCAAAAAGTTAGTTTAATAAGGAAATAAGTAAGATTGACTCTTTAGACTAGTTAAAAGTTCTTCCAGCATGTTTTCACTTTTTACTGGCTTGAGGGAGCTAAATTAATTAAAAATGCCATTATAAGTACGAATTTGTATGTCAAATTTATATTACATTAAATTAATGATAGAAATTACTTGAGTAAAATAAATTAAGAATTTAATTTGATATGAGAAATTTATTATTTTACTTAAAATTCTACAAATTTTCCTTTTTACACTTTTTCTCCAAATAAGTATTGAAATAATTTCTTCAAAGGAAGTATTAAAGAAATTCAAAGAAAACTTCGTACTAAACTGCGTATGCAATTTATATATAGAAATCATGGTGATATTCAAAACCTTAAATCTTATAAATAATTTTTCAATCATAGTTAGTTACATTTAAATTACACAAAAAATTAAAATATTAAAAATTTTCATAAAAGCAAAAATATGAGCTTACATTTTCGTTTTGTTTAATGTAGTATTGTATTTTTATTAAAAAAAATTATTAAATATTTTAATAATTTAAAAACTTCTTTATAAAATGAGATTTGAAGATATAATTTATTCAATATAATATTAATTTAAACACAATGTACTACTTTCTCATATTTTTCAAAATTATTTAGATTAAGTATGTTAATGGACAAATAATCTCATTTTTATGTAACTTGTTGATATTCAGAGAAACTTATGATAAATTTCCTCGGAATAAATACTTTGACTTGAATATTCATTCCGACATCAATTATAATAAGTTTCTTTGCATATCTCTAGGTTACATAACCATTAACTTATCTGCTTATTATTGTATTCATTCTAAATAATCCCACAAAACATGAAAATTGACGATAAATATTTAATCGATGGATAAGTGAATATAGAAATAGTTTGGAGAAAACTTTCTTCTAATGATGAGTCACTAATCGTTTTAGTTTTCAAAACTTTACAAGAAATATAATTATTACTGTTTTCTATTAATGTAAAATTTCTCTTCCCTAATCCAATCTGCCAACGCCCTGACAATAATTACAGAACCAACACACTTGTTTTATTAAAATGAACAGGTATCTAAGATAATTAGATAAAAAGAACATTCGTACTTCTACAAATGGTTTAAATGACTAAGGATGCAAATGAGTGCGTAAATAACGGAGAAATGGCGT